>JAODKC010000137.1:6112442-6128302 GCA_026777985.1 Mormyrops attenuatus
GTATACAGTGTATAAGCTACTGGACACCTAAATTTCCTTCGGGATAAATAAAGTATCTCTATCTATCTATCTATCTAGATAGTACGTATTGAAATGATGAAATCCGACACTATGACTCCGATTTGCGCCGTCACGCGATCTCCCTCAATCAGCATCAGCGCACGCGGACAAAGTGTACACGTAGAAGACGCGCACGCGGCTTTTATAGACTTTTTAACTATCAAAATGAAACCTCAAACCGTAACTGGCGTACAAAAATGGTATTTAACGTCCAAGAAATCAACATAGAGATCTTGTTAGATTAGATAAACTTTATTGATTTAAAATTGACATTCTTGTGCAGTAATAGCATACATACAATTAATATTATATATATACTTGGGCAGTGGTGGCCTATAATGATTACGATGTCCCATATGGGTTAAATGCAGAGGACACATTTCGTTGTTGTGCACTGTGTGTCATCACTGATCACCTTATTCTAAATTCCACATATAAGGTATTGTACTTCTGTGCAGAATCTACGCACCTCCCCAGGCGTCAGGCTGTGTATGCTGTATGAAACGAGGTTACAGTTAAAACGCAGCAGAAACGACAGTTTAGTCTGTTCTACAAATTATGCTGCATTTTTATACATATATTACAGGTCTTATGTAAAGCAAAAAAAGTTGATGCAGCGTTATGTACAATATTAATCAAGCCAAGTCATTTGTTTATATAGCACATTTTAAAACAATGTGCGGAGGATGTTCTTGTTCACACAGGACACTGAATCTGTTTTCCAGTTGAATTTCTGATGGCAGTACAGCATTAGCGATACCCCGTACTGCACCGTCCACAGCGTAGAGCTAGCCGATGCCTTGGGCTTAGCTTCTATTTCTAGCTCAGACAATTTGACCATGACTGCAGAGCATGGGGCGGCCTCAGGGTGAGGAGCAATAGCATTTGGGCCAAACCAGGGAACAGTGGAGTCACGCTCATGACAAAAACACAACGAGGGCATAAACTGTATATGATTATGACCTTTGTGTTCAGAAGCTGAGGCAGGGTAGTTTCTAGTTGTTGAAAAGATCAGGGGCTAAGTCAAGTTTCGCTCTATTCTCCACAGCCACAGAAACCTCACGAAGACGCCATCCCCGTTGGGTGTTCTGCATTAAACTTCCCCCCTGCAACCGGTTTGACCCCCCTGACATAATCGCTGTTTTTGAAGGGCGTTTCCCTTCGCTTCTCCTACCTCAAGCAGACAAAAAAAACTCACCTTACTGGTTTATTACTGGTTTTACAATCAAACCTTAAGTTAAGATTAACAACCTCCTGTAAAGCGTTGCAAATGTGACACTGGCTACTTTTACATTCTAACTTCTAGCTTCTCTTTTCGACAATGCTTGGCTGTGCAAATACAGGCACCACAAGTCACAAGAAGCGATTCATTTACTTGAATAATGTATCTTTTCTGCTATGACAAATTAATTTCCCTCCACCTATCTATCTATCTATCTATCTATCTATCTATCTATCTATCTATCTATCTATCTGTCTGTCTATCAAATATGTTTCACACTTTGTTGAATTGCTTCAATATTTTTTCCTATTCTGTCTTCTTTTCACACCTATAATGGGCAATTAGCCTCATACTTGGCATTGTCACACCAGGAAATGATATGACATCGAACCAAACACCAAAATTAATCAGAAGTCAGCAAATGTTCACAATTCACTACAGCGATGACGTCAGGGGGGGCATTCTTTGGCGGGGGGCAGTCTAGACTACAACGAAATGGTTTCCAAATGAAACCGGTCAGATGCAATCTTTGTACAAAATAAAGTCGATACGTCTTTGTACTTGACGAAAATTTATTTTACTTTTACTAGAATAAAAATGTGTTGCTCAGAACTAACACTGGATTAAAGTTGAAACCTATATCTGTTGTTGTTTTCCCTAATTGCAGTGATTCAAACAAACAGGCCAGACTATTTAAAAAGCTGAGAGGGGTTTGTACATGGTGATCTTAGAGTTTGGTTGAAAAGAGGTTCATTTTTTCTTTTCCATAAATAGCTTTAAGAGATTTTGTATGTTTCAGTTTCCAGAGAAACAGCATTTCTCTGCCATGCTAATTTCGATTTGCCCTTTTCGAAACTATAGTTGTTCCTTTTTTTAAATTCAGTTAAATTTATTTTTGTATAGCGCACAACAGAGTTAGCCCATGGTTCTTACATGGGTGTGTTGTAATTTATACAGAATAATTCAAAAACAGGGAAAACGGAATACAAAGAAATTTAAAAAAGAAAGCCAGATGACAATGGAGGAGATGAATCCAAAACTCAGAAGTATTGAGAAAAACAAACTCTTGGGTTCCAAGGTTACCTGGCATCACAGCCCCCTTTGCCATGCTAACATTATAGAAGAAAGAGCGGGCCTGCTTGCTAAAAGCAAGGTGTAAACTGTGATCAAGTTCAAGCCTAAGTCCATCAATGAGTCAGTTCTCCACGCAGCCCGGGTAGGGTGAAGATTGAAGTCTGCATCCACAATATCACCCTTGTATGGGAGTGAACCAAGACTCCAGCTCATGTGGTGCCCACCCCAGGCACCATCCGGACGGATGGGAAGGAAGGCATAGAGCATGGGTAGTCAGAACATGCATTGATACGTTAATGGACAAGCATAGTAGATCAAAATGGCATGTACAGCAGCACCAGCAGCCATAGTTACGGTGTGTTATGTTTTAAGTAATTGGTCATCAGTCAAGATTTAAAGACTAAGACCAATTCAGCATCCCAAACATATGCTGGCAAACCATTCCACAATATTTGGGCCCTGTAACAGAATGCCTCACTTCCAACTGTCACTTTATTTTATATATATTTTTTATATTTCATTTATATGTGAAATGACCAGGAAGCCTGCGTTCTGCGATCTGACTGGACGATGTGGTTTTTAGAATTTGAAGTAGGTCTGTTAGTAGGTAGGTGCTGGATTTTTAAGTGCCTTATAGGTAAGTGGGAGAACTTTGAAGTTAGTCCTGAACCTAACTGAAAGCCAGTACAGAGATCTAAGAACAGGGGTAATGTGTTCAAATTTCCTGCTCCTGCCCACAATTTGAGGTTCTACATTTTAAATATGCTGCAAGGTTTTTAATGTACAGTGTGTGCTCCCAGATAACAGAGCATTACAGTAATCTACCCTATTGTATACAAAAACATGAATTTGTTTCTCAGTGTCTCGAATAATAAGGGATCGTCATAGTTTGGCAAAGTTATGTAGCTGTAGGGAGCACACATTCAATACTGCATCCATGCGATTTGACTTAGAGGCTTGTATCTAAGGTGATATTTAAGTTAGTGCGGGGGAACTTCAGCCATTCAGAGCAAAATGTAGAGATTATAGTAGGCCTATCCACAGACCTGCCTCCAAACAATAGAACCTCGGGTCTCTCTGCATTTAGTGACAAAAAATGTCATTCATACAGGTCTTTACATCATTAAAGCAATTCGCTAAAGTGATAATACTTGACGTGTCATTTGCCATAACTGAAATGTATATCTGGGTGTCGTAAGCATAAGAGTGATAATAACATTATTATCCATTATATATTTCTCATTATGTTACGTAAAGGCAGCATGTAGAGAGAGAACAGTATAGGACCAAGAATTGATTCCTGTGGTACCCCATATTTTTTATCGATGACACTAACGATGGAGTGCAGTTATTGGACACTTGAACATATTGATAGCGATTAGTCAAATAGGATTTAAACCACTTCAACAGCATTCCACACAACCCAACATCAAATTCAAGTCTATGTAATAGAGTAAAATGCTCAGCCATGTCAAAGGCTGTTCTAAGCTCCAAACGCAGTAGCACAGTCACATAGTCAGCATCAGTTGCCATTGCATGTCATTTATGACTATAGCTAAGGCAGCTTCAGTGCTGTGTCCCAGACGGAAACTCAAATGGAATCTATCCAGTATGTTGTGGGTCTCCAAGTATGACTGGAGTTGAGCAGTGGCAGAACTTTGGACAAAAATGGTATGTTAGAGACAGATCTGTAATTTATGAGCTCCTGTGGATCCAAACTTGGTTTCTTCAGTAGTGGTCTGATTACTGCTACTTTGGTCAGGCACATCGCCTGAGGATGGGGACGCATTCACTATGGCAGTTATAGGTCATGCCATAACTGCCAGGGATCCTTCAAAAAGTTGAGTGGGGATTCGATCCAGTGAACAAGTGGTTTGCTTGGTTAAAATTATTAGAATTAAATCCTTTTCATTGATTAATTCAAAAACATTAAGGTTTTGTTTACATCAGAGTTGTGTTTGCATCAGCGTTATTTGTGAGCCATTTGAACATATTTAAAGTGTAATGTTTATAATTTAATTTTTTTGGAGTCATTTATCATAAAGGAATAAAAGCCAGTAGATCGTAGGACTGGGGAAGGACACCAGGGCGATGGCCGGGCAACAGAGTCAGACTGCTAGCATCATTTCGATGCTCTGCGGGAAACCACGATCTACACTGAGCCATGTGGGTGATACGGAGCTTACAGACGGGAACCTTCTGATCTTAAACAATATCTGCAACAACTAGTGGTGCACTAATGCAGAACCCATACCAATAACTGTTTTCTTTTTGCCTAGTATTACTGAAAACTGATGACCAATACTGATAACTGGCTAACCACTAAGCTCCACAAATCTGTAGCAAAACTGATGTTGGTGATGTTACTTCTTAAGAGTCTATGAATGTGTGTAGCAAACCACAACATATAATGCCGGCCAGGAGACGTCGGCGAAGTAGCTTGGAACTGGAGACTGTAATGAGGGGCTAAGTGGTGAATGAGCCGACAAAATTCCTCCTCCTTCATTACCGAAAAAATACACACCCAGAAGGCTACTAGAGCAGTTAAGCTGTTTAATGAAGCATATGAGGTTTGGGTCCTCATTACCTTCACAGACACTTAATTGGCAGAACCATCCCGGGACCTCCTGAAGTTGGGTTCCAGCTTCTCTCTCTTTCCATCCGTTTCTTGCTTTTCTATCCTCTTCTTGAGGCGGAGTGCCGTGTGCCAGGATGATGACTTCCTGCTCCAAAAGAAGCACAGGGAGATGGGAGATACCTTCACTGCTGTCATCATGATGCAGAAGCCCAGACCTTAAGGGGGAGGAAGCTAGTGGCTTCTCCTGAAATTCAGGCAGCCAGATCACGAGTCCCTGAGCACAAACAATGGATATCTGCTGAAATAAATTCCAAAGACTGGTACTGAAAATACAATGATTTTTATTACCCTTTTTGCTTACCCCATCCTACTCTCCATGAAACACACACAGAGACAGGACCAAGCTTGGGGATCACAGTAAAGGACAGTCACCTGTGGAGTTCAAGACTGAGGGTCTTGTTTGGGGCACATAGACATGTGACTGTTCTGCCAAGGCTGGGCTCAAACCGGCAACCTCCTCATCACAGTTATGGTGGCTTAGCCCACTGAGCCACACACCGTCCCCTTAATAAATACTCATAATAATAGTAATGCTACATTTCAGATGCCTTGCTATGGAAAGCATTTATATTCATTTAGCAGACACCTTTATCCAAAGCAACATACATTTTTGAGAAAGCAGTATCAGCCGGTCCCTGGAGAAGTTGGGGGCGAATGGTCTTATTCCAGAGCTGAACAGTGAAATAAATCTGTGATTTGAACCAGCAAGCTCCCGTTGACAAGATTGGCATAGGTGCTCATTGGGTAACACTGTCCCCTCACACCCCCAGAGCCGGAGGCCTGGTTCCCAGCCTCTTTCTGAGTGCATGTTCTTCCTGTGTTCTTCACACGGTCTCCCACACATCTCCCAAAGACATGGTCTGCTGTCTACATGTGTGCAAATGTGAGCGTATGCCCTGTGATGGACAGGCCGTGTGCCCTCTGTGTCCTGGCAAGATGGAGGGATGCTTGCCATGATAGACCCAAATTATACCAGGAGCTGGATAAGCAGCCCTTACTTGAGGGTTCCTTTGTGGAAGTCAGGGATGACGGTGGACGTCTGGCCCAACACATAGCCGGAGATCCAGCTAGTACCTGTCTCACCCTATATGAATCTTACAGTGTTGCATGACATACAGTGACATACAGTGTTGCATGACAAACGCGATGTGTGCATGCTATGAGTAAAACTCATGTCACTTTCTTCCACCCAAAAGCAGAACCTTACACTTCACACATGGCTGCACTGCAGCAGCAACCCAAGTGCCATTTAAAATGTTTCTTTTCCCTTGATATTGCAACAGAGATTTAAGTGCTATGCGGTAGTTAGACCCAGAGGGCCACTTCCTGAAACAGCTGCCATCCACTTCCTGTGCCACCCACTACCTGTTTTAATTATCGTTTGGCCACAGTAGGGGAACAGACACGCCTTGGGGAGAGAGAAGAGGAATGACGATGTCGGAAATTCCCCCAAAGTCCTTATGAGCATCACTAAAGATAGTGATGGGAGGACCGATCCGAGGGCAGATTTTCTTTTCTTTTAAATAAACTGGTTTCACTGGACCAGGCGATGACATTTCCTTATGATTTAGATGTGTGATAAAGAAATGCAGAAGGAAGGAGTGACTAATGTGTCTGATCATCATCAAGGAGGAATTCGCAAATATTTATAAATAACTGATGTTACTGGGTGAAGTTCAGTGGTACTGGAGCTATAGCCTGATATCTCCTGGTTTGGGGTCTGAGTAGTTGATAATTGCAATGGGGGGGACAATAGTGTTCCAAAGAGAGACACTGACATTTTCCGTGCTTTATTAATTTTTGATTCGGTATTCGACATAACATAAAAATATAAAATGTCAGCAAATGACTTGTTTTGTAAGCTTGTTTTGTCATGGGATTTGCGTCACATCAAAGTTTTCAAATCATAAGTACAAAAATGCCCCCTGGTGGTCATTTTGCCACCACAACGCATGTAAAACAACTGACATTTTTTTGGTACTATTAACATAGCCATCATTTGGTACTACTAATGTAGCCGTCACAGATCAGGCTGAAATCTGCTTTTTAAGATGTTTTTGTGTCTGTTTTCTTATGTGACTTCAGGCTTTGCAGATTCAACGCGGCCAGCCACAGAAGGATCGGAACACCACCTGGACCATAAACACATCGAGCTCTAATGCAATGAACCTGCTTTCGTCCATAAACATTATTTGGCAAATCAATAAACAATATTTGATATTTTAGGTTACTGCTTCAGTAAAGCAGTTTTGTAAAGCACTTTACCATTATGGAAAAAAGAGCATAGAAAAATGCCATTTTCCATGCGACCAAATTCTGCAACTTGTGACAGACAACTGGCAAGTTTAAGATTGGGCTTTGAAATCGAGAACGAAAAGCAAGTGAAAACGGATGATCTTGTGAACCTCAATGCTGTTTTATTGTTGTGGGGCTCGCTGAAGATGATGACCTGCACCAGGATGCCGGAGTGCTGGTCCGGAGGGGAACAGGCCCGTGGAGTGCAAATTTCAAAAAGGAAAAACACATCAGGGCATTTGCACACCCATATGCACCTTCGGGGAAAGACTTTAGGGTAACCATGGCGATTATAGCCTAGCGACTGTAAGGACAATAACAGTAAAACACACACATTTCATTAATGTACAACTGATAATATGTTAAACTCAAAGTGCTTCCCTACGACAAATACCAACGAGAGTTCTAAATTATTTGCATGCTTAACCAACTCTGCTTGTTCACCTTCTGTTTCCGTTTCGACAGTGGATAGCTGATGAAGGTAGATTAAACTCAAAAAATCCCCAAGAGCACATATAACCTTCTCTAAAAAGACAGCATTTTCACCACAAAGCAAAGAGAGAGGAAAAGGAAGCTTCTTACAAAAATAATTACGAAGCCGCCCCATGTTCATCAGAGCACTATGATACCCGTGAATTCTATCGCTTTCTGCAGCACAGATTTCACAAGAATTGACCCATGAGTGTCTTTCGAGGGATGATGATATGTCACTTTCCTGATGTGCAAGACGAGTCTCTTATACCATGCAAGTCAGATACGAAGATACACACATTCTCCTTGTTAATTGTTAATCCTTACACAAAATGCCATGCACCTCTGCTCCCATGGGTCTGGCATATCAAACCATGCAAAGGAAAACACATGGTCACGGTTAATGTGCATTCAGAGTCAACAGAAGTTCAGGTAATGGATTCCACGACCAGAGAGGTGCTGTGCGATGTCATCAGTTGATATGGCATTTCAAAGATCCTTATTAGTGATAATGGGCCACAGTTCAGTGCACATGAATTTGCCACATTAATGAAAGCTATGCATATTAAGCATATGTTTAGCTTTGTATTACACAGCTACAAACAGGCAAGAAGCGTTTGTGCAAACATGCAACTATGCAATGAAATCCTCTAACTGTCCAGCAGAGGCTCCACACGTTCTTGCTAACCTACTGTAAGACAGCACATCCTACAGCAAAATAATCCCCTTCAATTCCCTTTATGGGCCGTCATCTTCTCATTTCCCTTGACCCTTGAAATCAGATGCTGTGTTACTTGCTGCTGTATCTGTGTATCACAGCTCCATGCATCCACTCCAGATATTCACCGTTCCGGTCACTACAGTCCAGCCCACCTACTCCTTTCCAGATCTTCCCTCTGCCCCCCTACATCCGGTTTCCACCTCCCATCAGTTCAAAAGCTAGCCATACCTGCAAGATCCAAGCATGCCAATTTTCATTGTATTTGCTATTCTCTGGATTGATTGTATTCTTGGTAACTACAAGAGAGCAGCACAAGCAGCACAGAGCATCAATATGTGTGTTACTCATCGCACTCTGGCTGCAACCCTGCCACACACCACTAGGGGGTGATCAGACCACACACACACACACACACACACACACACACTCACACGCATCAAAGATAACCATGATTTCCTCATTGCAGGCCTTAGGATAAATAGGCATGGCTAATGGCTTGTGATTGACCCAGCCAGGGGAAGGAACACTTCACTTTAGCCTCATTTCCATCAAGGCAGTGCTGGACTTTTTCCCTATCCGGCACTGGTTCCACACATTTCCACCGCAAAAAAAATTGCCCTGGGCCAGAAAAAAACGGCTCCAGCGCAGCACCACAGAAAAGCTGGGCTCAGAATGTGGCACCGTATAACGTCAGGGAAAGTGGGACGGGCTATGACGTCCAAACCTTCCGTATACCCAGAAAATTCAATCAATAACCGATATAGTTAGTCTAATAACGACGGTACTGGCAGTGGACAGCTAGCCAGCTTTTTAGTGGAATAAGGTTACATTGTTTTTTTATTCTGAGAAAAATGATCGATCTGCTGGCCAGATTTAATAATAAAGTGTAAATATGTCACAGGTCGAATAAATAAAATATTGTGGCATTCGAGTGGTGAAGAGATCATGAGGTGGACTGCAAAGTTCAGTTATTAGACTCTATGCGATCCTTAAAAGGACAGCGGTAAAACAATGAGCGAGAATAAAGAATAAACTCACACACAGATAGGGAGCCTTGAAGAAGACAAAGTGGATACAGGCAATGGAGACGCAACAAGTCATACTCCGGGAAACCTTATTTATGTTAAATTAATCCAAAAAACGAAATACAGATTCTGTTATTTTTTAAAACCAGTGGAAACACAGGGTGGTTCTCAAAAGGCACCAAGTGAGAACCAGCCCAGCACCAGCAAATGGAAACGAGGCTTCTGGGAAGCTTAAGCCCACACAGGGAAATTGGGGGGTTTCCTGCATCGGTTTCCAGAGTTTTATGTCTTTGTGTTGCACTGCATGAACCTGTGTGATTTGTTACTGTATGCAACAGAATTTTCCTCAGGGATAAATTAAGTTTATCTATATCTTATATATAAATATATATCTTATATTAATATAACATTCTCATTTACTGTATACTTGAAAAGTATGAGTATTATATATAGTTTGTGTAATTTTACCATGCAAATACAACTTACTTTTAAAAATATGAGGATATTCCTTTGTAACTCTACCTTTTGTATTTAAGGTATTGGGAAAGTGATTCTCATTTTTGGACTTTGTATATAATTTTGGTGAATTAATATTCTGTGTGTAATCGATTGAGGAATAAGGAATCATGGTTTGGCTTTGCAGGCAGATATTGAAGAGGTGCATTACCAGAGTGCTTTGGTTCCATCTAGGCCCTGTTACCTGTTGCTGTACCCCCACTGGGGTAAATTGGAGTTACCTGATTGCCCATAGGTGTGACTGTGCCCTGTGATGGGGTGGTGCCACATCCTGGGTCATTCCCTGCCCTACACCCATACCTTTCAAAACAGGCTCTGGACCCCCTAGAACCCTGAATAGGACAAGCAGATACAGAAAATGGATGGGCGAACCTTTGTGAAACAACATGAGTGATTTTATTTGGCATAGGATCTGAATCTGTTAAGGTAGCACACTATAGTATTTAATGGCCATGTTAAATATTTTAATGGTATTCAGAAGGTATTTGGTGTTTGCTGCCCATACTGGTTGCTTAGAAACATCAGTGACATTTTTTCAACTATACATACGATAGCTGTAATAATAATAAGAATAATTATCTAATTATCAAATTTAAAAGCGCCGTCAAAGGTCACACCTAGGTTCTTAATAGATGAGCGAAGATAAGGGGAAAGAGGGCCCAAAAGATCAGAAAGACAATCAATCCGCTTTTGGCCAAATAGAATAATCTCGGTCTTACTATCACTGAGGTTTAAAATATTACCGCTCATCCAAGATTTAAACCTCAGTCAAGCAAGCAAACAATGGAGGAATACAATCATTCCTGCTTAGACTTAGAGGCAGATAAATTTGTACGTCATCTGCAAAACAGTGGAAACAATATTACATTTTCTGAATATAGACCCCAGTGGCAATAAATATAGAAAAAGAGTATAGGGCCTAGGACAGAGCCTTGAGGGACCCCCGAAGTAAGAGGAGCTGTAGCTGAAGAGAATTCACCCAAATGGACAGAAAAGCTTCAATCAGTTAGATAGGACTGAAACCATGACAGGGGCATGCCTTTGATGCCGACACAGTGCTCTAGATGTGACAGCAAAGTTCTATGATCCACAGTGTCAAAGGCAGCAGTAAGGTCGAGAAGGACCAAAACGGCGGAGCCACCCGAAGCAACTGTCTGCATGAGATCGTCGGTAACTCGCAGGGGTACCGTGATGTGATTTGAAGCCAGACTGAAACTTTTCCTAGATTTCATTTGCAGTCAGGAATGATTGTAACTGATTAAAAAACACTTTCTCTAAGACCTTGGACAGGAAAGGCAGCGTAGAAATTTGTCTAAAGTTTGACAAAACCGAAGGATCGAAATTTCTCTTCTTGAGAAGAGGTTGTACTATTGCGTGCTTATAGGCAGATGGAACACTCCCCGAGCTGAGACTGGCATTTATCAGAGTGAATATAATCGGTCCAACAGAATCAAAAACATCTTTAAGGAGGTGAGAAAGAATACTATTAGAGGGACAGTATGTAGGCTGCAGCTGTTTCACTATGCCTGAAAGGGACGAGAAGGATACTGGCTCAAACCGATTAAAGACAGCAGACCTCAGATAATGAGTAGAATGGGTAAAATCAGTGGAACCAGCGATGACAGACACACAGCACTAAAAGGGGAAAAACACCCTGAATGAATTGTCAGAAAACTGAGAACAGAAAAAAGCTGAAACAAATGCTGCCAGTTCAAATTTATTTGGTGTTAATCACTGACAAAAGATGGACTTGCCTTGAAAAATAATTTATAATTAAAAAAAACACTCCGTAGAGTGTTGCAGTAGAAGAAAAACATTCATAAAATGAAACAGAAAGCTTAAAAAAGCAGAAAATAAGTCTTTTCCTACAGACCCAGATGGATCCACCAGTCAGACAGAATCACCGCCAGCACGCTTTAGCCATGCTGGTCAGTCGCTGCCATTCACCAGCGTGCTTCCGTCACTCTTCCCGCTGCGCTTGGTGATTCCACTGAAGTACTTTTCCCGGAAGGCGTTGTGACCCTGGTAGGGGCTGAAGCGGGACTCCAGCACCAGTGCCTCCTTGTCTGAATCCTGCAGGGGAAATCCCACAGACAGCTGGTCCACTGGCCATCGCTATGGTTTATATGTAGCTTAGGCTTGGTAAAGTACAGAGAGATTAGTCACGGCAGAAGTGAAGGGATTAAGGATTTGTAACTCAAACACTGCTGGTTCAAAGCCTAGGATAGGTCCTGCCTTAATACTGGGCGCCTAAATGCCTACCCAATGCATGGAGGAGCATGGGCGCCTAAACGCCTACCCACCACATGGAGGAACATGGGCGCCTAAACGCCTACCCAACACATGGAGGAACATGGGCGCCTAAACGCCTACCCAACGCATGGAGGAGCATGGGCGCCTAAACGCCTACCCACCGCATGGAGGAACATGGGCGCCTAAACGCCTACCCACCACATGGAGGAGCATGGGCGCCTAAACGCCTACCCAACACATGGAGGAACATGGGCGCCTAAACGCCTACCCACCGCATGGAGGAGCATGGGCGCCTAAACGGCTACCCACCACATCACGCTCATCACGCTCATCATGCTCGACACTGATCATGGATATGTGAACACCTGACCGTCTATAACGTCCCTCACACAGTCCCACAGGCCCAAACCCCACCCGCCTCCTTCACCTCCACTTCCTTCATCTTCTCCATGGTGATGAGGCGACGGGACGTGTGACTGGACAGGGTCTGCTCGCAGTTGCTGACTAGCCTGAGGCAGGGGTGCAGGGGGACAATCTCCTCCCGGTACCTAGGAGACATCACGCAGCTTCTGAGCATGCTCAGTAGTAGGGCCCTTACCTGAATGTCAACTATTCCAAAATTCCGTCGGAGATTCCCAAGTCAAATGAGATTCCTAAAGTCGAACAACTGTTTTGCATTATAATAACGAGACAAAACAGAAGCTTATAAAGGTGATGACACTTCAATAAGAGATTATAAATAAGAGGAATCATAATATATATAATAATATATTTTTATATTCTAGCATGCCGCTAGCATATATATTGTAGCATGGCGATAGCAGTAACTAGTGGCCTAGCCATTGTGAAAAATAGCCACAGTTGTGGTTAGTCAGGAACACTACAGGTCTAAACATCCATCCCGGATGAACTCTGTCAAGTCATCTAGGTAGGGATGTGCATCTCCATCACTGAGGTCAGTGAGATACACATCTCGTCGCATTGCCAACCAAGCAGCTACTAATGCGCTACGATATGATTTACCACTATTGCAATTCAGTGTGATTCGATACAATTTTCATTTCACTGACAACCCCTGCTCTCCCGTCTGTCAACTCAACTCCACAACCCAGAGCCGCAGACCTGTCATGTGCCTGACCTGGTCTCCTCTGGACACAGAAATGTCCAAGGAAACCCAATGCTTCTCAAGTCCGGAGACCTTGGGACCCTCTGTCAGGCCAGGGACCCTGACAGATGCCTTGCTGCCTGAGTCTCCCTGTGTAGGCTAACCTCACCGGTCCAATATGGCAACACCAGGGAGATGGAAGCAGTCACAAAGTAACCCAAACACTCGATCCAGGCGGTATCCATGTAGAATCGAGGCAGACAAATTTTGGTGATTCAGGAAAAATAGGCAGTTTTAATGTTTTTTGAGGGGACATTCAGCTGCTGGGGTTGGTGTGTCACAAAAATGAGAACGGACAGAGGACAGAGTGAAGTATAATTGTGTTTTCATGCTTGAGGATGCCCATTCTGTCAGTCCTCCAGCCCTTTAATATGGAGTTGACAGGTGGTATTTTGCAGCTAGAGCACACCAGAGTGCCCGTTTTTTTTTCCTCGCACCTGCTTTAACACAGCTGTGCGCTCCGCTCACGGCTCATGTGAGAAAGATACTGCTAGAATAAAGTGGCGCAAGACCATCACTTACCGGCTAACACTGCCACCTGGTGGACAGCTGCATAATTACCATGTACTCCAGCAGTAAATTAAACAATAATGTAGCAAGAGGCAGAGTTCATACCTGTTAGCATTTAAACATAAATACAGCGCAAGATTTCACAGTTAATTTTGCAGAAGGCCTACTGGGGATTAAAAATATCGCTTAGGTATTAAACAGCTCAGCTGTCCACATTCGTCTTCCAACTACTCACAGGAACGACGCAGGTCTATCTCAGATACCGTAAGGCACAAGACAGGGGTAAACTCAAGATCTAAGACCCTGAAGGTGTGAGGCCACAGCGCTACCCACTGAGCCACTGTGCCTCCCAAATACAATCTTACTGAGCGCATTCAAGAACATATTTGGTACTCACTCTGGCCTGTAGACTGGAAGCCAGTAAACCAGTCTCCCTCCAATCACCAGGCAGTGGGCCGCAAAACTTAACAGGTCACTAAAGATGTCACTCAGGTGATACGCCATGGAAACGGGAACGTGACTCTCTCCACCACTAGGACGCAACAAAGAGGACATCTTCAAAAATGGACCGAGGGTACACACAACATGGAAATGTTGATCAAACAACAGATGATGAGTCAAAATCATATTTAAGATAAAGAGACCTTACGATTATAACAACTATACCGTATTTAACAACTGTCACCGTGAGAAGATTAAAAGGTCTCTACTATTGTGTTTCCAAACCCAGTCCTCACGGACCCCCAGACAGACCACATTTTTGCTCCCTCCTAGCTCCCAGCCAATCAAGAACACCAAATACCTGGTGCTGGGAGCTGGGAGACAGCAAAAATGTGGACTGTCTGGCCCCGAGGACTGGGTTGGGAAACACTGCTGTACTGGATAAGAAGGGCAATACTGAGAAGATACAGGGGGAGAGGCAATCTCTACTGAATGGGATGAGGCAGTAGGGGTGGGGGAGCACACCCACAAGTCTTCTGCGGGCTTGCTGGACTCTTTCTGGGAGCCTGTTCTCCTAGTAGATTCACGGATACCATATGGAGCTAAGAAAGGGAGGAAACAAACATGCAAGTCAGCTGATAATGGGCAGTAGGGCCCCTCCTGACATTTAATTGCTGGACTGGATAACAGCAGAAATATTTGTCAGCATGCCACCTTTCACAGTGATAGATTACGAGCGTACGGTCAGTGATGATGGCATCAAACAGTGGCCCCTGTCTCCATATGGCTTTGGATGAGTCTGACACCAGGACATCCACATAGAACTTCTCAGTCCCATACTGGCGGAGGTTGGCCCGAATGTTTTCGTCTGGGCCACGCCACTTCTGGTTCTTCCTGGATGCTTTTCCTGGAATAACAACTTGACGGTGAGGCCCTGGGGCGTCCAGGTGGTGCCAATCATGCTCCCACACATAGGACAACCGTGGTTGAAAATTCAAGGAAGGAAGCGTGTTTTGGCCGGAGGTACGGGACTTTACTCAAACCGCTTAGCGTAAAGCTGCAGTCAAACCCCTTTGGAGAAAAGTTTTGGCCAAACAAATTATTAGAATTATTGATACTTTATTGATCCTCTTGAGGAAATTCTCTTTACGCCTCCCCCAACCTCCTCTCTATAGGTGACAGTGAGCTGGCTGTGAAGCGCGGACACCTTTTGTGGTGCCCATGGAGCCGGGGGACCTTCTGATCACCGGAATCGAGGTTTAAGACAAAACACAGTGTAGGTTCCATCTCTCTCACTGACGTCAGACATCTTGCATGCAGCCATGCTCAAAAGCTGAGCTCACCTCCCTAAAAGCTGAAGATGTACAGTACTGTGCAAAGTCTTAGGCAGTAAAAAGAAATGTTTAAAGCTATTTATCTGGGCAGTAAGTGCACATTTGCACAGAACAAAAAACACAATTTAACATTAG
>JAODKC010000137.1:6128402-6166246 GCA_026777985.1 Mormyrops attenuatus
TAGTTTTACACCAGCATGAAGATCATTTAAACACCACTTACTTTGGCTGCCTAAGACTTTTGCACAGTACTGTACAACCTAATACATATAGAATATATGCATACCTATTCCATGGATTGTGTTGTAATCAATGTCTGTTCCACACACGTATGCTCCAAAGTGTGAGCATGCAACCAGCAGGCTACCTGAGTGGAAAAAAAGACAGGTGAATGCCAGGAGAGATTGCAGCATGGACGCTTACAGAGACTGTGTCCAACTGCGCAGAGTCGCTGTGCTCGGGACAAGCCAGAATGTGACAAGCCAGTTGTGACGCTTTGACCCTCATGTAAGGCGCCTCACCTGTCCCAACAAATGGGTCAAACACCAGGTCGTGGGCTTTGACACCAGCATGATTGGCCATGATGAAGGACAGGCCCGCATCCATGCTGGTGTTCCCGATAAAATGCCTTGTCTTCACGCTATGGGAGCGAATCAGGACACGCTGGCCATCAGCAATCTGCAGAGGGTGGGTTGGTAGTTTGGGCAGAAGAAAATATTACTACAATAAGCCACAAAGCTGGATGATTACAAACACTCCTTGCTTAAGATCCCATCAAGGAAGATCTGACATGCTCACCCATCGACCAAAGTATACATAGAAAGGCTCATCTGGAATATTATTGGGATCGGAGCCATAATCCTCCAGCAAACAAAAGATATGTTCTGGATTCTTCAAGTTCACCTTTCCTTGAAATGGGAGGAACTCCAAGGCCTGGAGATAAAAGACAGATCATTACACACTCCACCCTGATCTAGGAAATACACACGCAGACAAAGAACTAACTGATATAACTAGGTACTGAACACGTACTTCCCAACACCAACATCCTTGCCCAGCTTTTGACCTACACCAGCATTCACTCCACCCACACAAATCAGTAGACATGACCAATTTCTATGTGTATCCATCCAGGCTGCTCCCCACCCTTGTGCCCTAAGCAATCCGGGATAAGCCTACAATGGATAAAGTGGCATGGATGAATGGATGGAACACAAATGACAGATTGGATGGAGAAAGACTGAACACATGAAGAGGGTAATGGCTTCTTCTGCTCAGCTCCACTATCACTCATTCTAAAAGACAGTCCAGTATGATACTCACATCAATCTTCTTAATTCTGTCCTTGAAGACCAGGGTCTTGTTGAACGTATACACATTTATTTTATATGTTGACTCTTTCTGTATAAAAGGGGCCTGTCAATGAAGAGGAGAAACAAATGTAAGTACCAGTGGCTAACTGGTTTTGTTTTATTACAGTCGTTTACTTTTTCACTCACCATGTCATCTGCGGGATATTTCTGAAGGGATGCCTGCAGTTCACTGGGTGTTCGTCCATGACCCCATAGTTCAAACACTGATCTGAAGCACAAGAAATGAAACATATTTCCCAACAGAACTACATCCTGTTAAATTCCTTCAATCTTATTAAATATATCATGAACAGTCGAATGTTTACTTTTCTGCTAACAGAATCAGTGTCCGAAATAATTCCTACTTAATCTATTTTAGAATGTTAACCCTTCCACAACTTTATCGCAAGGTTCCTTTAGAAGAACTGAAACTATTGTAGCCCCTCAAATTAACTGGGATAATTATTCTTCGAACACTTACTTGGCACACACAGTTCTTCCCATGATACTGAGCACGTCATCTTCAGACACATTATTCAGAACCCAGAATGGAGACTATTTAAATTGTGGATGGATGAAACCAGAAAGGTCGATATTAGTTTATTTGTATTCCGTTACAAAATCCAGATTTACTTGACAATTTATTGTTGAGTAAATACGGTTTACCCTTTCTTTAAAGTTTTCTGCGGGACAGAATTGTTTGCCTCTTAGCGATAGCAGTGCCTTGATCTCCTGTAAAAGATTAGAGTGTTTAAGAGTGACTGCACAAATAGGTACTACAATCACTTCGCATGATATATGAAATCGCACTTAGCTCAAATTCAGTATATAGTACTTTAAATATTAAAGATATCTGACCGGTTGTGTAGGTGGTAAATATATAAAAAAAATTACACTGTGGCTAACAACACAGCTAGCGATTTATTTTTGCACAAGTCAGATAATTGAAAAAACTGAATGGGGAAAACTGTCTTTTTGCGGTCAAACCGCTGACATATGCTAAATAAACAGAAGATTCATTCAAATTGATGAAGACGTACCGGTAGTCTAAATTCAATATTATCTTGTGCTACATGTAGCAAATATTGCCTACACGCTCGACTACAGTGAAGCGCCATGTTGTGTGTCACGTCTAAAACAGACTTTACGGAAATACGTCCCTGTTACATGGGGTTCCACATCATGTTTCACAATTGCTGCTAGTCACAACTTTTAATTTGTTTATTAAAATTTAAGGTATACATAAAATACTGACAAAATTACAAAAAAGATGCTGATGACACAACAAAAAAAGAGCTAGTGGCAAGAAGGTTTTTTTCAATTTTCCATATAGTGAAGCTGAGTGTTACTACAGTAATATTTATTTTTTCAGTAGATTCAACGTGATATAACTGAGAGATATTCACCGCTTTACAGTTTAGAAGCATGGATTGTTTAGCAGAACTTTCTAAACAGTTCTATTTCTGATATATTTCCTTGTAACCATAGACATCCTGATGCTGCATTCCACAAGAAGTAATAGTTTGGCAATCGTAATCACGGATTTAAGAGTGTATGAGAGAATATATGACAAAATAGAGATAAGTCCCATGTTGATCATTGTGTGCTGTGTGACATGTGTTCTGTGATTGAGCTAATATTTTGCTATGTATTGTGGATTATTTCTGCAGACCTTGATAAAGAAGTCAGTGATTGTCAATTCCGATTAATGAACACGCTGGCAAATAGATAAATCTGTTTGTTTGCAGAGTGTATAAATAGGAAAGGACCGTCTTTGAGCCAGCTAGTGCTTCAATCTTTGCAGCAAAAACTGTTTTCATATGAATAATGTCACCCCACTGAAAACTGTGTTTAACTCAGTTTGTATGTATTCCATGTGCGGTCGAACTAAGCATACGCAAACGCATCTAACTAAAACCAACCTTATAAGATTCTTTTTCTGAACTCAGCCCATCGGTATAACAACAACAGATGATTGGATAACAATTGACATGTAAAGCGGCCCGAAGTTTTGATTGGTTTCTGAACACGTCAATCAGTGTTATGAGGTCAGAAAGTATCCGCATCATCCGCACTTAAGCTGTGCAGAGTGCAAAGTAAAGATAACAGGAATGTTACCGTCGGGGTGTCGCCGCAAGGCTGAAGACAAATAAACATCGTGGCAAGTAAGGAAGGTTTGTAAAAAGTTACTATAAATGCCTTTCTGTGATTATATTTAAGTAGGATGAAAAATCTCAGAGACAACACGAATAACGTACGTCGCCACTTGTATGTTGAAAATGTCTGTAGTTCATCGAAAATTAATTTTAAACCTACATGAAAGTTGCAGCACGTCTGGGAAATAGCAATGATAGTAATCGATTGTGTATATGAGACTGTTCGATAACTGCATCTGTTTATGCTAAACTTTGTTTGCGTAGTTCATCCATCATGATTTCGCGAGTCGCTATCTTACCTGTTGTCAACATTAACGCTATTTACCTGAAATGTGCCAATCTGACCTGGTGGGCGAAGAAAACACGTTACCTTATATAGTAATGTGCGAATGGTTAATCAAGGTGGAACAAATATTGTAATGTTTCAAAAGAACATTTTAATGAGATGTTTTTTTAAAAATGTACGGAACATATATGAAATTCGACCAAAGACATTTTAAACAAGGGTATATTTGATATGATGATTACTAGTTCATCAAATATAAGCTGAACTTACTTGCAATTCCAATACGACCTTTTTCCCCCTTGCAGAAAATGTCATGCCTTGTTGTAAGCTGATCCATTGCGTGTTCCTATACAGCAGCCCTATCATGAACACGGATAATGCGGATGATACGGGTAACACTATAACGGGATCATGTGCAAGCTCTGTGAAAGGGTTAAAGGACAGCTGGCAGAAATGGTCCAGCGATCACCGGGAGTACCAGAAACACAACCCGTTTAGCGATGGCGGAGAGGTGACAGCACGCATCAGGAAGGGACAGGCGGGGTATGGAAGACCCCAGGAGGGATCCAAAACGGAGCAGCGAGGCTTCGATGCGCACTCGCACATCGGGAGAGAGGTGAAGGAGCTGTGTGACGTCATCCAAGATATAGGCGAGCGCCGTGAGGATGGGGGTGTCACGGTGGAGTTCGGGAGACTGTTCGAGTCCTATGTCAGCATCTCCAACAAGGTGGTGGGAGTACTGCTGCGGGCTCGGCGCCAGGGACTGGTCCACTTTGAAGGCGAGATGCTGTGGCAGGGACGTGACGACCGGGTCCTCATTACTCTGCTGCAGTGATCAGTGCTGGTCACTCCCAATAAAACTATGGCGTGAAATGGTGACCTCAGGACAAGACCCCCAGCTGGATTGCTGCAGTCCACTGGGGGGCCCTGACCTCAGCATATACCTCAGCATAGTTCACTTATGCAAGTAAACCTTCTATGCAAATGTAAAATTATGAAGTGGAAACAGTGTATCCTTGTACTAAAAAGGAAAATGAAGACACTAATACAAGACAGGAATAAAGTACCATTGTACACAGTAGGTGTTGACAACTGGTCTTGAGGTGGTGTTTGTCTTTAAATGATGTTTATACATATTTTTCACCAATATATTACAAAATCTTAGTTATACAGTAACTATGGCCTCACCAGCTTTAGCGTACTTTGGTTACAGACTCGATATCCACAATTCCACTAAGTTACTGCATTGCCAACGCGGAAGCTACTTAGAGACATAGATATTTGAATAGATATTGACCAGTTTTGAGATTTGCTGTGGTTAAAACTGTAGTTATTGTCCGATAAGCACTGGATCGTAATAGGCTGACTGCTCTGCTTCACGTGCTTATCCTTTTAATGAATTTCAGGGAAAATAATAAGAGGTGAATTACTGAGATGCAAGAATCCTGTTTGTTTAAAAGGTTCATCTGGACACAAATCTTCATCAAGCCATCAGACAAAGCATTTATTACAATCATTAATATTTTTCAATGTACAGACATGAACATTAAATCTACAACTAAGCCCTGAACTTGAGAGCCTTTCCTGCCTTTATACATTATTTAAAGTTTAGTTCTTCATGTCAATATGCATCACTCTTTACACTGTTAACTGCTCTGTTCCTGGCAATACATTCAATCAAGCAACACTATGTTAATGATCCACAGAAACTGGAGGACAGTGACAGTCAGCTGTATATCCACTGCGGGCAGGTGCATTGTGGGTAAATGACTATGTTATGTCAGCTATGGTGAAATGTGGCACTTGACCTTTTATGCAATTGGACAGGAACAATTTGAGAAATTAGAGTCTTAAGTTACATGAAGGTCACGGGGATATAAAATCTTCCAGTTAGTGAACATTACTTAGGACTCATCTCAGAAGGGTATCCATGCTTCTATGAAGCATATTTGGAAATAGGGAAAAAACAGACAAAATTTTACTGAGCTACAATATTTCATGGATTACATCAAGTTACATACTCATCTGCTTAGGAGTTACAGGTACAACCGTCAGTGCTGCACATCACATTGCACTCGCATCACGCTGCGATTTAACATAATAAATGTGATTCAATGCTGGTGCTTAGCAACATGTTCTGAACTCATTCCAAACATTCATAGTAAGTGATCTTCCCGATGCAGCCCATGCAGAGACAGAACGAGCACTAAGGCACACATGCCCTGGCTGACAGAGTGGAACGTGTTTTACTGCACCGGGTCACTGCTCATGAGGTTCAGCCTCTGGATCAGCTGGTCAACCTGAACACAGATACGGACAGACACAGAAGAATCAATTTTGGGTCTGGTTTCCTGCTGGTATTTGGCAGTGCATCAGTGTAGTCTGCACAAGGATATATGAGAAAGCATGCATCGAGATGAGCTCTCTGTACAAAATGCATGAAGTACAATGCAGTGATCGTTGGGACACCGGTGGTGACCAAACTGAATTTAATGGATCAACTTCATTTTAAATTGATAACTGAAGAGTGCATTCTGAGTAACGTGACCAAGGACCTGGCGGAGATGCTTACCGTGATAAACCACATGGAGTCGGGTCTGTATATGAGGCGTGACATCAAGCCCATCTGACTGGCGGGTGCCAGTACGTGGAGGTGCAGGTGAGTTACAGAGCAGAAAGGAGGCCAATGGAAGCCCAGCCTGTGAAGATTGTCGGTAGTATTTAACTTCCGTTAGTACAGATATCCTGATGGGAATGAGTCATCAGAAGACAGACGGATAGTCCAGAAATCTTTCCAGGTCAATAGGTACAGTAAAGTTTGCAAAATATTAAAAGTCGGGGATAGGAATTGATCCTACAAGCCTGGCATTGTGAAGCTGGAGTGCTACCCACTGCGCAAATCCAAGGTAAACAATAAGCCTTTCAAATGAAGCAAAATGACATTGATCTGTCTATATTCTGCCGGGAAAGGTGAGCATCATCATACCTGATATCATCAAGATCTGTTACGTTATTGTTCTGCAGGATGGTCTTCCCCAACTCCACCATCTTCTCCACTGTTGACAGGCAATAAATGAGACCAACCCAGCTAACACATGGTATTCTAAGACATTGTACCTTTAGAAAATCAGATGCTTGTGTATATTATTATTATTATTATTATTATTATTATTATTATTAACCTAAGGCAATATGATCATTCTGCAGGGATTTACAGTTCCCGACGTGTTTTGTAGGAACCACCAGATAATGATGTGGTGCGCCAGGGTTTTTGTCTCTGAAACAGGAAAGCTCTTCATCCTGTGGCGACACAGACAAAATTGTTGTATATCATTCTGTGCCTGTGTTCAGTTATTTCGGAGTTGGTATACAGTGAAATGATTAGTGATGCCTTGCGTGTGACGTCAATTTTAGTTCATTAAAGAAGCCAAGTCAAATCACTGGACTTCCTCTGTCTTCGCCTTGAATGACTTTTGGTGTTTGGTTCGATGTCATATAATTTCCAGGTGTGACGGTGCGAAAAGAAAAGCATTATACCTCGCGTTTGAATGAAAAAGTAGCAAGTGTCACATTTACAACGTTTTACAGGAGGCTGTTAATCGTAACTTAAGGTTTGATTGTAAAATACCATAATAAACCAGTAATGTTCGCTTTTTTTAAGTCTGCTTAAGGCAATTAAAATGAAGTTACAGCGAGGAGGGGGCGCGGAGGCAGTTTGGAGCACAACAACTGTTCTGCATTCAGTCACTACTAGCCAATACCCTCACATGAGCAGCTACATAAGTAATATTTCATGAAGTTCTCCTGGTTTTTACTGACCGTCGATAACTAGAACATCTAATCACCGTCATTGTCAGATAGCACGAAAACTGGTGTTTGACTTATCATACTTACAGAATACAGCAGATCAGATTTAACTTCTTTATTGATAATCTTGCAAAATATGCATTTATTATCATATCCATCGCTTTGAGCGTCGCTGCTGTTTTCTCCACTTCTTTCTGCGACCTCCGCACTTTCACTCGTAGCCATCTTAACGAGTGTCTGCCGATCAGGAGGTGTAGATGATTTTGGTAAACATCGAGTTTAAGGGAAAATCAATCAATTATCGATTCGCTGCACGGGGGATATTTGAACGCCTACGGAGAGCATAGACGTACCTGTACGCAGGGCGGTTGATAGATTATTAATACTGTCGCGGCGGTGGCGTGTAAAGACTGTTCGAAGGGCAGGTGCTGGACCAGGGCAAGGGGGCATGGTTGCTAAAACATCTCTAAACAAATCATTCGGGAATCGTTCGGATTCGGAATGTCCAGTTTGGTGATGGCTCTACCTGTACGACATGAAAAATACACCTGTCCATTATCTTAAGCACCACAATAATTGTTAAGACACTAATAGCACAGAATTAACACATATTCATCCATTTGCCAACTGATCAATAAGTCTAGAACTGAACTCATTAAATGGTTATGGAAGTTTAATGGAAGAACATAGCTTGTTTCACACTGAAAAACAAGTCATCTGGCACCACAAATGTATTTTTTTAGTTACATGGACAAAGATAATTGCAAGAATTCCCAAAACATGTGGTTCTTTAGATCAGGAGGTCTTTTGTGCATTGGGACACTTTGGTGATGCCTATGGACCGGGAAGACTGCAATCACATACAAGCTAGCTGCAGGTCTCATTATCTGCCTAATTAGATACTAATTAAATGGCTAATAAATAGCTTAATCAATATGGCAGTAATGAATATTAAATGTTGACTTACAGGGAAATTTTTCATTTATTCTTTTCAAAAGTTAGTCAAATCATTACCTCTAGTAGTTTGCATCAGTAGCAACTTGAGATTTTTTTCGGTCATGTACAGTAAGTGCAATGAAATGCTTACTCTTCTAGCCTCACCCAGTACAAAGCACAATAATATACAAATAAATAAAGAATGAATAGATACATTATGTGAATGGCTTAGGGGAAGAAACTGCTTTTTAATCTGGTACCGTTCTAATGTTTCATTCCCTCATACCAGACTCCAGCTGTGAAAACAGCTTGTGATCAGGATGGTTGGGGTCCTGTAATATACTTGTACAGTATATCTGATCAATGGATGACAGTTCAGTCACTTCTCATTCCCGTCCTTCCTATGCAGCTGGTCAGATTTACCCATTTTTGCAGATTTTGCAGCCATTTTCTGGATCTAAATACTCATTATGAATATAATATAATACTTAATCCATCCATCCATCTATCCATCCATCCATCCAGCTTCATATTCAATACAGGGTTTAGCAGACATAACAAATATGCAGTCACAAGCGTTGAGTGTTTCTATTTGTTTTTCCATACTTTTTGTCACTCAACAATCCATCCTGCAGTTGCATATCCTGGAGTCTGTTCAATAGCATAGGGCATTATGTAGGCCAGTGGCGTAGCCAGAAAATTCACTTTGGGTGTGCCTTCATAAAACAAGGTGTGCAAGAACGCGAGTACAATAAATTAATAACTATTGCTTTAGTTTCGTAAAGGCGAAGCCTGTGACTGGTCTCACATTGCCGTTAGGACTGCCACATCCAGTCTGATAAGGGATGAAAAAAGCAAGGCACCATGGTAGGAAACCCATGCAATGCAGGGCCAATATGAAAACTCCACACACACACACACACACACACACACACACAATTTGAACCTGGACTTTGAAAGCTGTGAGACACTAGTGTTGTATATACCCCCTCAAAACGCCCCCTCAGTAACTTATACTCCCCTGTTAGCAGGAAGCTATCTTGAGACCAGGGTCTCTCTACTTGACTTCACATATGCAGATGAGATCGGGTTTATTAAGTTAGCGTTCACCAGCCAGTGTTCCAGACATTTCCAGAGATTTATGTCACTTGAAAAGGTGTCAACGCATTTCACCATCATTTGGAACACTGTTATATTTTACTGAGTCACCATTATTGTATAACACCCTTGAATTTCAGTCCAGTCTGAATTTGGCAGGGGAAATATTTTTTGCCCCAGTCACATGCCTGTATCCTCCTGGACTCCAGGCAATGGGGTTGGTGACTGTACTATACCCGGTGAACTAGGAAGGATCTCGGATATGTACTTGGGGGGTATTGGGGGATGCCAGATGCGGATATTGTACATTAGGGATTTCCAACCCCAGATCCATGGACCAGCACCTGCGCTTCAAAAAAAGTATTAGACACACCATGTCAAACCCCGTGTTAAAATGATGTTAGGGGGATATAGGGCTCTCGAAGGAGCAAACTGGCATGCTTAGGTTCACTCAAAAATATTTATAAAAAAGTGATATAAAATGATTATATATCATAAGCAGTAATAATCAAACAAGTACAAATTATTGCATATGAATTAGGAAATATCTCAAACATTGTAAGTAGTCCCTCTAATGATTAAAAGGCTCAAGCAGTTGCAAAGCTATTCACACTCGGACGTGCAATCATCACCCACCTTCACTCTTAGACTGGGGAGCCCGTTTCAGTCCTGGCAGGAGACCAACACGTGAGTCCGGAGAAGTGCCGGGCGATGCGCGCTCTATCCCACCGCTGAGCTCCAGTCAGCACTGAGATCTCCCCCTTCCTTTATACTTGGGCGCTGCATGCGGGCAGGGAGCGCGCTGGCCAGGCTCACCCCTCCCCTCAGGTGATGCGTTCACAAATTTACAATTTTGTGCAGGTAATGCTGCTTGCGGTTTTGATAAAAAATAATAAGATAAGTTCCCATAATTAATGCGTTCCCCTCTTCCTGAGGATGAGGTAAGTGTCCCACACACCGATTGCTAGGTATGGTTTCAATCAAAAATAATAAAACAAGTGTCCTTGGTCAACGCTTCCCCGCCCTCCTGAAGACGAGATAAGCATCCCACACACCGATCCTCGGTACAACATATTGGGCCCCGTTCTCCTCTTCAGGAAAAACCCCTTAGAAAAACAAAGTAAGCATCCTTGAACAGAGTGAGCATCCCATAAATCAGAAATAACAAGATAAGCATAACTTAAATAATAATTCTTGCGTAACATGAAGAGGCTCCAGGTCATCAAAAAGCTGGGAAACCCTATTCTCGTCCAAACATGTAACTTCCATTGCTCTTGAACTCAGAGGCAGATCAGCACATTAAAGGTTTCAGGCTTTGCCTTCTGCCTGCCAGAAGTGGAGTTCTGTCATGTACGCACTTCCCTTCTCTGCCACCAGAGGTCCTCCTCTGTCAAGTACAAATTCCCCCATGGTTACGGCTCACATCACTCACTTGCTTCGGTTAATTTACTCCAGTATACATAACCTGTTTTGTCCCTCATTCCTCTATGAGGTTTTATTTATTTGGCTTCACCAGAAGAAAATTAAAGTTTTGGAATGGCCCAGCCAGAGCCCAAACCTCAATCCAACTGAAATTCTGCGGGGTGACCTGGAGAGGGCAGTGCACAAGAGATGCCCCCGCAGTGTGACAGATTTAGAGCCCTTTTGCAAGGAAGAGTGGGCAAAGATTGCCAAGTGAAGATGTAGCAGGCTGATTGACTCCTACCCAAAAAGACAAAATGCTGTATTTAAACCAAAAGGTACTTCAACAAAGTATTAGTTTAAGGGTGTCCACACTGATGCAACCAGCCCATTGTATGTGTTTTACATTTTTCCCTCTAACAGATTTGCTTGTTTTTCAATTTAATTATACATGTTATAGGTCATATTAAAGGTGGGAAAAGTTTTGAAATAATATATCGTGCTCTCATTTTTGTGTACAGTTACTATATCTGCAGTATTATACTGTTTTTTTTCCAAATCTTGTGTTTCTGGGGCAACTGTAGGGAGGGTTGTTATAAATGGATTCATCTTGGTGATAGTTGCCAGCTGAATTTTAAAAATGACAGTAATGGTGAAATATTGTGCTTTGAATGTAGATCATATCACTTGCAATTTGAGCTAAGGAAATGCTGAATGACATGTGCTCTATTTACCGGCAAGCCAGTAGGATTTATGGGAAGGAACCACCAGATGCAGCCGTTGGGCAATTGTGAAATCCAGTGTTTATTAAATTGCTTAAATCTGATTGTGAGAAAAAATGTTAGTTATTTGATGTAGGACTGTATAGACCTCACACTCTCTCTGGTTCTGGTTACACACCTCGGTTACGGTTGTGGTTCTCCTTCAGTGACTTTGCATTGCCGGATTTAACAGTTTTGCTTAAATTAGTTCATGCATGTGAAGAATTTAGGAAGTGGTGAGAGAGATGTGCAACTGTATATGCAAACAACAGTGGCTGGATTCACACTCATGACCCCATAGCTCATATGTGTTACTGTCATCACTGTGCTACACAGTTGTTTAGGTATATATTTAGATAAGCTAGCAAAATAACAAATGGCTTGTGGTGGTTTCAGTGTGTTCATGTTGAGCGGACAGCATTGAGCACTGAGCTGTTGAGCGGACAGCATTGAGCAGACAGATGTAGGCTTGTTTTTACCTCCTACACAGCTGCATTCCGACATCCCAGTCATGTCCAAGCCTGGCAGTTTATCAGTACAATAAGTTTAACTGCCAGTAACAGAAAGTGGGAAGTGCTGACAAACGTATGATATCCAAATCAGACACCTGCACCGACAGGAAGAGAGCAAGGGAATTACAATTCATGACCCTCTAAGTAAAATGGCAAACCAATGGAAGTGAACATTCTTTTACTGGTATTTTTACATTATCCTCAGTGTGTACAATGAAAATTTTATAAAAGCTTATAATTATATTTCAAATGCTGTTATATGTGAACAAAACTATTTTCATGTTTACTGAAGTACTGGGACACCTGGCCGTCACACCTACAGGAACTTGTATGACACCGCATTATAAATCTATAGCCAAAGTTGGAAGCATAGTATTGCCCGAAATGTCTCGGTTTGCTGAAGTATTAAGAGTTCCCTTCACTGGAACTAAGGGGCTTAGCCCAACCCCTGAAAAACATCCCCATACCATTATCCCTCCTCCACCAAACTTTTCAGTTGGCACAAAGCAGTCAGGCAGGTAACGTTCTCCTGGCATCTGCCAAACCAAGACTTGTCCAATGTACTGCCAGACAGAGAAGTGTGATTCTTCACCCCACACAACACATTTCCACTGCTCCAGAGTCCAGTGGCGGTGTGCTTTACACCACTCCATCCGATGCTTGCCATTGTGCTTGGTGATGTGAGGCTTGCATGCAGCTGCTCGGCCATGGAAGCCCATTCCATGAAGCTCCCAGGGCAGTTTTTGTACTGGGGTTAATGCCAGAGGAAGTTTGCAGTTTTAACTCTGCAGTTACTGAGTCAACAGAGCTCGCCTCCCCCCCCCCCGTTAGTTTACATGGTCTGCCTGGAGTTTCTGTTACCCTTAAACATTTCCACTTTGCAGTAAAACCACTTACAGTTGACCATACAATATCTAGCAGGGAAGAAATTTCACTTCAATTGACTTATTACAAAGGTGGCATCCTATGACAGTAACACGTTTGAATTCACTGAGCTCATCAGAGTGAACCTTTCTTTCACAAATGTTTGTTAACCTGACTGCATGACTAGGTGCCAATGGGTCTGAATGAGTTGTTATGTTTATAGATGACAGTTAGTTCGATGGGCAGTATAGCTGCTTAGTGGGCAGCCTCAGAGATCCAGGGCAAGATGTGTAAATCCCTCAGTATGTTTGTGAAGCTCGGACCCTAACCATAATCCTAACATTCCTTGTGATTATGTGGGTTCCTCTGTGCACTCTGGTGTTTCCTGTCATTTTGAAAACATGTACTTAGGTGAAATGTTGTTTACAAAATGGACAATAGCAGAGGTGGAAATTTCCTATTCAGAAAGTGCAAATCCAGACCAAAATTTTGTTTCAACCAAGCAGTTGATTACTCTGTGACTGTTACGCTTTATGCTCAGTTGGATGGTTTACACAAAATACTGGTCTGGATTTGTACTTTTTGAACCTGAACTTCCCAGCTCTGGGCAATAGTATGTAAGTATCTTCAATAGAGAGGCATCCTGCCTGTACAAAGGCCTTGTGCCCTTCACTTGTGCGATAGGCTGCTCAGGCACTGGGACTCTGTACTGGATGAGTAGTCAAGTTGAGTTAAGTCTGCATGAGTAGATGGATGTAAGTTAGAATGATTTTATAGTTATCCAAAGAAACAACAGCTTACAGACCTTGAACAGAACCCTCACTGGGGTTTAATAGGTAAATTTAATATATTGTAGAGACAAACATGTGGTTTACATAAACATGTAAATGCTTGAGAACGATCATTTTAGAAACAATGTTGCAAAAACAGTGCCAGCACCATCATAGCAACATGAAAAACAGGGACCGATCACACGTCAAACACACACGTCAAACACCCATAAACTCTTTTCAAATTCGGAATAATTTAAAATATCTTTAAAAACTGACCAAACATGAAAAGAATACAAAATGTAAAAATCTGCTTTTTCATAATTAATATATTTTGAATGCTGGTGAAAAGGCTGTATATTTAAAGGTGAATGCTTCTCAAAAAACGTGACGTCCTCGGAAATGATATGAAACAGGGGACTCCCGCCTGCCTGCCGTGTCAGTAAATTACTCCTCTGAGAGAGCACTTTTCAAATACACAAGATACACCTGTGGCTGGAATACAGTAATTTTCTGAACTCCAAATGCTCCAGGAATGCCAAGTCATTACAGTATATGATGCTCTGAGGTAGGGCATCCCGGATGTAATTCGCTTAGTCTGCCCTCTTTCTCCATGCCCAAACAGAATATGGTCTGTCGAGACATGGATTCCGATGCATGCCAGGATGTGGTTCAGCAGCTAGTAGTTCTAGCGTAGTTTGTCCACATCCGCATTCTGTCCTCTGGTTCAGTTCCAGAAACTCTTAAGGTAGGTGAGACTCTTCCCTCTGTACAGTCAAATCTCTCTTGAACTGAAGGTCCACACTTCCAGGTCCTGGATTGTGAAGTCTTTTTTGGAGGAGAGAGGCTGGTTGTTGAAGGTTTGGCAAGGGAAGCTGGAACCGCGACATAGATCAGCATCCAGCCACAAGCCAAAGCACCCCCTAGAGGACAACAGAGGAAAATACTGTATCAATCAAGACATTATCACAAAGACTAACATAACGTGATATAACCTAACGTACGGTTGTGTATGTATGTGTACAGTAGCTATTTATACAAAACCAGAACATTCATTTCTTTAACAATCCTGAGCTGCTTCTTAGCTAACAGCTGAACACATCTTTATAGTTTAGAACTTTTTGTTCAGGGATGCAAAAGAGTCCTCTGTGAGATGTTGACTTGGATCTTATGGAGTGCCTGGTCCCTACCTGATAGCATACCTAGGACGGGTGTTTAGGCGTGTAACACTCACCCTCCTGCTCCTATTTGCAGAGAGTCCCAGTGGCCCCTCACAAAGTAAGAGTTCTCCCCACTCCAGCGGAACACCTGCCAGAGAGTTTTGCCGTCAGTTGAGTCTTTTGCATGCAGGTGTGTTGGGAGGGGGGAACAAAAGCTTCCCTTGCTACTGAGGAGAATCGTACTGGGAACACGTAGAGGGAGAGGAGGGGAAGAGCTACCTTCAAATCAGGGCTGAAGCTGAACAGGAACGTTTCTCCTGTGCCATAGCAGCAGTTGCTGACTCTGAAGGGGTGAGAGGAGAATGCGCCGAACACCTTAGAGAAGCAAAAAAGTGTCAAACACTGCCGCCAAACCCAACCCGCCATTCTGAAGAAGAATAGCCCAAAGCCAGCCATGTGCATGCTGGGCCAGTCCAGGATGTATTCTCTTGGCAGTGATTCCCAACCCGGTCCTTGGGGACCCACAGTGGGTCCACATTTTTGTTCCCTCTGAGCTCCCTGCCAGACAGTCCATGATTTTGCTCCCTGACTGTGGGTCCCCAAGGACTGGACTGGGAAACACTGCTATCAGAATAGGTGTGGAAGGTACCTGATTGCCCATGTCCTTGATAACGAGCAGCACAGGGTTGTCCAGTGAAGACAGATATCTGTAGAGTGTTTTCAGACTTGTGCCATGTACAGCTGTGCTGTAGGCCAGTCGCCATGGATACCCCTGAGTCCGTGCTGGCAGGTGATTGGCTAGCTGTGAAGATGCAGAGGTCAAGATCTGCTGAGTCACCACATCTCATCAGAAGTTCTCTTAACATTCAAGCATTTAAGCTACTTCATATAAGGCAGAATGATTCATATGGACACCAGGGTCAAAAGGTCAGAGCATCCTCTTTTTAGCTTTTTGCCATGAATATGTTTGAATTTGAGACGAGTCTGCACACTCATTTGCATGTATGTGACAGTTTTGTTACCTTGTGAATAGTCTGTAGGGTTTGCAAACAACCACAGCGCTTTCGACGAGCTAATGTTTATAATGAAATAATATAGATTTGCCCTAAGATTCCTTGTGTGAGCATGAGAGTCTGAAAGCGGGAGGGTCACACCAGATGCATGAGAGTTGGCAACCCTGAGATGAATTTGGACGTTGGTAGCCAACCAAAAGGCCCTTCAAACTTACCTTCTGACACTGTACTTCAGCCAGCAGGTCGCTGCGATCAATCAGCTCTGGAAGAAGCAAGTCATCCCCGTGAGGTTCCTCCTCGTCAGAGCTGCATGCACTCTGCCACTGCTTTGTCTCATGGACCGTGATGATCTGAGAAGAAACAGCCATGACCAATCAGTCAAACGAGAGCTCATCCCAAATGTACGGTCAAATCTCTCCCTTCTCCGCCTCTCTGCCTTCAGATTCACAGTGAAGAATGGAAGAATTTCAAATTCAGTGTATCAGACATACGTCCTGTCCTGCACCTCTAGTCGGTATGAAAATTCAAACACTTGCATCCCAAATTTAATGGATATACAAAATTTATGTAAAACCAAAAAGTATGAATATGGAGTCATATTTTAAGTTTAAGACTTAATTAGTCCAACTCCTTCTGCAACACAGAAAATATGTAAAATACTACTACAAGTAGTAGTAGTACTACTACTACTACTACTAATGAATTAAATGCAAATCCATAGCACCCAGGACAGATTTTAAAAGGAACAGGCTGCTTTTTATTTTCTCGAAAGAGTAACCATGAACATTGATCTCTCCCTTTCTTACTTTATGACTCACAATGAAGCTGAAGGCTGGAGCAGCTGCCAAATACCTTTCACTGCTAGACAGAAATCTGACTTTCTAGCTCCCTCTCGAACACAGCAGCATGATTTTTAGGTGGAAATCCATTCATCTTTCAAGCAACCGTTATTAAAATATTAAGTTGACATTTTGTTCCCTATTTCATATTCAACAAGACTGACAGCTGATTAACTACCCACCTGTACGTAGGGCTCCGCGCAATGTTTGGCAAAAAAAACAATTTTGATGTTCCTTGGTAACGGTCTCATGGCTGGTTGTGGTTCTATTCTCCACCTGAAGCACTGCTCTGTGCAGTGTGACACCAACACTACTACATTTAAGTTCTCCCCAAATTAACCTCATTGGCCAATCCAACGACCCACGAGCTGCCCACGCAAACACTATTGGCTGTCTGAATCTCTGTTTAAGTTTCATTTCCTCAAAAATAAAGCTGCCTTCAGCAGTGCTGGAATTGGAGAGGGAATGTTTTTACAAGAACAAGAACATTAGTATAAACTGGCTATACAGGTTTTATTTTTTGGCAGATGTGAGTGTTTACTGTAAAATTACATGCAATATGGATAAATAATCTCGCTTCCACCCTGCACGTGCAGAGATTGCATATTCTCAGCAAGAGAGCAAAAGTTTCCTTCCACAGCTCAGACGTATGCAGTTAGGCTAACTGGCCTCCTAAAATTCTGTGTGTGATTGTGTGTGCATGCGCCCTGCATTGTACTTGCACCCTATCCACGGATGTAGGGTGCACTGCAGCTCTGTGCCCTCCCTGGGATAGGTTCCAGTCCCCCCCTCCCCCTCCCCCTCCCCACAGCCCTGAGCAGGATAATTCAATTCAGGTCAATTGCGTTTATTTTTAAATAGCGCCTTTAACAACAGAATTGCTCCAAGGTGCTTTACATGGATGTGTTGTGATACGATGATGTAAGACAGATAATACAGAGATAATACAAAAACAGGGAAAGGGGAAGACAAAGAAATGAAAGAAAAAAAGACAGATGACAACGGAGGAGATGAACCAAAAACTCCCAAGTAAGGAGAAAAAAAACCTCTGAGGGTCCAAGGTCAACTGGCATGCTAATATTATTGAAGAAACTGATTAGGAGGATGGACAGGTAAATAATCAATAATTCCACTTAAAATGTGTATAAGAGAAGGAGGTCTGGCTTCTGAAAATCCGATTTAAAGGTAATTCATTTAGGAAACAAGCAAGCATTTGTAGCTGGTTCTCCAGTACTGTCACTGATAGTTGTGCATCTATTTGAACTTACCTCCCAGCTCTTGTTGATGGGCTCGCTGAAGAGGCTGTCCATCAGGTTTAATGGGTCTTCCTCCACTGAGATGAGCTTTCTTCGTCTGGCCTCTTTTCCATTCACGTTCAGTGACCACGGGACAAAGAAAGTGTACAGGTGGTCCACTCTAAACGGGGAGTCAGAGGAACGATAAGCACAGACATGCACATGTCCCTCATCGGGAGTATCTCATGTTGACAGCCTTGACATGCTTATCTAATCTTTCCAAGTGGGCTTATGCATCACAAATAATTTTTCTGTGCTCAGATACATTACAGTGGAACTTAAAAAAAAAAACCATTATTTCCTGTAAAGTAAGTCTGTCAATATAAGGTACATGTGAATACATGTGAATTACCCTGTAATTCTGAAGCGAGCCCGTTTCCACAAAAACAACATCCCTGGATAATTCAGTTCTGAAAAACCACACACTCCTCTTCACACCACACACTCACACTCCACAAGTTCTTGAGCGATGCTTTCTAGCCAGCTATGGGCAACTCATACCCCAGAGTACAATGCCAAATGTTTTTTTGCAAATGTCTTAAAGTCTGCTGGAAGAAATCTATAAAATATATACGCGCAGAACTTCCATTGTGTCCCAGTGCAAGAGTAAAAGTTTTATATCTCCACAGTCTTTTCGTAGCAGTCCCAGGTGAGCACTTACTCTCGAATGCTGTATGCGACTCCCATAGCTGCACAGTCTGTTGCTGAATAGTCAGTGCTGGAGGACCAAGCAATTCTTAACTTTCAGCCCAGGGGGTAGCTTATAAATCCCCGGAACAACACAGAGGTAACTCCCTAGGCCAACCCCCCCTGGGTGACCCCCCTCCAATCCAGCCAATGTTGGCCTTTCACAGCAGGGATACAGAACCTTCTGGTGGTACATTAACCCAATCTGCTGGCTGCAGTGGTAGCAGAGGTGGAGGGAGGGGGGCATGTTCTGGAAGCAGACCAAATGGGACCGCGTCAGAGCAGGACAGCCAACAAGCAGATAAAGTTTTGATTAAAGCTCACGTCTCTCTCGTATGACAGGCTTTCTGGTGAGGCTCCTTCACGCATGAGCAGTTCATCTTTAGGGTCTTGAGGTTACACAATATGAGCGGAAAAGTCAATTGCAGCTCCAATGAAAGATAAATGCGCTGCAGAATCAATAGTTTTACTAGTTGCAGTTAGGTTTGAGTGTCTTGCCAACAACTTGACAAAATCAACCCACATTAGCTGGAGTTTCTCTAATTTCTAAGAATTCATCTCAAGGAAGTGCTGTAAGTATCAAACGTGGACAAATTACATGTGACAAAGCAAAGACCACTTTCATTTGAACGCTCAGTCCTTCGTAACAGTCCCAAAAGCCCAGGCAACAGCCTTTCCAAGTTCAGGTTTAATGAACAAACAATAATGTTTTTTTGTTTTTTAATCTGTCAACAGGTTTGTGCTCTCTCTAATCCGTTGCCTAATTCTTGGTTGTGTTCGTTTTCACAAAAACATGCACACCAGCACGTAGATGATACACTTTACAGAGAGTGTTCTGTCTGGTTTCATCAGTCCTGCTGGATAGAACCATCTCGTGTATAAAATGCTCCGAATCCCAGGGTGTTACCAATACCGCAATAATTCCACATTATGGGATGTTCCTGCTAAAAGTTAACCTCAAGACAATCCCAATTGTGATTAGTCCTGCAGTTAATTGTGCAAAGGTGTCAACTCAAAATATCTAATAATATCTTGAATATCACTCAAAGCTGCTAACTGTATAACTGATTAATGCAGCAGATTTTTCCACTCTCCTACCCTGACCACTGGATCCACAGTGTTACACACTGACCACTTCTTCAGTCTGACCGCTGCCTCCACAAGGTTACACACTGACCACTTCTTCAGTCTGACCGCTGGCTCCACAAGGTTACACACTGACCACTTCTTCAGTCTGACCGCTGGCTCCACAAGGTTACACACTGATCACTTCTTCAGTCTGACCACTGGCTCCACAGTGTTACACACTGACCACTTCTTCAGTCTGACCACTGGCTCCACAAGGTTACACACTGACCACTTCTTCAGTCTGACCGCTGCCTCCACAAGGTTACACACTGACCACTTCTTCAGTCTGACCGCTGGCTCCACAAGGTTACACACTGACCACTTCTTCAGTCTGACCACTGGCTCCACAAGGTTACAGACTGACCACTACTTCAGTCTGACCACTGGATCCACAGTGTTACACACTGACCACTTCTTCAGTCTGACCACTGGCTCCACAGTGTTACACACTGATCACTTCTTCAGTCTGACCACTGGATCCACAGTGTTACACACTGACCACTTCTTCAGTCTGACCAGTGGCTCCACAAGGTTACACACTGACCACTTCTTCAGTCTAACCACTGGATCCACAGTGTTACACACTGATCACTTCTTCAGTCTGACCACTGGATCCACAGTGTTACACACTGACCACTTCTTCAGTCTGACCAGTGGCTCCACAAGGTTACACACTGACCACTTCTTCAGTCTAACCACTAGTTCCACAGTGTTACAGTGTAGTGATATCTACTTAAGGACCAGATTAATATACTTAGCTTGCTTTCCTTCAGCAGAAAAATAACCCATGGACCTAGATCACACTAGTACTCTGGTTACTGATTATGCCAGAAGTCCTGCATTGCCAACTGCAGCTAATTTGCAAATAGCATGTCTAACTGGCTGTCTGTGGGCCAGTTGGTAGTTCAAGCAACCAGGGTGTAATGGATATTGTGCTATATATTATTTGTCTGTAGTGTGATTATGAAGTGGTGACCTGTCTGTGACAAATGCATTTTAGAGGCTTTCTATCTGCTGAAGGGATACTTTTCCAGGAGCTAAAAGAAGATAAGACAACCAATGTCGAGTAAGGAGTTCATTCCGAGTTCACCTATTATTCGCAGAAAAACAGGGTGTGTACTGATATGCTGCAAACAAAGATTTGCAATAGGCTCAATATCCTCCACCAGTCTGTCAATTCAAGTTGTTCAAGATGTTTCCCCTGACTTTCTGGTGGTCGGTACATTTCGTGCACATTATGTAAATATGTGAATATGCTGTACTGCTATTAAGCACCTGAGTGCAGTTAACAGTGTCCCCCTGATGTACAGTCGGCCCTCTCTCTCTGTGGATTCCACGTCCGCAAATTGAACTGTGGATCAAAGATGTTTTTTTGTGATTATATATTTATTGTCACAGTGTCAATTTGTCAGAAGGCTTATACAGGACAGAGACACCACAAGAATGACTGACAAAAAGAAAACAGTAAGAGAAAGGGGAAAAAAAGAAAAAAAGGGAACATATAACTACTTTTCGCACTTGACTCATGTTGGCAGCAAACTCATATAAGCTGGACCATTCAAAGAAGCTCTTTAAGAGCAGCAGCTATAGTCCTCCAGGTATTTACGCCGATAGCCTTTGCCTTATTAAGCTTTGCAGTTCTATACTCTAAACAGACAATATAATGGAATGAGACAATCCAGAATTGCTTGAGGTTTGTATCTGGGTGTATCCATAGCTGTAGTATGGTTTTCTTAGCCGCTGTAAAACCTGCCATTAACAGTTTTTTATCACGCAATGAGAACTAGTACCTTGAGTCATCATTAAGCAATAGTAAGCAAGGACCCAAGTCAAAGTGTAGTCCTGTAAGATCACATAACATACGAGTGACAAGCTTCCAGAAATGTTGGATCGTTGGACAGTCCAAGAACATATGTAGAAACGTACCGGTAGTATCAGTGTTGGAAATGCTGCAGTATGGATGGGGAGTAAGTTTCATGAGATACCGTTTGTAGGGTGTACAATAGAAACGATGGATAGTTTTAAAGTGAATAAGTACATGACTAAGGTTTTTGGAAGTAAGGCAGAGATTCAACCACACTGTTTCCCAATCCAGGTGGAATCCTAACCAAAAGAGTTCTAAATCCCATTTTGATAGAATCGTCAAAGGCTTATGGACGCTAAGGAGTAAATTGTTGTAAATGTTTGTGACTGCGCCTTTAGAGGTCTTGACAGGATCAGTCCAGCGAAACATTGTGGATCAAAGATGTTTGAAAAAATAAATTCTAGTTTCAAAAAGCAAAACTTGAATTTGCCAAGCTGAGCACTGCACTAAATCCATGTGGGTGAAGTGAGAATAAAGAGAGAGTGTAAATAAATGTGTATTATAATTATATAATCTATATGTGCTACAATGGTTACATCTGTATTGGACATGTACAGAATATTTTTTTTGTCATTGTGTCCTAAAAATACAGTATGACAATACATATGTAGCATTTATATTGTATTAGATATTATGAGTGATCTACATGTATGGTATCCGGGAGGATCTGCGTAGGTTATACAGAAATACTACGGCATTTTATAAAAGGGACTGGAGCATCTTTGGATTTTGGTATCCCTGAGAGGGGCGGGGCGGTCCTGTAACTGATCCTCCATAGACACTGAGGGATAATTATACAAAGGGCTATGACAATGGACGCATTCGAAATAAAACAGTTTAGCAAGAATATTTTTTCTTTCAGGTATATAAAGACAAATGTCAGAAAAACATCATAAAAACATTTTGACTGCATAAGACCCCACCCCATACCAATCAATACTTAGTGGAAGCACCTTTGGTAGCAGTCCCAGCTGTAAGTGTTTTTGGGTAAATATCTACTAGCTTTTAACATGGATGGTGCAATTTTGTTCATTCTTCTTGGCAAAATTACTCAACCTCTGTCAAAGACTTGCCACAGACTTTCTATCTGATCCAAGTCAGGACTTTGACTAGGCCGCTCAATTACCTTCACTTTCTTCTTGTTAAGCTACTCCAGTGTAGCTTTGGCCTAGCATTTTGGGTCATTGTGCTGCCAAAACGTTACCTTTAGCTATTTCATATGGGGAAGCAGCTTTACCTCATTTCATTTTATATATATACATCTGCCCTTAATCATCTTAATCATCAATGTGACCTATGTTGAATGGATACTCAGTGTCTTTTTCAATTTTAATCTCCCTCTTCTGTACTCCTGATTGTATCGACCCTGTAAATCAGGGCTATTCAAATCTTGGTCCTCAAGGGCCGAGTCCTGCTGATTTTCCAGCCTTCCTTTACCTGGGAACCAGGTGTGAAGCCTGTGGCCAATCAGAATCAGTAATTATTAAACTAACTGGCTGGGAGAACTGAAAACAAGGCCTGGATTTGGAATCAAAGGCCAGATTTGAAAAGCCCTACTGGATATTCTATAGCTGCTCAGCACGAGGTTTCGTAACTTTAACACTAGGTTGGATGGCCAATGACGGTAAAAGCTGAGTTGTAGTCAATAAACAGCACCTTGACGAATGGTGCACTTCTTATCTAGACATCTCAGTGCAGCGTGCAAGTTAAAGGAGACGGCGTCATCCACAGATCTGTTATGCGGGAATGCAAACTGGAATGGGTCCAGGTTTGTGGGAATGCTGCAGATAAGGTGCACCACGACCAGTTTTTCCAGACATTACATGACTACAGAGGTTAAAACGATGGGATGCTTGTTGTTAAGGAAAGAAACACTCTTTTGTACAGGCACAGCTGAGGTCTTCTCGAGGCACAACAGCAAGGTGCACAAAGTCCAGGACAGGTTGGAGATGTCAGTACGTATCTAAGACAGCAGCCTGGTATATGCGTTCAGGACATGTGAGCAGAAGCTGTCAGGACCAACAGCTATTCCAGCCTCAACCTGTTTAAAGGCTTTCGAGCAGTTCCGTGAGGTGGAGATATAATATTCAGACATCAGTCTCAGAAATCAGTGATTACGCTACCGTGTCTAATTTCCATAAGTCCAGCATCTACCATTTAGGGTTAAAATTCAAACTGACAGAAAGTATACAGCAGTAATAGCGGACATCCATGACATTCCTGAGCACTTACGGAACTATTCCATATGATATTTGTACAAAGAAAACATAGGGCAAGTTAAGGAAAGATATTTGTAACTTGTGAAGATTCAAATACTAAGAATGAAACTGATCCCTTGAGTGAACTGATTCAGTAATAATTAGCCATGTAATTTATTCATTTTCTAATGACTGTGCTGTGGTTTGGAGGACTTAAGGCCTACAGTCAAGCTGAAAAACATGATGAAACTGGCGAGATGTTCACCTTTAGGGGGTATTTTCCTTCTGTTCTCCACTGCATGAGTAATTGATTGGAAGCAGCCTCTTTTTGTGAGACAAAATCTCTGCCACGATTCAGTATCTTGGCAGCTGTGCTCAGTGGTGGGAGTAGTATTCCGTTTTATACTTAAATAAAAGTACAATCGCTCCAAAATGTTACTCAAGTAAAAGTCATCAGTGAAATACCACTCAAATAAAAGTAAAAAGGACCTGATTCTAAAACTACTTTAGAATGTAAAAGTACAAAGTGCTATAACATTCAAATCTTGATTGATCTTACAAAAAGCAATATATCCCTTTAAAGTCACTCAATAGAGGTTTGAATACAGCAGTGTAAGTTACAGAGCGTCACAATAAGGAAAACTGAGTCGCAGGTGGACAAAAGGATTTGTTCTTTTTATTCACAAAATAGGCTGATTGTAGGTTACTGATTGAAGGCCACTGCAGTACCAGTTGCGATGTTGGGTTAGCAATAGGTCTGAGCCATATGACGATATTATCGGTAAGCGACGATATCAGACTAGTAACCTGATGCCGGTATCTGACTGTGACTAACCAGCAGAGAAGTTTAGGCTACACACAAAGCAAGATAACAAAGATTTATAAGTTCAGCCTTCTAGCCTGACATCTTTCGGCACCTTTTTAGCCCCTGATAAGACCATGAATCTGGATCCCCCTTTAGACTGGTCTGATTGCACTGTTCCAATCCTGAGAAATTTATGGACTGTATCATTTGTCGAGGACGTAGCTTCTGCAGGACTTCAACACAGATCTGACTGGAGCAAATACGGGTACCATGTGCGCTACTCTTACTCAAGCACTAGAGAACAGCTTGACTCCGGAATTCTAGATATACCCACTGACTTGGTCATTCTTATGCATTCAGGTGCCATGTTGAGGATGATGGGGAGATTGTTCAGGCTTATTATTGTATTAATAATGATGAATATAATGGATTATGACCGTGAATATCATTATTAACAATGGGAATATACTTTTGGAAGATAAAGAGAATAAAGTGTTGAGAAAGTTGGAGACTGAGGAACAGTGGGTGGGATTACTTTGTCCTGTCAATCACTGAATGCTCTAAGAAATAGGGGGACTTAGAAATTAAATGTTGGTGTAATGATCCAAGACAGATGACACTGGTCCGGATTGTTGCTGAATGCAGGTTTTATGACTAAAGACAAATTTGTAGTCGACAAACCAGGTCAGAACCAGACAGACACATTAAATGTATCCAAATTGATAGGTGGAGGTAAGGTTGGTAGTCAGGCAATGGTTGGATGAGGAGCAAACAATATCTGAGATGGCAGGCAGAAGAGATGGACGAAGATCAGACGTAGGTCAGGCAATGAACGTTCAATCGGAAGGGCAAGGCAGAACTCTCTGGAAATGGAGATCTTGCGTCTGTCGGGTATCTCAGGTAAATCAAAATGGAGGGGAAAATGAAGAGAATACCAGCCCCAGCTGGGAAGGAGCACGATAACTAACAAGAATAGCCGGTGACTCTAGAAAGAACAGATGGGAGTCCCTTGGGGGAGTAGTTACCATGAACAGGATGTAAATGCAGCTTCTTGGGGCTGTTCCATGACACTTGGAAAACGAGTTAAACCTGCCAGAGACTGGGAAGGCATAACAATTCCACCCAACGTGGATGATAAACCTCATTTCTCCAATCTGAATGAGAAATTTCTTGGTCTCTGGTTGGGGGGACGGGGCATTTGTCCAGCAGAATAGCAAAAATATATAACTCCAAGCAAAACACGCAGTGAAGGGTGCCATGGCTGAGCGACATCATAGTCGGGAAATGGTCACGGAAGAAATATTCACCCTTGAGTTAATCACTTGGGTGGGCAACCATATATAAAATTGTTCATCTGATACAGACTCCATGTGTGACTTGGCTGAATTGTCAGGGTGCAGAATGGAAAGACCTTAAAATGAATAGCAACAGCTGTATCAGTTAAATTGTCCCCACTTTGCCTGTGATTTCCAAGACCTTGCAGCTAATGCATTCGTCACGTTCTTCCATAAATTTTCTCTCAGTGCCCTTCGTTATGAGCTTAAGATGTAAGACTCTCCACCAACACTACCTTCATAGGCTGAAGTGTCTTCCCCTCCAACCCTATTTTCACACTGATCAGCATCAGCAGATGACTGTCATGCACCATGTAGTCTGTAACACATCAGGAACTCATATGCAGGAAGTGGATATATGATAAATCCCCTGAGGTCTGACGACATCCTCTGACAGGTCACTGTAACTTTGGCAAATTTCACCTCTATACTTGGGACAATTAAGTACTTCTATACCAGAATTACATTTCGGGACTGTAAGGATGACAGTCACATATGTAGGCACACTCATCTGTCAGCAAAAGGAAGGGAAGAAGCGGAAATTTTTATAAAGAGAAATTTGACATAAGGAGCGTGTGATGTGTCTAGTGGGCAGGCAAACCAGGCAAGCAACTCGAGCCAGTGAACTGGACAAGCAACCTGGGCAAGCTCCCTCTCTCAGCCAGTAACTACTAGGGAACGCCGGACTCGAAGAGCCTGCTGCTTCCAGACTGACCTCCACCCCTTTTTGCTACATTTTCCCTTGGGTTCCCTTAATTGAACTTGCCCTCAAATGTTATTTTTTCCTGCGCCACTGTCTTCTGAGCCTATTTCCCAGCTACAGGTGAAACTAAACATCCATTCTATGACTTTATTCATACCAGCTGCCACTAAAAGACAAATAGGTTTCGAAAGCAATGATAAAACATGGCGTTTAGACAAATTGCGTCTGACTTGACAGTGAGGTTGATTGATTGAGTTTATCTGGATATTGACGTGCCCTCTGCAGATGTGAGGGGTTTGCATCACTAAAGGCAAGTACGTGCTGTCAGAATGTTGTTCCGTATGCCAGATGTATAGTCCTAGTCAACCTACCGACCGACAGACAGACTCTGGTTTGGAAGACAACAAGTTAGTAAAAGCATTTTTTTCGCAGTAGAATAAATAGAAAATAGAGAATACTTGAGGTAACCTGATTTAGTGATGTCAATATTCCTTATAGGAAGGTTAAAGGTTCTCAGAAAATGGGCGATTTTCTCTACGGACCCTAATGGGCTGGTTCATATCCTATCCAAGTGACTATCCAAGTCTGGTGTGACTGATTATGGGGAGGAACTCATGGTACTCAACAGGTGCTTTCATACTGTTGGAACCAGAACCTTTTTCCTCAACCAGGGACTTTTGTTGTGTTCACACCGTAGGAATTCGGCCCGATTGTAGTTCCAAGTTCCAGAACCCTTTTCTTAGTGCCTACTCCAGACTAGGTATTTTTCATTTGAACAAGGGCTACTGTGGAGGCACTTAGAGCGATAGCTTGCGGATTAGTTTACCATTAGCACCGGCGTTAACTTGGAAGTTATGTGAAAGTGCAGAAAAAGAGATGTAGTGAAGCAAAATTTGAGCAGATTATTTTCGTACTCCAGTTACATTTATTGCATGAAATAATACGTTTTTTGCTCATGTCTCCATATATCTGCATTGGAAACTTTGATCACTAACCGATACTTTTGCCTAATATTGGCGTTGAAACTCGCCAGCACTTATGAGTGGGATAACGTTACTGCTGGCCAGAGATAATCAGAATCATGAACATGTTGTGGGTCGATTCCCCCAATAACTAACAAATATCTAACAAAACAGCTTATTTACCCTTCATTGTTATGGCGTGACGGTGTAGTTTCATATGAAGTTATGTGTGAAGTTTACCCTAAGAACCCTAAGTTTACCCAAGGAACTTTTTGCGTCTCCCATGCTTATTTAGCATAAAGGTCCCAGTTCCCGTTGTGCGGTGTGAGAGCGACACACACGAGGGACCAGGACCTACAATAGGTTGAGAACAGCCCAGGGACTTGTAAACTGAGACCAGGTTCCTTAATTTTGGTGTGAAAACTCCTAATGCATTCCTGTGCTGGGGTTGGGGGGGGGATCTTTTTCTGTACTCTTCATGATGGTCCCATCATCATCTAGGGGAAACACTAAAGAGAGGAGTCAGAATTTTGATCAGAACTGGTGGGGCTGGAAAACGTCCCAAACAACATTGCAAAGAACAAAACACCATTTCCGGAAACAGCCTAAATACGGTGTCATCAATATTTAGAGTAGCCATTAAATCATCAGATTATAACGAATAACAAAATCCATTGTTGACTTTATAGACGATGGCGGTTTAATGTCTTTGCTTGTATGCTTTTTTAAAGGGTGATTTACCAGTAACATTCCAAGCCATTTACCCAGTTAGCGAACCTGGGCTGGCGTAGGCCCTGTTTGGCCAAAAAGAGAGGAGGTTTCCAACCATGGAAATGTACACTTCGGGTGGTGGAAAGCACTCATTCACTAGTTAGTTATTCTTTCCCAAATGAAGACCCACTGGTAGGCAGAAAAAAAAAATCAATTTCAGAAACGTGGGCTAGCTGACACCCCCTTTATATGAGTTTCATTAACCCATTAAACTTTAAACCATGTTGAACTGTTCTGCACACCTCTTTTTGCGGCGAACCATTTCCCTTTTTTGTGCCAACAGTGGCCTACTTAAGAAGGGCAAATGTAACAGTGTCAGCTAAAAGACGCACAGAAAGAATATGAAGGATCTGCACTTTACAAATAGCAAAGTAAGCGAATGTCACGTCACTCATTCCCAAAAATATTAACAAATTAAACACACGCTTGCACAGAAATGCTGCTGTTTCCATATATTACAATAAGCAAAGCCTTAACTGTAAAAAAAAAAAACAATCAAGTTTACCACAAAAGGTACTTGCATGTGTTTTTCATTACACATTCACTGTCTCAGTGGTTTGTAGATCTGTGCGACTCCAACTAGCCAGCATGTCCTAGATAAGTACCAAGGAGGTGTTAAAGGCTAATCTCACACAATGCTCAGTGAAACCGATCACGTACCCTTGAAACTGATTAAACTGGAGAACACATCAATTTTTTTTTTATTCCTAATTCACATCATTTCAATCATGCTGGCTGGGGTGCAGAATACTGGGGAATTTGCCGGGGAGTTGGTTAATTTTCAAACAAGCAAACAATAAATGCATAAACACACACACACACAAACAAATAAATAAAAAGACATTTTAATTTTTTAGGACCGCTCACATTTGTACGTTCAGGTTTGAAAAAAAGGAATTTTTGAATTATTAGACTCATGAAATCGATCCGCCGGCACAGCCCCTCACTCCGCCAGTCCGGGAAATTTTGGTACGACATTGATGGGTCTGCAAACATCAAAAGGGTGGGAACTCCTAATTTAAATGATCAGAATTAAGTAATGGTGCATTCTGGGCCAGACATATATGAACTGCATGTGACAACACCTACGATTTTTCAGTGAAATGTCTCATTCAGCTGACTACATATTTTCGGTAAAATATTATATTGCGTTAAAAGATTTCCATTTTTAAGGTAAATGTAAATTCTAGGTAATGCAAACTTGCGACTGTAAAAGAGGCGCAGGCTAATACCGGCAGTACCTCCACTCCAAGTGTGTCCAAGAATGCGAAATAACACTATAGTGCACCTGGCGAAGCCCACAGAGAATTGCAAAGTGTAATGTAAAAGCCTAGAAAACGCTAAAGTGGCATAAGATCAAGATATTTTTTTATTTTGCATTAGCTGGTATTTGGGGCCAGATTTGGTCCCCGACGATCGGTTCGCCGAGGCCCCTGCCTTCAACTGCCGCCCCATCTATACTGCACCCGACCCCCACGCCCCGTCCATCAGGTGGTGGGCCTACTGGAGCTAGTTAAATTGGTTTGGGCATCTATCTAGGACGCGTCCTGGATACCTCCCACAGGGTATATTCAGCCGGGAGGAGACCTCGGGCCAGACCCAGGACACACTGGAGAGATATCTCTTGACTGGCCTGGGAATGCCTTGGTATTCCCCTGGAGGAGGTGGAGGAGGTTTCTGGAGAGAGGGGGGCCTGGGCATCCCGGCTTAGACTGCTCTGACCCAACCACAGATAAGTGGTAGACAATGGACAGATGGATGGATGGATGGTATTTGCTGTTCAAAAATTTCTTTACCACTAGTTATGTTTATGGCTTGTTATAAAAAAATACTGAATCAGCTGTACGATACAGATGTATAACAGCAGCCAAGGCTCAGCATTCAACAAACTATTTAAATCACAACTTCTGAATTTCATACTACTGACTAACTCTTAGCTGGAGGTGTATTGTAACCTTTCCTGATAATTCTATACGTTTCTGTGCATGTAACCCCAAACTGCCCCCACCTCTGCTTTGTGGTGCACCAGTGGAATACGTCACAGAGCATTGTGTAGTTTTAAAAATTGTTTTCCTCCAGAAACTACTTTTAAGAGGTTAAAACATTCTCACACTGCCACTGTAGCCAGTCATCCAAGAAATAAAACAGGTGCCATACACTATATAACGTTCACTTTACTAACATTTTTCCAGTGCTGACATATGAATTAAGTCATAAAAATAGCTTCTAATCTAATTTACAATATATTTGTAGGTTTTACAAAAGGGATGTTATGAAACACGCATGATAATAAACTGGGGAATCCTACTACTGCAACTAGCGTGCAAGTAAACAGACAAATCACCACAGTTAATGATAGTGCTGTTTATTTCTTGATCGAGGTGCATCAATGGTAACAAGCGCTATACATGATGCTGTAGCTGGTGTCAAGATAACGGAACGGGAAGCCCAGGTTGTTTCCAGAAGCGTCTTTGAAATAGTGTCTTCTCAAGGATTCCAGCCCAAGGACGTGACATCAAGCAGTATCAGGTCACTGCGCAACCCCTTTTAGGACTGGTTAAGTTTTAGCCACAAACCAAATACTTACATGAATCCCTTACCAATATAATGAAATCTCTTAAGATCGGTCTCTTCCAGGAAGTAACCCTGTCCTACCACTGTCCACCTCTCTTTCTTCGCTGATCATGGTTTCCCTTGCTGCTACATAATGTTCTGCTGTATTTTCTACTTAGACTTAGTTCTGACCTAGACTGTCTTGGTGTTACTTGGTATTTGAATAGTGTTTCTGGACTGGATTCTATGTTGTTTTGCATACCTTTGTTTCCCATTAAGTATCTCGCATTCACTGGTCGCAGACCTAGCAGCAGTTGGAAGCTGCTCCCTTACAGCTGTTTGTTTGTGTGTTTGTTTGTTTTGGACAGAAGTGTCTGCTAAATAAACAAGTATATTGCAGGAAACATATTCACCAGTAAAAGTGTTACTCTTACAAAACATGCTACTTTGAATTACCGCTCCAACTCACCCATAGAAACAAAGAAACATACTCTGAGACTGCTAACTGGAATCATCCAGTGATTCTAAACTAGTACCTGCAAAAAAAATGCTAACGCACCCGTACAGGGGGCTGAGATAACAGAATTGCCCTTGTTTGCCATTTTGATTGTTTCACCTAAGATAAAAGGACATTGATTTGAGGAAAAAAACACATTAGTTGAAGCTTTGGCTGCTATACAGTACTGGAATGAGAACTGCCCCCCTTTCTTAAAAGGAGGGGCTATCAATAATATTGATATCGATATAATTCAATTTACTGTGAATAAACAATATATGAATGCTGCTGTCTATATAAAACTACGCAGCTTAGACTGTGTGTGATTAAATACGTCAGGAAGGTTTTTTAATTCGCGTGCTCCTCTGGAAAATCCAAAGCTTATCCAAATCAACTTGCAGCTCCATCAAGCCAAGTGTAGATACCAGCACTAAAAAGTAAACAACAGTGAGATAAGGACTGTATGCAACACACTAAACAAAGGTATTCATGAGAAGGGTTACACTCATTCCTTTTCAACATCTGCTTTTGCATTTAAGATGGTGAATCTGCTATTATTTTTAATTCTAAATCAATATTCTGGTCTGGTAACATCTCCACAGCCGGTATTAAGTTATACCCCATTGATGGATGATCCACAAATGACTGAATCATCGATTATATAGTTGTTATGAAATTTTTATGCTTGCCCATTCTTATTGAATGTTAATGATTCAGTGTTTAAGTGTTGTTTGAGGAGAGCCCTTTATCTAAAGTGTTACCTCATTTTGATAGTTTAGCTATTTTTCCCCTCTATACAACTTAGGGATAATTAACTATAAATAATCAATAAACTGGAGAGGAAAACAAGCAAGCTGACATAATAGAAAACTGCCTGAAGACACGGCAATGCCACATCAGTGGACATGACTAGATTAACTTTCTCCATTTCCTCGGTGAGTAATCACTTGCTCTGAGACCAGAAATGTGTTTTTCATTTGTGGGGAGTTTTTGAGTCAGGCTTTTTTTTTTCGACGATTTCTCCACTTTCCGTAAAGGTGCCTTTGATCCTACTTGACGCTGGAAACTCCACCTCCTCTAACCATTTATGGGCTGATGTGACATACAGTAAAAGCAGCTTCTACAGAACTGGTGTTTTGACCACATCCTGAAAAGCCACGATAAAATCACTCTTATGTTACATATTTATGAAAAAGACAAGGTTTTATGTCCCATGAGTAACATTATTAAGTAAAATCTAAAAATTAGACACATTTGTCTTAATTATGAATTTTGCTGATTGCACTTATAATCTTTTTAAATTAAAGTGACCCTGACTCATTTGGCTTTTAGTCATCTATGAGATTGTTTTGCAAAGTGAGATAAGTGCTTGACAAATAATAATAGATACTTTATTTATCCCTGTGGGGAAATTCTCTTTACACCACTCCCAACATGCTCTCTGTAGGTGAGAGCAAGCTGGCTGCGAAGGGCAGCCGCTTGTTGCAGTGCCCAGGGAGCTGGGGGTTAAGGGCCTCGCTCAAGGGCCCGCAGACATGCCTAGGCTGGGCTTGAACCGGGACCTTCCGATCACAGGCAAAGAGGCTCATACTGCCTCCAAAAGCTGGTATGAATTTTTTAAATTGTGATGTAGGAAGAAATGGGAATAAAATGCCAAACTAAAATAATAAATTAGACTTCGTTATGGACAATAAATCAATCGATGTTCAATAATCAATATTAAGATATGTAGATTGCTTATAAGATGGTGGCATAAAGAGACTATTTTAGAATAAAAAAAATATCCAATTCTAAAAACGAATGAATAAAAAGCTGTATGATGTCAAATCCTAAGACGAAACACAAGCAAAAACTGCATGAAATACCATTTCCTCAAGGAAGACAAATCACTGTTTTTTATACAATTGGCTGAAAGAAGAAAGCAGAATGTGACTAGGCCAAGGAGCTTCAGACCAGCTGTTGACATCTGTTATGTTACTGAAATACAGATCTGACTTTCAGTGCATCACTTCTACTGTGCCCAGCTCAGCCCTCCGGCACCCTGTCTCATCCGAATATTATGATCACCTCTTCCTATTAAGTCACCACACATTTCGGGGTGCTATAGCTTATAAATAGAGACAGAGTGCAGTGAGACATACTTTGAAAACCATGAAACTTGAAGACTCACGTGTTTTTGGTTCGATACCTTATAAAGACTTAAAATCTGAAACTGATCAAAATAAACCCAGAAAAACAGAACTACTATAAACCTTTACTTTACTCTGACTACATGTAACATTTCCATTTCGTTCTTTTTTGAAACTGTGGAAATGTGGGCAGGTTCTCAAAAGGCACCAAGTGCAAACCAACCCAGCACTGGCACCGGCTCCATGTTGGTGGAAACAAGGTAATAGTTTGCTTGTTGCCATGACGAGCCTTGTTGCCATGATGAGCCTTCTCCCTTTTGATTGATTGCCTGTTCCCATTTACTGCTTTTGATTTTGGATTTAGTTTTGTCCGTCTCATTTCGGCCTCTTTTCAGGATTTTGATTATCGTTGTGGATTGTTCCATTGATGATGCCCTGTGCACTTGGACCAATTTCCTCGTCATTAAAAAAATAAAGAAACTTTATTTACCATTTGTAGGAGGACACAGAAATATCCCAGCTTACTGCCCTATGAGAGACACATATATACAAGTGAGAACAAAGCTTGGGATCAAAGTGCAAGCTCAGCCATATTTCCAGCCCGCCTGGAGCAATTTTTGAGGTTAGGTGCCTTACTCAAGAGTTCAGTGATGATGTATCCACTTTGCTGACCACGGGATTTAAACTGGCAACCTTCCTAATCTGCAGAGCCACATACTGCCTAACGTCAAACCGTGGTCTGCTTCTACCAGGAGTATAAATCCTATCCCTAATAAAATCATAACTCACAAAGCCTTGAATACTGCATGTCTTCCTATTCAGATTAGCATGTGTTAATGTTTCATTGTGCAAAGGGTATTTTCCCTTGTGCGTAAACTTAAAGCCTGACAGTTTTCAAAAAGATTGTGACCCCTACAACTTCCTTGCTAAGCGGTAAGTCATAGATGCAGCCATCTACAGTAACTACACAGATACGGCCATCTACACGCACTGCACAGATACGGCCATCTACACGAGCAGATATGGCCATCTACACGCACTGCACAGATACGGCCATCTGCACGCACTGCACAGATACAGCCATCTACACGCACTGCACAGATACGGCCATCTACACTAACTACACAGATACGGCCATCTACACACACTACACAGATACGGCCATCTACACACACTACACAGATACGGCCATCTACACGAACTACACAGATACGGCCATCTACACTAACTACACAGATACGGCCATCTACACTAACTACACAGATACGGCCATCTACACGCACTGCACAGATACGGCCATCTACACACACTGCACAGATACGGCCATCTGCACGCACTGCACAGATACGGCCATCTACACACACTGCACAGATACGGCCATCTACACACACTGCACAGATACAGCCATCTACACTAACTACACAGACTAGGTAACGCGGGAACCTTATGACCTGATGATGTTAGCAAACAGACTTCTAAACTTAGAATTTGTAGGATTACGATGAATGGTCTACCACTGTTCTGTCCAACCCAATGAAAGCCAACAAAGCGACCCGTGGATAGCAGATTAAACCAGTCAGAACTGTAACCGCCTGCACTGAGCGTGATGACCTCATAAACGGCATGGGAAAAATGGAACTTCGAAACCCACAATCTATGTCATACCTACTTACTTTTCATTTTTTTCATTGCTTTGCATTGCTTCGAACTAGGCTAAACAACCACAAGCGGGGAAATGCTGCTTTATGTGGAACACTTTGGAGAAACTCATTGATCATTTCACACATTATCACACGTTCACTGGCAGTACTGTATCACAGGATAAGGAGAATTTTGCCAGTGGTTAGACCAGACCTAGTCCTTCTGCAGTTTTTAAAGGCTGGGTTTGGCTCCACTGGAGCTCCAGTAAATTAGCTGCAGGATTCATTTAGCTCAACGCCAAACAAACAATTTACACAGTCTGTTACAGGGGCAGCCACCCCAGGGCCCCCCAGCAATGTTAAGGGGTCCCTTCCAGCTGCAAATTTCACATATATGTTGTGAAACATTCATGCAGAGTAAGGCACTGATGTCAGGCGTTTTGTAGCAACTTCTTAACATGCTGCGTTTTTATGCGGTTTTATCACAGTGGGAGTTAACACACAAAAAAATGGTACAATACTTAATACTATTTTGAAATGTAATAGTTTGTAATGTTTTGTAGTCAAACTGTTGTGGAGGCCTGCATTTAATGAAAAAAAACAGGTTTGTGGAATTTGCTAACTACTGCAGTGCATGATGGGTATGATATTTGGAGGATAAATTTCATCATCTGCAACTGGTGTAACTGGTGTAGGCAGGCCCTACCTAGGTGTGAATTTGGAAGGGGGGGCGCATGGTTCATTTTCGCCCCATGGTCCAGTATACAGTTGTTCTGCAACTGGTGTGTTTAATTGATATTGCAAATTCAATTAAAAAAGATAATGAAAAACTGATAAGTATGTTTTCTGGGGAATGCATAAAGATGCAGTATCTCTCAATACCAGCTCTGAATGAAATTAGTTTTGTCTGGATTGTGGACTGTATATTAAGAAAAGTTAATGCTAATGACGTCAGATGGATTTTACAGTCTACATGCTTAGTTAAAATGTATCTAGTTCTGGCATACTTTTGCAGTTCGGTTATTTCAGCACATTGTCCTAACTGTTTTCTGTAAAACTGTAGCAAAGTTTATTAGAAAAAAAACACTAGGTGTCTAAAGAAGTGTGGCACATTCTTCGAGTGTACAAACAAAATTGTTTAATCACTGAGGAGGTCCTGCGCTTAAAATATTATACGGTACAACTGATCCTGGGAATAGTAATTTGATTTTCAAAGAGACAGGCAAATCGCTTATTACTCATTTCCTCCTTAGGGTTTAACTACGAAGGGTTTAAAATCCTTTGACGAAAGTTATGCATTTAATAACGCTCAATACTGCAGAGATATAAAAAGGGCACCAACACACGTCGTGAAGGTTCCGGTCGCCCAAGAAAGACCACAACAAATGAGGATCGTTGTATTGTGCGCCAAGCATTACAGAACCCCATGACATCTGCGCCTGCCATCCGGACACAGGTATTTGACTTTCTACACCACCCCATGTCATCCTGCACCGCATTTCAACAACTGGCATCAGCCTGACTACGGATTCACCATCCCATGTGTAGGCTGCCATTAACACCAGTGCAGAGACGGCTGCGTTTGGAGTGGGGCTGTAACCGGGAGGCATGGACTGCTGACGAATGGCGTACCATGTTCAGCAATGAATCTCGGTTCTGCATCACCACGGATGACCATCATGAGTGCATATGGCACTGCCGAGGGGAAAGGACCGATCCTGTGGAGAGACACACTGGCATCATGGTGTGGGGAGCCATAGTGTATGACTTCAGGTCATCTCTGATAGTGATTTGAGGGAGCCAGCACCCTGGTACAGTCTTTCAGCAAGACAACGCTCATCCACACACAGCATGTGTGTCTATGGACTGCCTGCATCATGTTGAGGTCCTCATGTGGCTAGCCTGGTCCCCTGGTCATTACCCAATCAATCATGTGTGGGATCAGCTCAGATCTGCCAACTTGCAGGATACAAGGGATGTACGACTTACTTCCACGTGCATCCAGACCGGGGGGGCTGCTGCTCCATACCAACATGGGACCAGCAGTGTGCCCATACAGCCAACTCTGTTATCCGTTTGACCTCATGTGAAAATTATTGCGATACATTCACATGGCCTTTCACCACATGCAGATTCATTTAATTGTCAACCACTTAATGTTTTTTTGTCATTGAGTACTGTACACATCCATCCGTTATCCACGCACAGAGGCAGAGACAGCAGCGCTAACCACTGTGCCACCATGCTGCCCTGCTGTGTATATAATATGGGGAAATACAGATTAGAGGTCTGCGAGGGACTGATTTTTCATCCTGTTCCCACACGCTCCTGCAAGTTTCTGTCCCGCTCCCGCAGAAATGTGTAATATTTCCACCCGCTCCCGCCCGCATCTGTTATGGTTTGTCCTGCTCCCGCCCGCTGAGTCCCGAAAGCAAGGCTGGTGGAGTATAGGGTGGGCCAAAAATACCGGACACATTTTAAATGCTATAATATCTTGGCTTATAAA
>JAODKC010000137.1:6175409-6186590 GCA_026777985.1 Mormyrops attenuatus
CACCCCCCCCGCGCCCCCCCCCCCCCCCCCCAGTGTCCAGCACCCCTCCCCTAAGGCTGCTGGCTCTTCTAGTTTAGCTTCTCTGGCCTTAATTTCAATACAGTTTGGAGTTAGTGGGCTGGCGTGACACTGTAACGTTAAACTCCATGGGTAGCGCATTTATTTACATTTACACTGGTTTTTATTATGCAGATGCTTTTGTCCAAAGTAACATATAAATTGGGTGAATAGCACACGCCGCACGTCGAGGAGTCGGCTAGGCTGTGCTTCCGGTAAATGCCTGGTTGCAGTGTAAGCTGTATCACAGCACGAGCTTCAAAGCAATAACCTAATAAAGACCCCTAATAGGGGCGGCACGGTGGTGCAGTGGTTGGCACTGTCACCTCACATCCCTGGGACCTGGGTTCGAGTCTCCACCATGTGTGTGTTTCCCCCCACAGTCCAAAAACATGCTGAGACTAACTGGAGTTACCAGATTACCCATAGGTGTGCATGTGTGAGTGAATGGTATGTGAGTAAGTCCTGGGATGGCTTGGCACCCCCTCCTGGGTTCTTCCTTGTCTCCAGGATAGGCTCCGGACTCCCCGCAACCCTGAATAAGTGGTTACACCTGGCTGGGCACCTACTAAGCACTGTAGTAAGCTGTAGTAAGTAACCTGCATAATCTCACCATGTTACTCCAGTTTCCTCTCTCTGTCCAAAGACATGAGATATAGACTGGGTTAAGCTCCAGGTTTCCTTGTGATATTGTTCTGGATGAACAAGATGATTGATGTAACATTCAGAAATAGGTAGGCCTTCATAACCTGTCAGCGTAGTCGAGGACCTCTCCAGAAAGAAGTCTTTTGTTCTACCATTAGGTCAGCAGATAAAAGCCCATGTGGCCGCGATCGGCACGGCCGGCGAGGTGGACCCTCGGGTGTCTCAGTCATCCTCATGGATCCGCTCTCTGCAGTTCTGGCTCCTTTGCTGTCTCTGCATTTTCCCTGCCAAAGAGATTGTTTTTATGCAAGAGGAAAGTAAAATCAGGCGAAAGTCAGCACACGGTAACCTTTCTCTCGGCAGTACAAGTGAAACCTGGGTGTGGGGCAGCAGAGAGGTGAGAACGGTGTATGAGAGTCAGAGGTGGAAAGTTCAGGTCCCGAAAGTAAAAATCCAGACCAAGATTTTGTTTCACCCAACCAGTTGAGTACAAAGAGTCACAGAGTATTTGGTTGGCTGGTTGAAACAAAATCTTGGTCTGGATTTTGACTTCCTGAACTGTATTAATCGTCTGTCGGTTTTGCAAGTTTTTAAATACGTTCAGCCAGTCGCGTCGCATGTTTACTCTGGGTTAACATTTGGTGTAGTTTAAATGATGAGAATCGATTTTTCTTTTTCGCAATTTCAGCTCCCCCTGTGCACGTATAAAGTATTTCCTACTCGATCATTCATGTGATTAGGTGGGTCGGCGCACATGAGCAGGCTAGTGTATGGTAACTGTTCTCTTGCCAGCTGGTCCATACCGAGCCCAGCTGCACGTGTCCGGTGATGGTCGGCCGTCCCGTTACCCTTGCCAGGTAGCTCGCCTGTCAGCTTTCGCTGTGGAGAATCCACAGTAATACCGCGTTGGTCAGACCCATATTGGTGGTGCTGGTTTAGAACCTCGGCTCTGAAAAAGAGCTGAAGTGAACTTCTAACAGCTCATTTCGAGAACACCTGTGCTTTCTCTGGTAGTTCAACTGCATGCTGTAATTCTTAAGTGTTCAATATAATTGAGATATATATATTTCTTGTTTTAAATACATTCTAATTCGTTCAAAACTGAACAAATAACACATCTAGGTAGCAGAAAGCCTTGTTTGTGTTTTCAGTAAAACATTGTCAACTAAAAAATGCATACAGTTTTAATCATCCTTAAAACACGCGACCGTAATCACCAAAATAGAAGTTCTTTTATTTTTAATGAAAACGTAATAACAGGTGTCAGGTTTCTCACACACTTTCATCTGCTGTTTTAATATTTGTGACACGTGCAGGAAAATATTATCCGAATATAAATGTGTCCAGGAAGAAAATTGACTTTTTGGTATGATACGAGTCTTATAAACGGACTTTAATTATATTATTTGTTGCAATAGTTTCCCATTTCGATAGAGATACTGTTGGAGAAAAGCTCTTCTGATACTTGTTTTTCTTCTCTTGCTCCTCAGATAAATTTGACCAGTTTTGGGCCATGAACAGGAAGCTGATGGAGTACCCTGTTGAAGAGGGAGGCTTTCGCTACATTCCCTTCAGGATATACCAGGTGCGACATCGTGAGCATTGCGATCAGATAGAGGTGTAGATAACTCAGTCTTGAACTCATGACCCGGGCAATTGGGGACTGTTTCTCAATCCATGCAGGGTAAAGCAGTTTTTTTGTGAGCCAGCAAATGTGTTCTCTACACACAGAGTGCAGGTGGTCCCTAATACACGATCTTGGCAAAGACATTTGCCACTTTTCTCCCAGCATGCCGTGCTGCAATGAGGTGGAACCGGGGTTTTTAGTGGTCTGGAAAAGCCATTTTTTTCCACTAGTCATGCTTGTTTTTATTCCTACAGTCAAAACCCTGCCTGAGAAGGGGTGAGGTGTTAGTAAGGGTGCTTGCATAGTAAGAAAACTATTGTCTTTAAAAACTTGTAGACTTTGATTGATTTGTTTACCTGTTTTGGATTACATCTCCCCAAAGAGGCCTTTAGCCGGAATGTTCTTCAACCACAGGCCATCAAAAGCACTATGTCTCCACTTTTTAAGTAAGACCCTTTCATCCTTAGATGTTTATTTGATGGTGATGACGGTTAAGATCATCGTCATTTTTATTCAAAACGACTTACTACTCTATAAATAGTTACAGTCAGCTAGGTTACGTCACCTCAGATTGATGTCTTTTTGTTTGTCACCCACAAATCTTGTAAAGCTGTTTTAGCATGGGGCGGGGGGGTCTCAGTATGGGCATTTTGTTCATTTTTAAGTAATTCCTCAGGTCAGGGGTAACTGGAGCAGTGTTTCAGCGATAGTGCCGGCTCTGTGTTTCTGCTGTTATTCCTGTGTGCCCAAAGGCACGCATATGGGTGAATTTGTGCCTGTAAATTGCCCTTAGTAGGTCCCCGTAGTGTTATGTTTGGAGTCATAGCCAGGGTGACCCTTGCCCCGTACCCCAGTCTTATTGGGATAGGCTCCAGACCCACCGTGACCTTACAAGTGATTATGGAGAAACGGTGTGCGGATAGATAGGTGGATAGATCCTGTCCTAATGTGTAACTGTCATCGTATGCCTGTAGTCATTGGTGTCGTTCAGTACTAGAGTAGGCGTGCATGTATTCTAACCTAATATAAATTATATGATACATTAAACACCATAGTGATCACATGGCAGTGGAATTTACAAATGATGCTGGTTGTTTGCATTTTTATACTATTTCCTGTAAGTTGGAAAATTCCAGGTGGAATTTTCACTGCTGCAATCGCACCCCTGAGACTCAAACCAGGATTATGCCAACTTTTTGTAACACTGATTGCTTCCAGCAGATGGCGCTGTGAAGAACATTATTGTGCCTCGCATGATTCTGGTTTTATTTTTTTATCAACCCCCTTTTTTGGTCAGATCTGAGGCTTCAGGTCAGTTATGGGTAGACAGAGGGCCCAGCAAAGACTGGGAAAGAGTCCCTCAGCAAAGCCACCACTGTTGGGTTTGCCCACTAGCAACAGAGAGTTGGCTGTTCCCCAGCCAAGGCTGAGAACCTCAGACCAGCAGGCGGTCGCTCGTCACTTTCATACCTCATTTCCAGTAAGGCTCTTGCACCTCCTCTTGCTGGGCCTGGAGGGGCTTGTGGTCACACCTCCTCTCTCTCTTGTTTTTACACCTCCTTCTCTGGGTTGAGGGGGAACGGGAACACCGCAGGCCCTGGGATTAGGGAGCGACATCCAAGCTGACCCAGCTGATCGCACTGTACGTCATTTGCCCCCCCCCCCCCACAACCGAGCTCTTTGCCTCATGCTCCTTGTTGTTGTCTTGCCCTTAAATCTGGCAGCCAAGTATGGAAAAACCCTGTAGGGATACAGTGAGGAGCCTGTGACAGCAGCAGCACTGCGCCCCCCCGGGCCCACTGGCCGCAGCCACAGTCTGCCGTCACACCTCATGCTGCGGCACGATACACCCCGCTTTGGACGTGATGGGGACCCGCTTTGCCCTCTCATGTGGCGCCCTGTGAGCTTCCTCGCTCAGTGGCCGTAAGTGTCAGCTGGAACCCCATTCGATGGCGCCGGCTGAGGTGGAGCAGAGAGGCACTAGGAACTCTGCATGTTGTCCAGGTCTCTCCGACATGATTGATGGCTTCTGCCTTTGTTGGTGTCTGTGTTGGTGAGGTCATAGACCTGCAGTTAGGGAGGTTACAGGCCGAGTCGTAGCACATGGCTGTCGCAGTCAGAGAGCGCAGAATGTTTTCCAGAATAAATCAGCTCTTTCTGCATCTGCAACTCATGTGAGTAGGTGGAAACCATTCAGCGCCGTGGTTATAGCGGGTAAAGCGACAAAAGAAGCCATCCAGCATCCCAGAATTGCCAGTCTCTCCCGGATTGTAATTGTCTGAATGGGAAAGACCCTTGTCTTGAGATTCCGGGTGTAAACTTTCTGAACAATGAGGCCACTGATCTGACACCCTCCAAGCTATCTAGGATTACAGTTTATCACTGCACCTCACTCTGTTACCTGCAGTGTTGCCAGGGTGGCATAAACCCAACCAATCAAGCTGATTATTTTAATCTACTGTGTGTGAGCCTTCCGATGGTGAGTGGGAATGGACTTGGGCGGTGAATTCTTGAAACTGGACTGCGGCATCAGAAACAGCCTTCATTTGACTTTTATTCATCGCTTAAACCTGAAATCTCCACTTTAAGATTCTTTTAAAACATTTATTTCGCTTGCTGTTTTGGATTCTGAGTATTTTTCATTTCAATTAATTTTTGAGTTTTCTTTAGTTCAGAATCATGAACATTTCAATCCCACGTTCGTCCTTATTTACTCCTCCATTCCCCACACTAGTAGGCCGCCCCCTTCCCGAAAATACAGATACCCATACTCCACCCACTCTTTTTTTGTGTTCTCCATGCCTTCTACTGAAAACACTGGATTCTCCATCTGCAAAAAATGATTGGGGGGTTTTTCCCCCCTTCTATGACACATTAGATCAGTTTGGACATGTGTTTTGGCTAGAGTCTGATATTGTAACAATACAAGCAGCTGGGGGGGGGGCGGCCTATACCATGTAGTCGCTGTCAGGGTTTAGGTAGATTCGACTGCTGCGGTGACTCAGTTGAAATTCCCTAGATATGATTAATAGTGTCTGGGCATCCAAGCATCAGAGTTGTGGAAAACTTTACCCGGCTGTGTGTGTGTCTGGTTGCAAGGTATTGTGAGGCTGGATTCTTGGAAAAGGTTTACTGTAACCTGCTAATAAATATTAGTAAGAGAGTGTACTGGTACTAGTGTTTTTAAGGACAAGAAAAAGTATTTTGCACAGAGAATAGTGTGATTTTTTTATTTTTTCCCCCCAACACACCTCCTGTAAAGTGTAGTTGAAATATATATTAAACACCGAAGTAATAAGTCTATATGGCATTTGAAGTATAAATCTTACTTTTTACACTAATAATAGTATTTCATTCAATTTTGATTTAATTATGTCATAGAGTATATCAGCATGTTCTTTTGTAGTTAAAATTGAAATGTAATTCTCGCATCAAAATTGATCTTAATTCTCCTGAGATTTTGTGCTGGCGAATCAGAAGTAGTAATTGTAATACTTAATGGAAAAACTTTGCTTTATCGTAAAAATAAGTACTTACGGCCGGCGTACACCATGTGAGGCATATTGTCACATTGTGGCCGTAGTTTTTCATTTTTCCCTGTTATTACATAACTCGTCCTTAAATGGGAAAACATTTTCTAAAAATAATTTCTGGGTTGCTGTGTATATAATTCGGTTAACTGTATCATTTTATTCCCGTTTAAATGTCCAGCTATCGGAAATGACGTGCTGTGGTCAGTAGATTACAAACAATCGGGAACGTTTTTTATAGCCGCAGACTTATCAAACTAACGGTGATTCAGCGGTCCAGACTGTCCGAGTACCATATACTGCAGCGTTAAAAGCAAGACAGAAAGTTCCTCCGGTCCGGATATATAAATCACCATTAGGCCTAATTGACTGTCTTCCAGGCATGGAGCCTCCATCTGTAAACAGATTGCGGTCTTTCGCGTAAATAACCGCATATCTCTGATGTAGCCAGAATGAATGGTAACATTTCCTTTAATGATAGACTGTCATCTGACGGGGGGAAGGTTCAGCGACAGTCGTCCGCTTTTTAATAATAATAATAATAATAATAATAATAATAATAATATGTGGGTGATTGGGGAGGCCGCTGAAAGACAGCTGGCGATCAGCTCGACGTGAGAAAGGCCGGCTTGGGTCGCGGCGTTGAGTGTCGGGGAAGCCGGCGGTGCGTGAGTCAGGGCCCCGGACGCACCATAATGAAAGGCAGCTGCAGAGCTCATGGGTCTCATCATGCGTTTGCTGTAAAAGCATCATTCTGCGCCCATAAATAACGCCTGATGGCAGCATCATATGCTGACTAATGGTTTACGCGTTTCTGATTACAATGCGTGGCAGGTCCATAGGCCTATATGTTTCTTTTAACGTGGGGAAATAAAAGCATTAAGCCGTTTGTCATGGTCTCTTAACATTTCTTTTAGACACAGTGACGTGAATATACGCGCATATTAGAAATTAGCGAGATCAAATGTTTTGTCGTTTTTAAAATGTTTGACGTCGCAGTGCCATTGAAATTGCAATTATATCCAATTTCAAAGTAATTTTCTCCCTGAAATTAGTGACGGAGGAAATAGCTGTTTACTTTATCGTCGTACCATCTGAAGATAATATTCGACTGCTGTCGGTTTACTCTATTCTGCAGAGACAGAGCGGATATTCGCGAACAAATGTTGTCCACAGGCGTAAAACCTGTAACAGTATGATATAAACACGCAGTTTTTGAACTTTTATATTTCGTCATTGAACGTGCAGTACTGAAAATGAATCCACTAAGTGGGGTAAAGGAGTTGCGAGCCAATTTGTGACGAGGTGAGAAACTTGAAAATGTGCTTTTGTCCTGTTATCGCGTGTATACATAATAAAAACAAAGTGCTCTTTACTTTTATCCAATTGTTTGCGGATAGCAAGGCGCGTTTAACCTTAATAATTACTATTTATTATTCCGGTGGCGTCCATCACCTGTTGTTTTAATAGGCATCCTTTATTTGCGGAGACAACGGTGGGGGTCGCGTTAGAAAAGAGGGTGGAACAAAGATCCCCGCCCGGCCGCCCCCGGTGCCGCCGCTTTGCTGCGCGCCGCCAGCTTGCGTGTCACGCCTCCTGAAAAGAAAGTGTCGGTGTCCGGCGTATCTCGCACCTCATCGAGATTAATGGACCTTTTTGTATATGGCCCCAGTCAATAATTAATGTGGGTATTTAAAAATGCATTGCCGCAGCGGCACTCTCCCTGCTCTGCCCCCCCAGCTAATACCGCGCCAAGCGCGCTTCCTGCCGGTGAGTCAGTATTTCTGGTAACATTATAGCGAGCGCCGGCGCTTCCAGCCACCTTCTCTTCCCGTCGGCTGCGCGGTGTCTGTTACCGGCGCGATACCCGAGACCCCGTGTCGCCGGTTTCCTTTTCACGGCCCTATGATTAGTTCCTATTGTGTCACCGCGGACTGCAGTTTCGCGTCTCTCGGCTTGACACCTTTTGTCGGCGGCCCGTGTGACGGCGCACAATGACGTTTGGACGCTGTCCAGCGCCCGGCGCCTCCCGGAGAGCATTGCGGCCGAGCCTTGGCTCCGTGTGACGCCCGCGTCTCGTTCCCACCTCACACGGCTCCCTTAACCGGACTGGGTGCCTTGAAAATGTCACCGCTGCACCGGTAGTCCGCACTGTCCAAGTGCTTTTGGGCTGTAAAGGTAATGACTGCTAACTAAATAAAAGTACTTCAAAGTTTATGGTGAGTGCAACTTGACTGATATTGATATGTTGAGTATGGTGAGTATTGTTCAAATGGGATACTTTCTGAAAATTTGCTTTCCCGAAAAAGTTATAGAATCATCCCCATGTCTTGAATCCCAACTTGATACTGTTCTAAAAAAAAATAATAATAATGCCCTTTGAACCTTATATAGAAGAGAAGATAAAGTACTAATCCTTATTAACTGTAATGTTTAACTGTCCCATTTTGCCAGGTGCCTTATTTCAACGGTACTCACCCTAAGGATGAAATCTGTAAATGTGAAATGCTAAAAATGTAAATGTAAATTTACATCCATTGCTACATGTCCTTAGAAACTTTCAGATTCAGAGGAACACATCCTTTACTTATTTTGTCCCACACTAACTTTTTTTTTCTTTTAAGTTTATGATGAGAAACGTATTCCCTGCTCTCCACTTCTAGTGAGTCCATGATTCTGTGCACTTTCATCCAAAGACCACAATCTAAACGAAATCAGACATGCATTGTAGGAACAGGAATGGGCCTCTTTGCGTCGTTTATTGTGCTAATACATGGCCGTGTCCTGGATGATTTCAGAGTTTCTGCGAATGCTGCCACTCTGTAATGCTGACAGTAGCAAAGGATCTTAAATTGTGCATATTATTTACCATATATTGCGGACTGATCTAGGTTTTTAATATAGGTCAGACGTTGACTGCTGTTCGGAAGTTCAGTTCTTGATTCAAACCACCAACTGATGTCGGTCTCTTGTTTCCTATTTTAAGGTCTACATTTGCACACATTGCTTCCACTACAGTGATTGTTCTAGGAGGCTTTTTTGACTATAGGTGTGTGTTGTGTTTTTTTTTTATTTTTTATTTTTTAGGCCTTGTATTTGTTCTCAGTTTATTAAGAACAGTGGATTGACTTAAGGCCTGCATGGTTTTGCTTAATTTAAGTCTATTTTAATTTATATTCATATCGTCATCTTGTGCAGTGTGTAACGCAAACGACGGGTCCCTGAGGGGGTCGTAAAACTAGGCAAGAAAGGATAAACAAGGCCGGTTTTCTCATGGAGAGAAATATAAAACATGCCTCATTGTTCCAAGTGTCGCTTGTGCTGGAGATGTAACGCAGTGAAATGCAGGCCTGCTTGACCGTTAAAAGCCGTTTGCTCAGGCCAGCCTGGGCCTTACACCTGTAGACTGATCGCACAGACAATAACATAACTGATGCCAGAGCGATGATGTCATATATATTGGGCACTACAGTCACAGCTTGCCTCCCGCCATTTATTGAAGGGTGCTGTTAAGCGCTTCGTTTTTTTCATTTAAGCGGTAATCCGAGCCTCCTCTCGTAGTATGGCTGCACATGTATCGCTCATCTCATCTTCAAGCGGGAAACGTGCATTAGCGTCGCGCACAGGCCTGTGCCTGAGCAGGTGGAGGTCCTCAGTCTTTAGTCTGATGTAGACAGATCATCACTAAAGTTTCATACTGCGCTGTAGGTGTAGCATAATGCAGTGGGAAACGCACCGAAGACATTTCATATTCAGTCACCTTTGCTTGTTAGTCCTGGGGCAGTGTTTGTGGTTTTGTAAAGAGGACGGGTACCTTGATATATTTCTAAACAGACAAAACCCTCCGCCCCCCCACACCCAGAATGCCACTAGAGCTTGACATCAGCCCCCGTTCAGCCAGCGTGGCGCTTTTAGGTATGTTGAGTTAACCGGCAGAGAATTACAAAGACCAGCTATGTGTAACAGTCATCTGGCCCAACCTGCACCCTCATTTGACCTGAGCGCCCTGTGAGCTGATGGGCCCTTGGTCGTGTTTCTGTGCCTGCTGCGAGGCCCGGTGTTAAGCCCAGTCTGCTCCCTCCTCGGCCCCGGGCCTGCGGGCTCTGCAGCAGAACAAACACATGAGTCATGGGGGGGGGGGAGAGACGGCCGCATTTTGGGATGGCTGGGGGCGTTGACGGCGCTTATGGTCCGCCGATGGGGTGGGATCAGTTAAAGAAGCCAATGAGAGGGCGCTTTGTGCCCATGAACTTATTATCTCTGACAATGCGAGGAGGCCCAGGTTCACCCCTGGGTCTTTATGGCCACCTTAATGGGCTGTTGGCGCCGAAGAGAGACGAGCCACATTGGGGGGGGGCTTCCTGGCCATGATAGACGCCACATTTGTGTGGAGTGAATCAGCGGAGATGCTTTTCTGTCATCGTGTTTGGTTACAGTGGCCCTCGATGACTCTATCGAAGCGGATGTGTAGAATATGAAGCGGTTAATGTACTTGTTTATAGACTGAAGTCATTGGGATAGTCTGCTATGTATTAGATAAACAGACATCCTGTTTTAGGGACGTGACGAAAATCAAGTTTTTCAATGGGATTTTAAATTTTTTCTTTTCTTGGAGGACATGTCTTGGGCTTTGGTGGGCATATTGGCTATGAGTTTGAGCGTAAGGGGGGGCATTTGATCTAGCTCGTGGCAAAGTGTGTCGTCTGCTTTTCTCACTGTTTATGTCCCCCATCCCCCCACCCTTATCTGTCTTTCCACAGCCAACGAGTGACCGACCGTTTATTCAAAAGCTGTTTCGACCCATCTCTCCAGACGGCCACGTCCATACGCTGGGCGACTTGCTAAAGGAGATGCTTCCTGCTGCCATACCCCAGGACAGTACGTACAAACGCCACCTCACCTGAGAAGCTGCATCCCTGACATATTTACCATCTCAACCACCAGACCGTTTCTGCAGACCAGAAAACATCCTCTCATTCTGTCAGGGGCTGCACCCTGATCGGCACAGACACAACACTCAGCACAATCTTCGGAGTTTTCCGGAAAGGGGGGGGGGGGGTCAAAAAAGCCTGAATAACTGTCTAACTGTAAGAATTTTGTGTCGATGCTGGCACTCACGGGAAGGGGGGGTGAATCTCCTGGGTTGCAGCAGAGGTGTAGGGTGCGGTGATGAAAACATTCTCTGTCTTTCACAACGAAGGTTGCTAAGGAGAAAGATCACCCTCTGGGAGTTTGTTTTTTTTTTTTTTTTGTGGAGGAGTTTTTCAGATTTGCTGTTAGACGTGCAACCATGTGTGGGATTAAGAAGGGTGGGAGGAGGGT
>JAODKC010000137.1:6198731-6211899 GCA_026777985.1 Mormyrops attenuatus
CCCCCGACTCCGCCCCCCCCCCGCCCGCGCCCCGCGGCCCCCCCCCCGCCGGCCCGCGCCGGCGGGGGGGGGGGGGGGTTCTTTTTGCAGAGTAAAGACCCTTGCTGGTGTGACTCCTTCAAACGCCTTACTCTCCAGAGTCAGACAGTTTGTGCAAAGGTTTCTTTTTTTATTTTATTTTATATATTTCACTTTTTTCGCCCTTTTAATGTCACTGAAAATCGGCGTAAGGGATGTTTTTTTTACCCTTTTTTGTACATAATTTACTGCCGATCGTCTTAGATCTTTACTCAGCTAATTATCGGAAGGCATTCTGAGCTTGGTTAATTAGACCGCTAAACTACTCCTTCCTCTCTTTTTGGCGCTCTGTAATGCATGTGTGGGGGGGGGGGTATAATTATTTTAATGGTCCACAGTTTTGACATTATTTATGGGCAGGTTGTGAAAGTTGGAGGTGGGGGGGTAGCATTGTGTAGGTGTGAAAAGCGACAATGGAATTCATCTGGCTCAATCTGGCTTATGTGAAAGCCCACAATTACTTTTGATTCAGGTTTTTGAATGCACAAAAAGCAGACTGGACGGTTACAGAGCTTCTCGTGCCACTATCTGATGAGCAGACTTTTCAAAAAGAAAGTGTCAGTTTTATATGCAAGCAGCCGTCGGCAGTATATTTCTTTATTCTTTATTGTGACGGAGGGGAGGCCCTCCCACCCATGGAGGCTGATCTCCGAGACGATGAGGACATTTTGCGGTGATGAAGAAGGACAGATGAAAACAGCGTTGGCCACACTGGGGCTCTGACAAACTTTTCGTCATTCTTTGGTGTTCCCCCCCGCCCACCCCACATTGATCGTGCTTTATGGCCTGGCTGCACTCCTAATGTTTTACAGAAGATAATCATTTAAATAGTCAAAAATCTGGTTAATTACTCACAGCAGAACAACTGCAACACTAAATGAAAACATTATGAATAGTGATTATCGGCCTGTTTCACACAACACAGCTTTTTCAGTCATTCTATCTATGTTTGAGGTAAAATGATTGTAAATTTCAAAAGATTGTCACAGCGCGTTCAATCATTTGCATCCATCAAAAATTTCTGAATGTTTAATGTAAGCAGTATCCCGGTCACAAACGGTGTTCTAGAAGTCAGACCATTGACGCAAGTTTAGACCCTTCAAGATCATAGCCAAGCCTCTCCATGTTCCAGCTGTTAGGAGAGCTCGGGAGGTTTCGTGGCCATTAGCTCGTGGTGTTTGTGTTTGTGGATGAGGGACCACAGGAGACCAGAACAGGCAGATGCCACACAGCTTCATGCCGCAGCTGAGAATCGTTACTTATTCCTAGGAGAGTGTGACTCTGACTTCCCGCCACCACGTCTGTAAAACGCGACGGGAGTGGGGCGAGTCCCCGCTCCTTCCGCAGGTCTGCTTCTGGCTGCTCTCATCGCGTCCACCAGATGACTTTGCTCCAGTGCTTGTTGACAAACAGATTTAATCTCGTACTTCCTGCTGGGAAAAGGCCCGAAGTTGACAAGCCCTATCGAAGGAGAACAAATAGAAAACATGGTTTGCAATCGTTTTCCCAGCCCCCCCCCATCCCAGATGGTTTGGAATCATCTGTTCCCTATTTCAGCCTTGGAATGTTCTGTTCCAGAAGTCACATGACCTGTGTGATAGTGACACCAGTGGAGACTGTCACCTGAATTTAATACTGCATTAATGCCACTAAAGGGCAAATGGGCACCCACCGGCCTCGCACCCTGGCCCTTTGGTTCTGTGCATATTTGTAACAACCTTAAATGTGCATTTTATCGGTGTCTTCAGATATCTTTCTGCATTGGCTGTTCTTTACTGGTGCTTGACAGTCTTTTGCATTGACATTAAAATAAAATGAAAATGTTTTGTAGTTTTGCCTTTGTACTTTTTTTTTGTTTAAAAAAAAAAAAAAAATTTATTTAATTCACATATGCTGTGCTTTTGTTAGACGAATGAGTGATGGATACTGAAATTAAGCCCCTGTCCCGTAACTGGTGGTCTCCACCTTGAGAGAGTTTCTGTGTCTTCGGGGGACTCGCAACATGAGGAAGCGGAGGCGAGGCGGTCACGGAGACAAGACGGCCGCAGAGGCAGCATCTGCCCCAGTCTGGGGGAGTGGACATCAAAGCCAAGGCGGTTCTCTCTACAACTTAATTAAGTAAAGACCCCCACTTACAGAGGCCTCATCCCAGGCTCACCAGTAAATCTGTCACATGAAAGATCAAGCCGCCATCCCTTTAATGTCCCCTCACTTGTTATCTGCTGGGAATTTAATTTCTAATTTTTTTTTTTGTCCTGTGTATAACCCTCTGTGACTAGGATGATGAGAGACCAGGCTTTGCAGGTAAGTCTTTTAGAACTCGGAGCCGTGGCGCTCGGTTGATCCTGACGTAAGACCCTGACATGTGCGGACGATCAGGGCCTCCGTTCAGTCTGGTGTGCCACAAATATTACAGCTGAACGATTAGAAATGAGATGATTAGATCCCATGTTTAGAAAACGACTAAATTCCCTGCCGCTTCCCTGCAGATCTCTGTCTGCCTTTGTGTTTTTATGTCGCTGTTTGTATACTGTGCCCAGCAGCGTTGCCTGATTGGAACATGGAAAGCTGTAGCTAGAACTCCGGCTGGTATATCAAGTAAAAACAAGGTGATGAAAAAAACGACCTTTTCCCCCAACCGTGACTCCTGACGCCCTCCCCACAGCTCGTCTATGTGGCGCACACCTGGAACTGAAGAATGGTATCGTTGGAAAAATTAAACTCTCCCTTCTCTTTCATTTCTCTTGAGTGCCTCCCCTCCTTTATACAGATGCACACACAAAACTTCCTTTTGCCAGAGGACTGCAAACCTCTCATTAGAACAGACTGCTAATCGCTAGGTGCTTGTGCCTGTATAGTGCTGTGATCACAGAAGAGGCATCTCCCATAATCTTTAAGAAATATTGTGAAGAATTAGTCTTCACGTACACATGGACGTGTTAATATTTTACTAGTGTGACAGCTTGTTGTTCACCTGTAAAGATTAATTCATAATGCTTTCAGCTGTTAATTGTTACGCTATCTAATGGTGTAGGGTGACTAACGATGTGTCGTCAATGGTTAAAATTAATTTGATACAGGTGTGAGACTTAGAGGCTGATCTTTACGAGTTGCCGTTGTAGTACAATATTTAATACATTTTATTGAGTGGGGGACACATGCCTATTTAGGAGCCACAGAGGCTGCCATTGTGGTCTGGCTTCTGTTTGGGCTTTGTGGCATTGGGACTGTGGTGGCGGTTAGATGGGACATGAAGCGCTGTGAGCAGTGAAGGTAAATGTACTGTCTCAGTCACTGAATGTCCCAAACATTTTTCATTGGCTAAAGAATGTAAGTCTGCTTGGACCATCTGATCGCCAAGAAAGAGTGTTTGGATGCATAGCCTAAAGCCTTTGGCAGACCGGAGAACATATTGGACAAGCAAATGCAACAATACAATGCAGACACTTTCAGCTGGATTTCTTGCTTAGCAGGATAACGTGTCGGGTTTAAGGTACCCCAGTTTAAATGGACTTTACTTTAATTCACTTATATTTAGCCCAGACTATGTTAAATGCAATAAGGTATCTGGCTAAGCAAGAAATCCTGCTTTGTGATACAGGCCTGGGATTCATTATTGTTGTTGGACTGATCATCCAGCCTCCTCTGGAAGGGAATAAAAGTGAGAAGGCTCAGAGGAGATTTGAGGAGCTTAGAATGTCGAACTGTAGTCATACAGTCATTACCTACGTCTGATATGACAGTTCTACTGTCCTAGACATGAATCAATGTCTCAAAATGGAGGAGCAGGATGCCACAACTCACTTAGACGTTTTTGTTGTTTTTGAAATGAAAACGTCAATGACTTAAAGTCGCGCTTCCTCATCAGATGTTACGGTACTGAAAACCAAAACCCACTCAGTCCTCATGGAATTAAACCAAGAAATGTCATTAAATTTCGAGAACTCACGCAGTCCACAGGAATGTTTCCCGTGGACTGAGTTTTGGGAATTTGTTCTTCAGTTAACCTTTAAACTGTTACATAGCATCGGTGGCAAGTGCACAGTTTTATGGGGTTAATCTGACAGGAAGTTGTCCAATGTGCAGAGTGCTACATCAGCAGTCGTAACTTTTCATGGTTTCACATCGGTTTTGGGGTTCTCTCTACTGTGATGAGAGCTGCTGTTTTAATGCAGCCGGAAAAAAATCCAGAAAGTTTCCTGAAATGCAACCATCGGTCATGAAGCAATTGACCAGCAGGGTTGCCAGCCTTACAGTATTTACAGGGAATTTCAGTATGACAGTATTTACAAAAACTTGAAACAAGCTTTAAAATATCTATAAATAACAGCTGGAAACCCCCTTTCCCGATTCCTTGAAATACTCTGAGGTGGACCCCTGCTAAACAGGTAACCACAAGGTGAAAAATGTGTCAGGTTTTTATCCATGCTGCCCTTGTAGACCACACATTACTGATCACCAACCTCCTCAAAAAATAAGTTCAAAAAGACCTCACAAAAAATAAGTTTGGGTCCGATTTCTAAGAGTGGGCGTCTTTCGGTAAAGTCTCTGGTTTGTTCGAAACCACTGAAAGGTTTTTCTACTATTCTTCGCATTAACCTTTATGGTTCTCAGCTTATCAATTTTCATTACTGTTGTCAGCAGTTTTCTCACACATTTTAAATGTATAACTGGCCCCATTAGATTCTTATAGCCTCTCTTCATAATGTAGGTAGGCCTTCGTTTTTCAGGCCTATTTGGTCTTGCGAGGTAACATGATGATTTAATGCCTGGAGGATGCATCTTACCGCATGGGACGGCTCCCCAAATGCTACCTTCTATTATCTTCTGTATTCTGAGGGTGAGAAAAACATCAGGAAGTAACACCTGTGATTATAAACATTCATTTTTTTATTTGTTTTGGAGAAATAGTCTTAATAGCATTTTTATGCAGGCTCTAAGCATATAGAAACAACTTGGAAACAGAATGTGTCCAAGCAGAATTGTCCGTAACCGGAAGGGGTGAATGTAAGGATATTTAAAATGAAATAAAATCCATCCGTCCGTCCATCTTCCAGCCAGTTATCCTGAGCCACTCAAATAGTGAAACTATTGACTAATTATGTTGAGCCGTTTTAGCAATGGTAGCTCAGATCCCATACCCTGTTCTATGTATGTAAAGTTTGCACGTTCTCCCAAAGTCAGTTTTATTCCAGAGGCTTCTCTTTTATCATACAATCTAAGAATATGCGTTTTCAGTGCATTGGTGACATAAAATCCCTGGGGTCTTGTACTTCGTGGAATAGGCACATTGTGACCACACACAGGAGATCCGCTTTGGCAGAAGTATGTTGGTTGGCGCCCAGTTTGAGGTTGTTCCCTGCCTTACACTCGTAGCTTCTGGGATAGGGTCCGAACCCCACAACTCTGCATAGGGCCAGTGGATATAGAAGATGAATAGATGGAATATTCTGATTGATTAACTTGGTATCTCAGTCAGAATGCATTATGTTATCGGTTGGTAGAACTGACAGGCATCCCATCCAGCACCCCCCTACCCCCGCCACCGCAATGTACTAGAGAGTTGGTTAGAAGGGTGGGTGGATGTAACCAAACTGCTTTTAAATGTTTTAAATTTCATTAGAACAAATATTTACCTCAGAATATATCCTTAAAGAATCACTGAAGGGATCTTAGTCTGTCAGGATTATCGTCCATGTTACAGGGCCGGACACCAACATATTTCAGTTTTTCTCTGATAGATTAGACTGAAGATAGATTGAAATTGCACATTCATTCAAAAATTGAATACCTGCTATAGATATTTGGCAACTAATATGAAAATACACATTCAATAAATATTTAATAAACACATATTTTGTATGAGCTAACGACTATGTTCTGTATGCAAGTCTATTTCACCATGTGGTAAAATGCTGCAAAATTTTGCTAATCTCCTATTATTATTAATAATAATAATAATAATAATAATAACAATTTCTTCCAAGCACTAACAAATGAAGTCTCCCAGGTATTTACATATGAGCATGATAGTATTTGGCAGCTGAGGACCGTAGTAACTTACCAGAACTGTTTTATTTTTATTTTTAGATATGACGTCAGAGATGGCATATCAGCACAAAGTGCAGTGTATTTATACCTATAATGACTCTAACTGATAAACTGGATGCTAATTTGAATCACTACTCAGTAATCGTAGAATCACTAGTGCGGTAGGTCTGCTCCTGTGGTTATGAATTACCTTTTACTAATGTCACTTTAAAATATCATGAACCTTCAATAAAGATACAGCAGGAAAATACTCATATCTCGAGAAACAAACTGAATAAGACACATTCCATCTAATTAAAATGATTGCCTTTAACATACAAGTGAGGTGTCACAAACGTCGGGGAATTTCCTCAAGAAACTCAATGAGCTCAGGAGTTTACTATTTATAAGTAAACACAGTTCATCAAAGAACCACAAAGCAGAAAGATTTAAACAAGCCTATTTGGTCCACCTCATCGGGCAAGATCATTTGTTTCCTTATTACAAGGGGAAAAAATATTGGAAAGAACACGCAACAGGCGTATCACAAAGATGAGAACTTCAACGGACCTTGTACGGCTGGAGCCCACGCCGCACTCAAAGAGGAACCTAATACAATCAAAATCAAGCGAGACAATTTATGTTCCCCAGTAAATATATAGGGTTGTGCGGAGCCCACCACTTCTCCTTTGCCCACTCCGCAGGTACCCCACATTCCCGCTATCTCTAAAATCCCCAGAGATTAGCTGGAAATGGTGGGGGGGGGACTGCCCTATAATAAACACTGAATTGCGCTAGTCCTCCAGCGGCTACACTATGTAAGCTTTTTAGTGTCCAATATAAAGTAGGCCTATACTTCAAAATAACCAGTCAATATTCAGTGGTATGGCTTACCACCACACCAGACCCTCCAGTAGGGATGAAGCAGCCATTTAATTGCATAGCCTTGCACACACGCATTTGGTATTTAAGCAGTTTTTCTAGAAACAGGGTAACCAATTATAGACACTGCATGGTTCAAGGGCGTGCAAGTAGCTGGAGCTGGGAGATATGAATAAACTGCTGCACAGGTAAAAAGTTGACTCTCTCTCTCTATATATATATATATATATATATACACACACACACACACATATATATATATATGATTAGTAAAAAAAAAATCGAAACTGAAAAATTCCTGCTATTTTCTCCTATATTTACATATTGTAAATACCGGTGTTCCAGGCAATTCAGTTCCTCTATGTTTCCCCTAATATTAAAGCAAAGATGTATGTCAGATGTCTGAAAATCACTCAGGTACATTATTACAGGTGAAAATAGTATTGATATTAGTACTGAGGCCCAGAGTTGCTGTATACCTGAAACAACCTAGGCCTACTTGAAATATGCCCACTTGAAATCATTTTTTATACAGCGTAAGAGAGCCAGTACATGCGATTTCGATTATTTCTATTTGTTTCCACCGCGGATTGGAACCGCTTAACATGATTAAAATAATGAAATTACTATTAGGATCGCATTTTACTTTTAATTCCGCATAAACGCGCAGCCAATTCGCGCTGCAGTCGCAGGAAAAACTGAGGGAACCCCGTATATTTTTCTTCTAGTCGCCCACTATATTTAAAATTACAAAGCAGTTTCTTACTTATGACGTCTTTTTAAACAGTGGAACTTGCTGTGTCAAGCTTGAACCACACCAAGTTTCACTTCATCGGTAGTAAAATCAATACTTGGAAAAAGGAGAAGTCTCCGATAGCACGCATAATGAGATGAGGCTGTCATAACGCGAGGGCACTAACAGGACTTTCGGTTTGACACAACCGTTCATGAACGACGAGATGGATGCGCCACTTGACCTTCCAAAATAAATCATGAAAAGCGGATGACTCAACATCAGGACAAGTCTATTTCTGCATCTGAAAAATACACAGTCATCGTGCCTCCGTCCCCGACACGGACACGGTAACTGCATCTTCCCATTGCACCATTTACGTCTCTGGTCGGAAGCTGAGGGCAGCGTTTTGCTCTGGGTTGCGCTCATTTCACCGCACGGTTCCACTGCCTCTCCAAGAATTACGCCGCGCAGCCCGAAAAGAAAAACAAAGATTTATTCTCGTTTGCCGTCATTTTCACGTTGTGGAAAAACAAAGTTCTTGCGAGGGTAGAAGATCACGTCCAAATATCATAGACCTGCTCCATACCGGGCTTCTGAAGCGCCATACCGTCAAATGGGGCAAGACACAAAAATAGTTTCATAAAGATATGAGAAGAATCTATAATTGTATGTCTTCGGGTGTTTACACCCGCCTTTGCGTTCAGAAGGTTACAAGTGTTAATCGACACTACTATTTAAATGAGGGACCGGGAAACAAAATAGGCAGTGTGTGTGTGATTTTTTTCCCCGGTTCTCTGTTATACATGTAGGCTATACACTATAGGTGCATATGTTAATTTTTCATTTGACATTTGACATTGAATATTACTGGTGTCGTTTTTAACTTAAAAGAACCTGGGAAAAAAAACCACACCTCGCCCATCTGTTTCTGCAACTGTTACCCCACGTAGCAAGTTCTCACTCTTAACAGCTACACTTCATAACTCTTATAGTGACGAGTGGTTCCACGCTAATGGACAGTAAATGAAGACAGACAATAACACGTGTATAGCGATGAACATTTATATCATAATTAACATTTTGACATGTCGCACATAAATAATTATGTAAACGGGTATGTAAACATAAGAAACGGTTGTACTCCAATTATTAAAGCAGTAAGAGTGAAACTTTGGTCGAAGTTAAGGAATATGCAGAACTTGCCATGTGTAACACAGGACTCCTGCTCTCACCAACAGGCACAATGTTGTAGAGACAAATCTTAAAAATGATATAATTTTATATATATACTGTATATATTAAAAAAATCCCAAATTGTGTATGAGAAAAGCACTGGCAGAAAAACCAGTAAGGGTGGCTGGAGTGCTTTGGTCTGTGCTACTCACAACAGCAAGTGGATGAACAAAAAACAAATGTGGAACAGTTTCTACAGAACAGATCACAATCCAGGAACACAATATGTACACATAGAGTTCTCTTACACCCCCCGCCCCTCCCCCAAATTAAGATTTTTTTTGGTGGGGGGAGCTTGAAACAAAACCAAGTTAAATTTTGGTAACTAGCTTCAAATCCAAAAAATCAATTAGTCTTTACATGAAAATTCTCATTTTGGTATCGAGAAAATATATCAATAACTGACTACAAATAAAGAATTCCCAGCTTTTCAGCTGATATGCTACATTTATCTTTTTCATTTTGGTTTATCGTTCGTCACTTTCAAGTAGCAAAGCAATAAATATTACAGCCGCTCTCTTCCATCTGGACACATACATTGAGGTAACTGTTGTTGAAAATATACAAAAATGCCCTCGTTTCAATTAAATATAACTAGAATTCAACAGAAATACAATTATTAAGAACACCTTACGTACGGGGCAACTACGCAAGACAAGAGCAGAACTTTTACATTAAATCATCCCAATGTTCAGCATTTCAAATGTCTACATTTGGCAATGCAAAACAAGTCAATCTGATCGAGAAAAAACAAACAAACCCTGAATACTGAATCGTCCAGATCTCTTTCAATGATCTAAGCAACCTAAGACAACAAAAAAGAAAATATCTACAAAAGAATGGCCACAGACAGAAAACATAAAAACACAAACTTACAATGAGTTACCCAGTCATTGTAAACAATATTTCCAAATTTCACTGTCGACAATGTCAAATTGCATAATAAATTAATGATGCATCATAACTGAACCAAATAACTGAAATAATAAAAACAAATATTGGGAGTACGATTGTCTGACATTGGAAGAAATACAAGACCAAGAGTAGTCTGAGGCAATGTGCCGTTTTTTTAGCCCTGAGTACAAAAGTCCCTGAAAGAGCAGCCAAGTTCTTGTTAACAAAAAGGAGACTATGTACAGTGATTGCTCCGAGTTTCCTGGCTCTCAACAAGCACAGTCAGTTTATATGTCACAGTTCCTTCTGTGAAGGTCATCATGGTGGGCTTCAAGGGTTCATGGGTTCCAGAGATTCCTGTTTTACTTTGACTGGGAGGAGAGATAGAGGGCTCCCACAACGCAACTTGATAACCGAGGCCTCGCTACTAGGTTCGTAGAGGCCATACCCAGTGGAAAGCAGCTCACTGGCGCCACCCTTGTGGTAGGAGGCCTTAAGGTCCATCTCCCGCCAGATCATGCCAAGGATCTGTTTCTCCACCACGTTCTCCACGTTGACACTGTCCATCTCCTCCAGGCGGTCTGCATTGTCGCTGAGATCGAACCGCTCAATCTCCTCATTGATGCGGTTGAGCTGGTCGAGGGGGCGTCCCGATGCGGAAGGGGCAGCCGTACAGTGGCCCTTGAGGTGGACCTTGAGGCTACACAGGTGAATGTAGCTGCGGTGACAATGCGGGCAGGTGTGGGGGCGGTCACGGGTGTGAAGTCGCTTGTGCAGTTTCAGGTGGACGAACTGCGTGAACTTGGCCGGACATAGCTTGCACTGGTAGGGCTTCTCGCCTGAGTGCAGGCGCTGGTGAGTCTTCAGGTTGCTGGTGCTGCTGAAGCGCTTGTGACACACCTGGAGCCCAAACGGCAAAAAGATCAGAGAATGATGGCAGAGCCTATGCAGGTATAGGGATGATGGACAGACATAGTAAAGGGAGATATCTGCAGGCAAATATATGGATGCAGATGGGCAAAGGATGACATCTGCTTACCTGGCACTCATGTGGCTTTTCACCTGTGTGAACCAGGTAGTGCTTCTGGAGATGGGCCAGTTGGGTGAAACCTTTACTGCAGGTCTGACACTTGAAGGGTCTCTCACCGCTGTGAACTCTCAGGTGTACCTGCAAACCAAATACATTGTGTTACCACAACATCGCATTTTATGAGCTCTGTATATTATGGAAATATTTCTTCAGTAGACCAGTGTTTCTCAACCCAGACCGGGTTGGGAAACACTGCAGTGGACAATTACTCAACACAGGTTAAATTTTATTTTATTTTTTTTTAATTCACCTTCAAGTTGGAGAGCTGTCCGAAGGTCTTGCTGCAGACGTTGCACTCGTACTTAATCTTGCCGTTCTGCTTCTTCAGGGGATACGGCAGTGCTTTGTAGCCAGTGCTACTGCGCTTTATTTTGCTGAGGTTGATCGCTTCCTCGTTGGCGCGGGCAGCGGCCTGCAGTGCTGGTGTGGGTTTGGTGGGCAGGCAGTCGGTGGTGGCCGCCGCGCCAGCCGTAGGGGACCCACTGCTGGGGGCGCAGGGGGGCGTGTCCTTCAGGGAGGTGGCTGCGGAGAAGGCGCTGGTGGGCGCCGGCAGTAGGATGTCCCGGTGTGGGGGGTCAGGCATAGAGAGCACGAAACGGCGAGCGCCGTCAGGGGGCAGGATGCTAGACGGCAGGGGCATGTGGGGCGTACGGCCGCCCCCGGGGAGAATATTGCTGTAAAGAGGGTACATGTGAGGGAATATGCTGCCCCCTGGAGTTCCATTGATTGCATTGCATCCCATTTGGTAGTGTGGCAAAAGGTAGCGAGAATAGTGGGGATTGGAATAGAAAGCGGCTGAAAGATGGCTGGGAGAGGGGTAAGCAGGGTACTGTCCAAAACCGCGGCTATATATAGCAGGAGTAAAAAGGAGCCCCTCCCTCTGCTCCTGCAAGGGAGGCGTCAGCGGCGTGAGCCCCGGGCTGCTGTGGGGGCTGCTCTCGGGGCTGCTGCGGGCTGTGGGGCTGGGTGTGGCCGACGACTGGCCAGGGGAGTGGGCTAAGTAGCTGTTAAATCTGGGGACGTGGGGCCGCAGCGGGTAGATGACGCGCGGGTAGACCGGCTGCTCCGGGCTGCGTTTGATGGGCGGCGAGCCCTCGGGGCGGGGGGGCCGCGTGGCCAGCGGGCGGCTGGGCTCCTGCGGGGTCCCCTTCAGGATCTCCGACACGCTGTGCTCCCTCTTGCCCTTGTCCCGGGGTGGGGCCGGCTCAGCCACCTGCCGCTTGGCCTCCATCAGGGTCTGTTCTGTAGGGGAAGAGGACACACCGGGTTACCCACGTTGCCCGGACTGCCAGACACAGCCATTTCCATTCTCTAGCTTCATCCATGACAGCTTCGCTCGGGGAGCATCTTATTCATCCCCACAGCTGGACGCGTCTGTCTGTGTAAAATGGCGGGATACCGAGATTCTGTCAGAGACCAGCGGGGTGGGTGGGGGGGCTGGGGAAACCACTGTGAAATTGCCAAATGAGGCCAAACCACAGCAAGCTCGTCTCCCTGCCAGCTGAACGGACCGAAGCAGTGCCTGAGTGAGGCGGGATGAGGCGTGTAGCCCCACAACTCAGCAGCCGGCAAGTTTTAAGCTCATGTGAAATGGATATCATCCCCTGGGGTTTAGGACGTCTACTTGGAGTCATACTTCCAAACATCGAGAATATTTACATACACCAAGAAACAGGAAGGGAGGGGCAACATTTCTGCAAATCATTTCCACTCGATCAGATCGTGCAGGACCAGGGAGAGAGACATAGCAGGAGACCCACAGAGATTGTTAATCGTTAAGTGGTTAAGTTAAATATCATTTTACTGGGCTGGCGGTCACCGAATGCTTCTTGGTGGCAATCGCCTCAGCCTCTAAACTCTGCCTCCAAATCATGAATGGCTTCTGGGAGCCAGTATCAGTGGGGCGAGCAGCGGGGGACGGAGGGCTGGTGTTACTAGTGAAAGGTTAACCTACAGCCGCACTCACTGTATAACTGTCTTTAACGACTTCGTCAAGATGAAAAGTCACACTATCCTGAGTGTGCTGACCTCGGCAAGCTATTGTCAGAGGCTCATTTACATTAAATACCCACAGAAACCTTTCTTCCTAACAAGTGACAGATACCCACTGCCTGGTTTTGTCATCTTGTAAAAAGTACGCAATGGGGCCGCCCCCGGGCGCCCCGGCCCGGGGGGGGGGGGGCAGGGGGGGGGGGGGTGTTGAGTGTGAGGGGGGTGTGTTGGGT
>JAODKC010000137.1:6255268-6277154 GCA_026777985.1 Mormyrops attenuatus
CCCCCACCATCCCACCATCCTCTGTAAACTCTAGACCCTATAGTGCCTGAAAATCCCCGGAGGTCTGCTATTTCGAAGATGCTAGAACCACCATGGACCGTACATCTCAACACGATCAAAGTCGCTTAGATCGGACGGCTCAGCTGTTCTGATGATTGGCTGCGCTGTGACCCTGTGCGCTGTATACATGCAGCCGCTGCTCTTCGGAAAGGCCTTGCATTGTTCACGATGATTTTGGGGTGGCTGGGGTTTTATTAAAACCTGAGTTCTTACTGCAGCTTCAGCTGAAATGGAGATTCCAAAGTGCAGGAAGATAATTAGCCAAGAATCTCTGCAGGCAGACTGATCAAGGCAAATGGTATGTAGCCTCTGTCCGAGTGAGAGCGCCCTCCCCTGGGCCCGCTCGAAATGGCCGCCTCGGAACCCAGAAGGACTCCCTGCTTCTGGATAGCGTCTGCGATGGTTTGCATGTCACTCGAGGGACTTTCTTACATAAAGCAATCGAAATATTCTGGCACCGCTAAACTGCCCGTCGTGGTCGGGAATGATTCATTGTTCAAACTCCCCATTGTCAAACAAATTATCTGAAACCGCACAGAAAACAGTGGATATTCAAAGTCTCTCGTCGTCAAGCTAGAAAGGTTACCATGGCACCGAACGGTGTCGACCAATCACGGGATGCTGGGTCTCTATGGGTCTGAGTTTATCAGTTAAAGAAACAAAAGAGGAAAATAGGAATTTGTGATAATAAGGAGCCAATTGGATGTATTTCACACACAAAAAAGTGCTCATTGAAAAGACTATAATTTGATTAATTTTCTTAAAATAGAGACTAGTACGTGTCTAATTTATCACCAGAAGTCCAAACAATTTCATTGTTATTTGAAGAGTTGGCCTGGTCTGATACATAATGCCTGCGAACTTAAATACGCATTTACTGATTGTATTTGATGGTACTGAGCTCGTTTGTCGTTTGGCACTGAGAATGTAGTGTGATTGTTGTTAATTCTGTAATGATGTTAAAATTACACTTCAGTTGCTTGAAGAATGTTCTGGCGATGAAGAATTCCTTGGATTTGCAGTGGCCGATTCCCCGGCTTTCCAGCTGCGTTTCGAAGTATTTGCCGCCGCCTTATTTCCAATGCTGGCGTTTCACTTTGCAGTTACCAGGCATACATCTTGTTTGCATGCCCTGCCTATTCCAGGCTGAACCTACTCATGTACCTTTTCAATTGTATTCATTAATCTTTTTTTTCCCTGATTCCTCTTTGATGAAAGAACCAGGAAATCAAAGTGGATGGTGCACAGTGAAAATTGTAGAGAGGAAAGGTCTCTTAAAAGTAGTAAATCACGAATTGCAGAAAAGCTACTAGGAAAGACAAAGAGCGATATTACGACGACGTCTGTAAAGTCACTGAATGAGAAATAAGTAAGGAAAACAAGGGCTGTTTTTCAGAGGAAAAGAGTTTCCAAGATCAAAGGCAAATGATGAGTGATGGACCGGAGACCATACAGAAGACCTCGATAGCAAAGACACCAACAATTAGCATTTATTTGGTGAGTCAGATGTATAGAAAAACCATAAGTAATTGAAGCAAAAGAGTGCATTCTTGATCAAATCGAGCCTGAACTTTCACTCGAGTCCCAAAATTACCAGACTGAGTCGACCAGCAACTGATGACTGATGACGGCCAGCAACAGCGATGGACACTGAGAAGCCTGAGAACGCAGATGGAAGGCAGGGCATCCTGGAGGCATGTTGTCTGTGCTTTCCGGAAGTCAATATCGACTTAATGGCATCGAGTAACAGTCATAATATGATATGGGCATTTTTTTCTGAATATCATTTCAAACTGATATTTCGCAATTATGGGTTGGCTCCCCATCCTGGGTTGTTCCCTAACTTGTGCCTCCATACCTTCTGGGATAGGCTCTGGACCCCCCCTGAAGAGGACAAGCGGGTACATGGAATGATTTTACAAATACATTCTACCATGCCTGACTCTTGGTGACCTTCCTGGTTAAACCACTGAGCAGCCTTTGTTGTTATCACAATTTGTTCAATTATTGACCGTAGTTTTCCCAATATTCTGTAGGCTGGAGATCTTGACTTGATTTGTCAGGCGAATGATTGAACTGTAGATATTTATACACCGTGAATTAATTCCATTTTCTCACTCTCCTGCCTGAATACTGAACGTGTCAGGAAAGCTACCACCATCCCTCTGTGTTAAAACGTCCGGATCGCCGCTTCTGCTACAGATCTTAAATCCTCATTTACTGCCTGCCCCAGGAGCTCCAAGACACCGGCGTGCATGTCTAACACGGGGGAGCAAAAGCGAGATGATGTCGTCCGTTCCCGGTCACCGCACCTCTCATGGTATCATGTCGGCAGGTGAGTTATGTGGGCACGTTCAGGCAGTTCCACCGACGCGGCTTTTCAGACTTCAAGGGACGGAAATAGAGAGGTCATTCTGTGGAGCAAATTATTCCAACGTGCCGGTCCTCAGATGGCTCGCAATAATATTTTTCAACGCTATAGCTGAGAGCTGAATGGGAGCGAAATTAATTCCCATGCAGAATCAGGCTGAAATATTCATGTCCCCAACGCAGTGTGTGCATATGGAATTATTAATCATGGCACCAATGAGCTGTGGTTTTTTTTTCTCCTGTGGTGTTTTTTTTCCTTCCCTCTAAGTCACCCCTAAAATTACAGTTTCCTATGGAGTTCTCACTGAATCTGCAGTTCATGTGCTGCACCTGACCCAAAAACGCACCTTGGATTAATATAGGTGATTGTGAAATTGGACTCCTTTGGCTATGAGTAGGACGTGCGCGTTGCAATCTTATGGCTAAAATTGGCCTAGTAATTTCCTTAATTTTCCAAATGCTGAGGTTGGTTGACTTGGGCATCAGGGGCAGGTCACTTGCCCAAGCTGAAAGCTGATTGGCCCCAGGGGCGTCCCCTCTCCTGTCACTCACCGATTCAAAACATATCACTGGCTAATGATAAGGTTGGTCCCTAAATATGGAAACCACCAGTCGGTGTAGACTTCTTCCTCTCACACTGGTGGTTTCCGAATCTCGTTTGCAAATCTGTTGCTGAAAGTCGCTTGTTTTGTGTCTGAATCCCCCGTGAAATGTTGTAGAAAGTAGCGGGGATGGGACAAAAGGTTTCCGGAGGTCTCGGAAGCGAAAAAGCACCCCGCGCATTTGTTTATCGAAGCTGCATGATTTTGACACGTTGGGCAATCAGGAGCTGGTCTCGTTCCTGGGCGGGGTGTTTCTGCGGCGCGTTCCAGCCTCGGCCCCCAGCCACTCGGAGAACGCTCACAAGTACAAACGGGGCGAACCGCCAGCTAGCCAGCCTGCCTTCTCAGATCCGGCCTCCTGACTGTCAGAGTGTCTGCGCCCCTGCCTCTCTGCCTCCTTCGCTTTGGCGGCCGTTTCTTTTGTCTTGATTTTTCCGAGGTGTTGCTTCACTTCGCAGGGTGTCTCGTCCTCCATGATGGCTGCGCGGTATCTGGCGCATTATGATGGCGGTTGCTGTCAGCGGAGAGCTCTGGGGCTATTTTAGTTTTCTGCGGCCCCCTTACTATTCTCTGCGACGGTGCAGTTGTCAAGCGATGATTGATAGATAAAGTTGTTGACCAGGCCAGGAAGGGGGTTAAATTTTTATTAAACAAGAATGGTTGAGGTTCTGTTTTAGTGGCCGCCCCTGATCTTCAGCCTGGGTAAATCCACACAAGCCCAGGCGTTAAAGAGCTGCCTGGCTGTGGGTGACTCTGCCCCCTGATTTCAAGTCGAGGGGGAGCCTCGCATGTTATCCGCAGTTCAGGGCGCAATAACATGCCGAAACGTTGCAGCCGCTGATACCTGTTCCCAAGACAGACCCACAAAACAGGGCCCTTGATGTGCCACACTCCACTCTTCCTGGGACCAGGGTTTTCTCCCTCACAGAGCAGATCACGAGGTCTGATGTTCCTGTCATTTTTTTATGTAAATAGACCCGTGTCTTTAAGAGTTTTTATGATTGATTTTTTTAAAATAAAAAAATAGGTGTTTTTCTGTTTGCTTGTATGCACGTCTGTGTAGACACCTTTGTGTGCATGAGAGAGAGAGAGAGAGAGAGAGAGGGTATCAAAAGATCACTAGCTCTCTGAGCTCTCCCCCCGCATGCCCCCCCCCAGCCTCCACTTCATTCTCTCTCTCTCTCTCACTGGTTGCTGCCCCGGGGGGAAGACACCTGTCCCAGCCTGCATGTGCCAGCAGTGGTGCTGCCAGGACAGCGGGTCCCGTGTGGCACCGGGGGGCTGGGCCCACCCAGCTGCTCCCAGGCAGCCTGCAGAGAGGGAGTGAGGGCTGGGAGCGTATCGCCCCCCCCCCTTCCCAAAACGCAGGCCTGGTGTGACGACAGGGTCTGTGCTGTACCCCACTGGCCTTACAAGGCTGCCATTGTGTTGAGAGTGAGATAGAAAAGGGAAGGGGGGACAGAGAATACCAGCTAGGACCAGAACCAAACCATCGTCGTCTGGGGGGGTCGTCCAAAAATAAAGCCAAGGAGCGTGGTCCTGTTCCAGTGGCAATGTGCAGGCAATACCACACCCCCCCCCCTCCCCCCCCCACACACACACACACACCTTATCATGGCAGCGTCGCAATGACGGATGTGTATATGTCTGTCTTGTTTTGGATCAAAGTGTCAGACGTTAATCAGACACTGATGTAGGGGTTATATAACTGGGATATTGGTGTTTTTTTTACTCTTTTTCATATCTTTAAGTGAAAGCTTGAAGATGTTGATTAAAAACTGCATTCAGTGCAGGGAGACATATGGAAGTGAAGTACATTTTGGACAGAGAAACGTTGTGGGAATTTCACGGAATCTGGGGCAAGCAGAAGGCTTTCGGTTGACATGAATGATTTGGGAAAAACATTGATTTGTACATGGATTTGCACAACACAGGTTGTGTAGCTCCGTGCGTGAAGGCTTGTCCAGCACTGTTTACTTGTTACAAACTCTCAGTGACATTATCCATAATTGTAGGGTAACTGTAGATTCTCTTTTTCGTCGTGTTGACGCATCGCTTTGTGTCCTACCCCTGGTGTCGTCTTTTTTGCAAAGCAAAATATGGTCACCCTAATAATTGCATTTGTAGTGTTCCGAGGTCCCTCAGGGGCAGTGGTGGCTTAATGGTTAGGGAAGCACACTTGTAATTGAAAGATTGCTGGTTTGAATCCCTGACCCGAAGGGCACCACTGATGTACCCTGAGCATGGTACCCCACCCAAGCACTGCTTCCCGGGTGCTGAATTAGCTGCCCCCTCCTTTGTCATTATGTCACAGATGGGTTAAATGCAGAGGACCCATTTTGTTGTTGTGCTGTGGTGTGTCAACAATGACCACTGATCACCTAATTCTAAATGGCTGGGGAGCCGCATGATGTTGTTACCCAGGGGTTCAGGAGGCCTGGTTAATGCCATGTGACATTATAGCGCCACGCTGAGGATTTTAGGTGAATAGCATTTGTGGCATGGGCTGGTTCCTTTGGTTTGCATCTCTCTCACTCTGATTGCTCTCCAGCACTCTATCCTGCCTGAAGCTCAGCTATTTGGTTTCTGGTTTGTACCCGATTTGTTTTCCTGTCTCCTCATCTTCTTCTGTCGGTCCAGCTGTCCCATCACTAGAAGATTCAAGTAACACGGCTTCTCTCTGTCTTTGCGGATGTGCGTGCGTCGCCGCAGAAACATCGCAGGCCATAACGAACATTTTTAAACTCATTTGTCTGTCTCGCCGCCCATCCCTCTCCCTCCCTTCCACTCCCACCATCTCCTTTTACACCCCAAGCCCGGCGACGTGACTCAGCGGCATCTCCCCGCACTGGTGGTCTCTGGAAAGTTATAATTTTGAAGTGACAGTTTAAAAAGACTGTCTGCTCCTTTCTGGGAATTCTCAGTGTTTGCATACAGCCCAAAAGAATGCCACTAATGCAAACATATGCCATTTTTTCTTACTTTTTTCCCCTCTTAAACCAGTCATAACCAGGACGAGCTTTTGCCATGTACAACAAAGCAGTGCGTGTCCATCCGCCTGGAGAGAAGAGTCTTTCAGAGTGAGGGGTTGTTTTGGCCAAGCAGATTCTCATAATGCACCACCGCATTTCCATGATGGATTATAGCGAGCATTGTTAAGCAAGATGGAATTTCTCTGCAGGATCGACCCTAAACCTTAACCTGATCCTAACCCTACCTGCTTTCTGCCAGTCCCCTGTCCACCTCTAACACTAAATGAGCATCTGGACCTCACATAGATGACCTGATCTTTCACACAGACACCCTCTGTTTGCATACATCTGTCCCTCTAAGTGGGCATCTTGAAATACGGACGTCTCACACGTTCAGATGCCTCACACGGACATCCTGACCTCTTTTGAATGGGATGATGGTCTAACCTGGTCCCCTGACCCACCCAAGCGTCACTGGACAGCAAGTCGAAGGGAGTTCAGCATCAAACAGGGAAACAGACTTTCCTGCCTCCATCACCGGCACCGGAAACGCTGTGCCATTGCGATCTGTTTGATCCTAGAAGCTGCGAAAGAGAGAGAGAAAAAAACAGCAACTTGCATTTTAAAACAGGCTCCTGCTTAGTGGCCAGAGGCCGAGGTGCTCATATCTGCAAAGCAAGATGTGTCTCCATCCTCATATGAATACAATTATATGGAGCGGCTTTGTGTCACCAAACTCTTTAATGGAATAATGCAATCCCATCAAATTCTAGGCAAACTTGACATTTAGCCTTTGCACATTTGTGAAATGAAGAGGGCGAGGGGGGTTTTAGAATAAGCCCTAAACCCAGCATATATTACACAAAAGCTAATTAATTTGCCAACATAATTATTTAGATATAATTTACATATAAATGTGTTTTGTTGTAAAAATAAATAAATAAGAGAAAAAATAAATCGAAGAAATTGTAGTAATAAATGACACCCTCAAGACTGCAATTTACAATTAGAATGTTAAAGCCTCTGATTATATTCAAGTACAACTTTGTGTTGACCTTCCGAGGTGGTGCTCTGTGCGGTTGCCGGGTCGGTGGCCCGATTGTCGGAAGCGGTTCCGGAATGTGATTGTTTCATGGAGGCAGGTGGCGGCCCAGTTCGGAATGCACAGGTTCCAGTTTCCTCATATTCCCTGGCACCGCCCTCTCCCCCGCCCTCCCACTAACTGGGGACACTGATTTGAAAGATTCATGCAGCCTCGACCCGCAGCGCCCTGGGGTTGTGTCGCGTGCCGTCTGTTGTGTGACGTACAGCCCGACATGTTAGCTGACTTTATTTTTGCCTAACCGTAAAATGTGTAACTGCAGCAAGCATTCAAGGACTACGGCTCTGCCTGTGCTTATGGCTCTCATTAGCATGGCTAAATGCTGAAGCTACAAGCCACTGGCCGAGTTCAGATCCTGGGTGGGACGAGCTGCTGGTCACAGAACTTCTTGAGTGAAAAGTCTGGCGATATTGACTATTGTCAAGCTGTGAACTTAAAGACAAAAGCAGAGCCCTATGGAGCACTGCAGGCTGTAGAGGTTCACGGAAATGTCTAAATATTGACATGTTTCACCATAGCTGGGCTGAGATTAAGAATCAGCCCTAGACTGGGAGTCCCCATGATAACTTTTGTGAATACATTTGCTGGTCCACAAGCCCAATGGCCCACCAGCAAAAATGCCCAGTATGCCCATTATCCAGTCCAGCCCTGTGCTCCACATTTAGGGTTAGCATACTTTATAAAGCAGTTGGGGAAAGACAGGTCCTGTGTAGAGGGCTGGAGTTTTATTTTCACTGATACCAAGGAGCTATATGATTATTTACCCCTGCCCTACAGAGGGCAAGGAACAGAACCAGGTAAAATAAAGTAAAAGGTTGAAGTTGTCAAAACACAAAATGTCCACAAGATGGCAGCAGAGCAGTTCAGCTTCATTGGCCTGCTGGCCATTTGTACATCTCAGCATGTTGCTCCCTTGATGGACAGAGTGCTGCCAACAGGCACAGGGGAATAGCGTAAAGGGGAAGGCTGTGGGACAGGAAAAAGACACCCCGCGAGCTAATTTACACCCTAAAAATAATCTTTTGCAGTCGTGGTGTTCATTAATCACGCATGTGGTCGTCTCTCTGACGCGGCGGAGCTTGATGCGGGAAGATGCTTATTACCCGTTAGCACTGCTGCAGGAAGTCCAATCTGGGAGCTGCCATCAGTCAAACGAAGGCTGTGTCCGAAGGCTGCGGCTTATTAAGGCCGTCCAAAAATTCCCTGTTCCTGCGGTTTGTGTAAACGGGGCTCTTAAGTGGCTAAATAGGGCGGAAGACATTGAGTGCGGGGCATGCATTACAGCGTGCCGCGCGTCACATATCCGGGCGCCATCCTGCCTCTTGCATTCCCAGTCAGTCTGACCTGTTTTATTTGGTGCAGGGCATTCCTAAAAGTAAAAGTGGCTATTTCCCAGAGGGAACGGAGCCATCTTGGGCAACAAAAAATGATGATAAAAAGTGAAAGTGAGTCGGTGGGCATGTCAAAGAAGGAACTTTCTGGAAAATGGTTTCTATAAGCTTAGATCGGCCTAACCGACGGATCCATGCCTGGGTTGAGTTAATGACTAGTGAGCTCAGGGCCACAGGAGCCCAGCACCTCTGAAGAAAATGCACAGCTGATTGCCCTTGCTATCTCTCACAGATCACTCCTCCTGCTATCTCTCACAGATCACTCCTCCCACTACATCTCACAGATCACTCCTCCTGCTATCTCTCACAGATCACTCCTCCCACTACAACTCACAGATCACTCCTCCAGCCATCTTTCACAGATCACTCCTCTCACCGTCTCTCACAGATCACTTCTCCTGCTACCTCTCACAGATCACTCCTCCCGCTCTCTCTCACAGATCACTCCTCCCGCTCTCTCTCTCACAGATCACTCATTGGGAGGGCTTTGTTGGCCGTGGGCCCCTTTTATAGTAGGATTCCTTTACTAGCTTGGATCTGTGTCTTTTCAAAGGTAACTGCCCTGTTTTCCTTAAATCTGTACAAATCCATGGCAACCAGGGCCATTCCAAGGAATTCCTAGCCCCCTGACTAAATGTCCATTTTAACTTGTAATTTTATGCATTCAAGGGTCCCTGTGAAGTGCAGGGCCCCGTGAATCTGCCAGGGTACCCATGCTCCTCCGACAATAATCTATAATGACATATTTTAAACCAAAATTATGGTACAAGTTACTGCATTTTTCTGTTGAAGCATTGACTTCTTCAGCAGATTTCAAAATATCACCCTAATTTTTACACTGGCGTAATGGAGCTGGTCACTTTGAAGATTTGATGACTGTACCATCTCGTCCTTCAAATAGATCCTCCTGCCTTCTGAGATTCTTGTCGGTCCCACCATCTTGTTGCCGAAGCCCGGGACTGAACCCACCCGTGTGGTCAGATTTCTCCACTTTCATTCGCCTCAGTCTGTTTTCCCAGTAGCTTGAATTTCCCGGCGTCATCAGCCGCTACTCGCTGCCTTTCTGTCCATCCAGAAAATCGATATTTCTGTAATTGGCTGGCAGCATGGCATGCAGACAGGGCACCCGCCCCTGCCCATGCTCGGTGTCTGGGCTGCTCACGTTTTAATTAAAAGGCTGCAGTTGGGGAGGAGCGGCAACTAAAAAGAGGGAAAATATGATGAAATTTAAAAAGGCTATCGTGTTTCATTTATTACACAGTGTTTGGGTCTTCGGAATGTGCCCGCAGTTCCCAAATGCAATTATATGATCAGTCAAAGGCCATTAGGCACAATTCATGCAACACTATAAATAATGAAAGGCAATGAAGATACTGTAAGCATCTCATCACAATGGCATGGGGGGGCACAGGGGAGGTGTCATGGGGGGGCTGTCTAAGCTTGAAAGTTCTTATTGTTGGGTCTCATGGTTTTTCCTGAGCCACAGACACACACACACACACACACACACACACACACACACACATACATACACACATACACAAACACACATACACACACATACACACACACACGCATTTGCATTCACGTCTTTCTGGGGACTGTCCATTCATTTCTTTGGGAAAAACCCTGATCCCTACAATGACAACCGTAACCATAAGTAACCAAAGAAAAATACAAGACATTGGAATTTTTCGATTTTTGATTGCAGTCATAGATTTTTATAAAACTGAGTTTTCCCTTGTGGGGACCAAAAAATGCTCCCCACAACATCAAAATAACAGGTTGTTATCACAACTAAATGTCCCCGCAATGTAACATAAACATGACGTGCATACACTCACCAGCAGATTTAGGTTTGGACTGGGTGGCATCTTGCCAGGGGCAGCACAGGGTGCCCACACAACACAAAATCGATTCTGACATTTGTGATTCAGACGTATGAGATGAGGGGCTGGACTGGGCTGACCTCATGTCGCCCCAGTGGAAGGCCGAGGTGGGGGTAGCGGGGGAATCTATCAAATAGCCCACCTCTAACTTTGTACAGTACTAATACAGTTAGTAAAATCACTTTTAAATGTTTTTTGTACTATTCCAAATTTCTTAATAAAAATGACAACAAAATGTCTTGTTTGTTGGGAGGGAGGGCACTGAATGGGGGTGTTTGCCCAGAGGGCCACGCACACACACACACACACACACACACACAGCTTTGTAATTACAGACACTCCCCTACTTGTGAACGAGATACGTTCCGAACGGCTGTTCGTAACTTGAAATGTTCCTAAGTTGTTATTCAACATCATTTTAAGGGTATATGCAAGTACTAAGAACTAGGATGCTGGGAGTACGCACGCTACGCTGCTGCGCGGCGGGAGTAGCGGACAGAAGTCGTATTGGGCGGAAATGGTGCGCAGAAAAAAGAAATTGATGTTGCGGACAGGAAACGGGAACCCAGTGAACACAATTTCTTTCACAGATCACTCACAGAACACAACTTCACTGTTGTACACTTCATTTGTATGTCTGAAAGTTCGTAAGTTGAAAGTTCGTAAGTAGAGGAGCGTCTGTAAATCTTTATGAGGACTCTCCGTTAATTTCCGTGGGGAAAACTCTAATCACAACATGACGACCTTAACCCCCACCCAGCCCTAACCTTAACCATAAGCAACCAAACAAAATATGAGTATTTTGGCTTATCAGTTTTTTTTTTATCGCATTCACAGATTTTTATGCAATTGAGATTTCGAGACTGGTGACAGTTTCAGAGACTTGTGACAGTAAAGATGAGATGGTGGTCTGGGGTCGGCATTGAAGGCTTGATGCTGCCTTATACAGTATTCAGAAACATTCATTCAGTTCAGCTCAGGGCACATCTTCATTCTTAGGAATTCACATCACTTGGACTTGTTTCCCCTTCTGATGAAACTGTGTAGTTTACACTGCTTGAAAAGGCTTTGAGTCCTTGGCGTCATCTGGTGCTGTCAGATTTTTATATGTTGTTTTGCTAAATTTCCACTAGAGGGCCTCAAGAGCATTTTTTAAAGATGAAGTTTTCCCTTTTCAGAATCAGAATCCCTTTATTAGCCAAGTATGTTTCCGTACCAGGAATTTGCCTTTTGCTTCCTAGGATTAGCTGCAGCCCTCTTCTTCCCATCTGACCCCCTACTGTATAAGTGGTTGTATGATAGCTATATACATAAATATAATGCATGAAGAAGAATGGAAGATAGAGGTTCTTTGAAGTGTGACGGCAGTCGGGCAGATATGAGAAAAGCTGCCGGCATGGTGATTAAAGGGTACATGTGTATTAGTCCAGATTTTTCAAGAAGTCACTGAACATTCAGTTTAACATGTATTCGTAAATCAATCTTCCACACATGGTGACAAAAATTTGTGTTGATTCCTAGGGCCACCATGCTGCCCTCTACTGGACAGGAAGGGCAACATGGAGAATAGGCTTCCTTTACTGTGTACTGATCCATTTCTGTGTCATTTTCCTGTCCATAACAGACAGTGTACTCTCAGCTGTCAGACAGGTGGACGCATTAAACACCAGCTGAAAAGTCCAAAAACAAATAAAGCCATTTCCTGCCATATTTCATAATCCTTTGATTCACAGTGCATCAGTGTTTAACAGTGATGTCGAAGTCTGGAAACAAAGTTTTCCTTTAGCCTGTGATAATTATTTATGCATTCAGCCATACACTTGTATAAATGATATACTGTATTTACAATGTGCTGAAGTGTATAGAGCCAGTACATGATCAGCAACCTGCCGCAACTGAGGGGGGAACTTTTCCCAATAACAGTTTTGTACCTTGTTCCTGGAATTGCCTTTGGTCATATACTCATTAGATGCACACTTAGTACATAAACTGTTAATGGACAAGCTTAAATCGTTGCCTTTGATTCCACCGGGGGGGGGGGCTGTTTCTTCTAAGATCTACTGATACTTACAATTCCTCTTACTTTACGATTTCCAGTCGAAAAGTATTTAAGAAGGATTATATTTCTGTCTTTTTAAAATAAAATAAACACTGAAAATTGTTATCTGCCGTTTGAAATACAAAGTGATGTTTTGAGCAAGTATTCAAAGATACAGAGCTGGAATTCGTATTTAAGAAGCTTTTGACTTACGTTCATTGTCAGCAGATGGCAACATTGCACCGTGATTTAGCTATCGCTGTTTTCAGGCGTTCAATACAGTCCTCCGTTTTCAAACTTGTCGGATGTTAAGTCGCTTTCTGAAGAAAGGTCCCAGGTATGGGAATCCGTCATTGTTTAGCCAGCTTAATCCCCCTGTTAAGTGTGCAATGCTGCGCACTTATGATCGTAAATTGGGGGCGTTTGTTAACACCTACAGTCTCACCTGTCTTGCTTGTCTTGCCTGTGTGTACATGTATTTGTGTGTGTGCGTGCGTGTCCAACACCAGCAGGTTATTTTATTGTATTTGATGTGGGCAGACACACTACCCTGGCATTCCCCAGCCGCTACGTGTTTTTGATTATTGTTTCCGAGTGGAGCTTCTGAATGGACACATACCTTCCTTAATAAATAATTTATAAACTACTTTGCCTGAATATCTGCACGCCCATAACCACAGGAGTAAGACGTTAAAATCACAGCTCGGGAATGTAGCTACAGACACAGCCTCCAGTCTCTCTGCTCTGTGCAAGACGTGATCACTCAATGTCTTTATCAGAATCAGAATCTTTTTATTCGCCAAGTACAGAGAAGTACAAGGAATTTCTTTTGCTGCGGTTTCTTTTATAGAACAGGTCTGGCTTCTGGGTTTTCGGTAGTCAGACCTGGACAGTGATGATGGGTGGCTGTGTCCCATGGACAATAAGAGTGAGAGTGGACAGGTAGTGAGACGTGGACAGTGATGGTGGACGGCTGTGTCCCATGGACAATAAGAGGGGCAGATGATAAATCACTCTGGAAAACACTGACATGAATGTCTCACTTGCCCTGTCAAATATGGTGAGCTATAGAGCTATCCTTCATCAAAGCGATCTCCGGCATTATCGTAAACTTTGAAGCCGACTAAGAGAGCTACTTGGCACATTTTGTTGTTCAAAGCAAGATTTCAATCCTTGAAGAAAATGGCACATTCAGATGTAGGAGCTGGGTGGGTAATTACAGGCAGACACTTACTGGGAACCTCAGCAGAGCGGCTAAGCAAACACATAGGGCCTCATTGTGCCTCCGCAGGTTTGACAGTCAAATCCGCATGCTGAGTGGGTGGAGTGGACAGGGCGTGCTTCATGCATCCCAAGCCCACCCTGCCCTCCATAGCCCAAAGACCTAATGACTCATTTCCATGAAAACCATAGCTGCATATTTGAATTCCTTCTAGCAGATCGAGGCCTTCAAGGTAAATGTGAGCCATATTTCAGAGTCATTCTCTAACCCCATGTCAGCTTCAGAGCAATGTACTGATCATGTAGGTTGCATTTCATAATCAGAGTAATACTCTGATCTTTTGAGTTGTATTTCAGCTTAAGAGTAACAATTTAATTGTGTTCAGCTCCAGACTAATGATTCAGCTTCACACTAACGATTCAGACTAATGATTATATCATGCAGATTACATTTTAGTTTCAGGGTAACATTCTAACAATGTAAGGTGACCTTTGGCTTCATATAAATGATTAGATCATGTTGGTTGCACTTCAGTATCAGAGTAATGTTCGTAAAATATTTGTTGTGTTTCAGCTTCAGAGTAATGTGCTGAACATGTTGGCTCCATTTTAATTTCAGAATTATGCTTAGGGAATACAAGCTATGTTTCAGCTTACCAGCAGCCCTGGCACTGTACACTCTTTCAGTTTCTCAGAGTAATTTTCAGACTTGTCTACTGGAAAACCAAATGCACAGATTTATCAAGTATTCTACAAATCACATGACGTTCATGTCGAATGACAAGGTCCCAAATCAGGCCTGACATATCACCACCACAGAAATCACACCCTTTCCTTATATCATACGAAGTCAGACTCATTTGCATGATGAATTGTAACATGTGGCTTTTTAAACAAACCATTTTCCATCTTCAGCTGTGTCAGAATGAGGCAGACAATCCTCTCAGATGCCTCCTAGGGAGTAGATTTAAATGTCAGATTCCTCAGACTGCTCCATTTCACATCAATTTCCAGGAACTCTGGAGACTGAGTCACATTCATTTTTTTTAGTACGTGGGTCGTTGTTACCTTACTTCATCTAAACCGTGCTAAGCGGACACCGGCATGTGTGCAACTTCAGTCTGGCCCTGGGAATTCCTCCTGACAGGAATAAGCTCATCAGCTTCAGCTAAATAAATGCAGGCAGGAATTGGGGGACAAGGGTGGCTGGATGTGTCTATCGGGAGTGGAGCTGTGGTAAAAAAAAATATCGGATAGCAGGAGACCCCCCCCCCCCCCGGCAGAGCCAGGGACATAAAGCACACGACTTCTTTAAATTATGCTAGTTGGGACTGTGTGCTCATGATCAGAAGGTTGCAGGTTCAAATCCCATGACTAGCAGAGTAATCGTAGTAATCAACCGTTGGTTCTGTGAGAAAGGCTCTCACCTTTGTCCGTGTGTTGCATAAAAGAATAGGATGGGATATGAAAGAAACTGCGAGGTTGTTGGTTCAAATCCTACGACTGGCAGAATAATCATATGACCTTTGGGTCCTTCAGTGTGGCTCTTAACCCTTAAAAGTCTGCACTCTGATACTATGCATCGCTCACCTTTCTCTATGTGTTGCATCGAAGAGTAAGATGGAATATGAAAGAAAAAGGGGAAATTAGTATGTAGCTGTATATGTACAAATGGCTAATGAACTGTCATTGTTACATGTTGCTCATGCGTAGTGGAAATGCTGTCTTCTGCCTGGTGTGGTTCCTTGAGCAGATGATCATGGGGCAGACTGACACCCCCCTACCCATGTCTGGGCTGCTCGGTTCGGGGTGGTGCGAGCAGTATGATGGGGGAGCCTGGGTGTGATTCAGGGTGTCCCTGAGCAGAGGGGCCCAAATGCTGGCTGCATGTTCTGCCCCCCCTGAAACACGAGCGAGGGATCGAAGGCTCCAGCCAGGCAGGATTCCCAGAAGCCTGTGGCTGCTTCACTGCAGCCGTGACGCACTCCGCTGCTGAGTAATCAATAGGCATGTGCTTGTGCGCACACACACACACACACACACACACACACCCATACACGGCAAAGAGCAGCCCTAAACATTCACACAGCACAGTCATTCACAAACACATCTCCAAGCTATAAGTACATCAACACATGTGACAGCATGCACACTTACGAACCATGAGCCGTCTACATGAGTGGCCCCCATAGACATACGTACAGATACACACAGACCTCTTTCACATGCCCACATACAGACACACACTCTGACACACACAGCCATACAAGGGAAGCCCTGCAAAACTGAAACATCAAATAAGCAGATGAATGTTAAATGGTTTGTGAAATACCCAAGAAGGAAAAAGGTGTTTTTAAGGTTTCACCGAACACTTTGAAAACCTAAATTGACTGAAGAAGCAAGCTGCCTCACAGTGCTGCCTCCATGTGAAATCTTCCCTTCCCTCTCTCACTATAACACAACAGATGCACGGTGCACAAGAACTAACGATCATCAAGCATCAGAGTTCCTATCTTCCTCACCAGACGAGCACTCTCGTTAGTTTAATACGCCCGACGCAGGCAGCCACATCCCTCTCAGGTGGTGAGGCTGTCAAAATGCTGACAGCGTGGGGAGAGGGTGGAGTCTTTATATCCTGTTTATGCTTTACTCTGAAACGTTTTCAGCTTCTCTGTCTTTCCAGGTCTCTCTCTGGTATTTGCTTTCAGATACAGGGTATCTGCTACACCACTTAACTTTTAATCTAGCTGCAGCAACTCCTTGTCCTAACAGTGACGTTAAAATACCGATACTTTAAATAGCTTTGAAGGAGTGAATCCAGATATGATTGAAAGATATGATTGAAACAGAAAGTAGTAGACATGACAGACTCAACAAGAAGTAATAGATTTATTTTGATGAATTACGCGTAATACCATAAACTGAGCCAAACTTGGGATTTTGAGGTTAACAAGCTCCTGTTTATAATGAGGAGGAGGTGAGACAGAAGCACCAATTCTCACAGGAACATGAACTTCTGGTGTCTTGGTCTTTTAACTTCTCACGTTTTGTCCCATGGTTCAGTTACAGTGGCGGTGTCAGGCTCTCAAACCCCCAGCCCTTTATAAGTGCCTCCCCGTTTTCTCTCCTTCGGGGGAGTTTCGAGTGCCCTGGTGTCCGTTCGCTTCCTGAGCTGAGCTGAGCAGGTTGTTACTAAAGGCTCATCAAAAGCAGAAAGCCACATTTTAATGCCCAGACTCAATGGAACATAGTGCCATCAGGACACGTAGCTCAGAGTTTTCAGATGCTGATTCCACTGACAGAATTTTTCAACTGGATTTTTTTTGCTAAAGAACCCTGTATCTTTTACAAACAAGGCACTGTTTAAAAGTTTTCCTCTTAAACCAGCTACAGTCAGTGAAAAGAGAGGAATGGACAGTAAAGGTCATCTTACGTTACATCCATCATATGCATACGAAACCACACACAAACACCGCAGCATTTGAAGGTTTTAGGGATTATACAAATATTAAAACTACTTTAAATATGTACATAAACATACATTAAGTACCAATTTTGCCTGTTATTATTAAGGTGAACATTAAGGTGTGATCAGTACTGCATGTGTTTTCCTGAATGACACAATGACCAATCCAGCTAACACAGGTGTCACAGATGTGCTCTAAAACTGTTCTGTACCTTTCCTTTCAACAATAACGTGTGCATTAGTCACAGGCTTCTGGGCCAACGCCAGACCAGGCCTGTTCCTTCTGGGCAGAAACAAGCAAGCGAGAAGCTATCAGCGTGAGCGAACAGTCACGCGGAACATATTCAAGAGGTCCCTGTGTTTTTTTTGGAGGGACCGCTTTACACGTCAGTTCTGAAGGCCGGAGCCAGCGGCTGCTCCGGCGGTATCCCGCTCAGCTGGCCGCGTCGCTGCCTTTAAGAGAGCCCCGTTGAAATTAGCCTGGAAGCTCACCAGCACAGATGGAATTACCAGCAATCACAGAGCAGCCCCTGGCCAGGACTGATGTAGGATGTCAAGTGGGCAGCTTTCGCCTCCTATCTCCCGCAGGGGTGGGCAGCAGCAGGATGGGGGGGGGGGGAGCTGACAATTACTCTTCGCGGCTGACCCAAGTGGCTCATCTTGTAAATGTCAGCACAAATGGGGCCGACGTTTTTGTGTATTATTCATCTTCTGTTTTTCAGTAGAGAGGAATTTCTATCCAAGCATCCATCTTCCAACCACTTATCCTGGTTTGGGTCGCAGGGGGCCTGGAACATATCCCAGGCAGGACTAGACACGAGCCTGGGGTACACCCTGGACAGGATGCCGGTCCATCACATGGCACAGACACACCACAGACAGATCAGAAGTGCCAATTAGGTTAACCGCATGTCTTTGGACTGCAGGAGCCCCATGTGACATTGGGAGAACATGCAAGCCGCTAACACTAAAGCAGAAGTGAGGTTTGAACCCCAAATGCTGAAGATGTGAAGTAACCCAGACCAGCCCCAACCCCAGGGTGTCCATGCACAGTGATTTCCTCATACTATTATTCACCTTTTCCGGAACATTACACAATACAAAATTTTGTTAGAAATGCTAATATGTTTTATAGTTTTATGTTTATCCCAGGGCTAGAAATGTTTCTCTGCTTTGGCTTTGAAGCCCATAGAGGTGTTTTGCTTTCTGACATCATGCAGTGCACCCTGCACAAAGCTGGGGTCGGAGGTCAGGGGGGAAAGTTCGAGACTCCCAGAATGCTATATCAGATCAAGTAAATTCATATACGGACCCCATGATGCGTAATGGTCATACAGGGAATATACTGCACTGTAAATGGTAACCCTACCATGAATGTTGACCACAGGATGAATATTGACGGCACCATGTGTAGGGACCACAGGGACTGCCTTGCTAACTTTGTATCACTACCCCAAGGCAGATGTGCGTGTGTGCTCCTTATCCTGTGTATTTGGGAAGTTCCCAAGATGTCAAGCGCAGGAAATAAACTGTGTGAGTTTCTGGAAGAGAAAGTGTGTATCGCATGGTGTGTCTGCATTTCGGGGGCTGGTCATGGAATGGAATGTGATGCTGAGTCACAGTGACCTGCACACTATACGGAGTGAGTGTGGGCAGCATGAGTGTATGTGTGTGTGTGTGTGTGTGTGTCTGTGTCTGTGTGTCTGTCTGTGTGTGTGTGTAGAAGGTATATTTCATAAAGGTATTTTACCTCCAGTTGGTTTGGAATCCATTACAATCATTGCGATGCATCACTCTCGGTAACCTAGCAACCGGATTCAGAACTCCAGCCCTCTTGTTGCCCCATGCCTGCCCTGGCTAGGGCACAGGCCTCAGATGTACGTTAAAGTCTGACGACGCAGGAAACACACAATCAGAGAGTGGGAGTGAGCAGAACCAGGAGGCCAAACAGCGAAACAGACCCCGCTAATACATCATCGTGTCACGCTTGTATTTTAGTCTATTCCTGCCAATGATTTTGCAACAGTTTCTCTTCAGCACACACATGGCACAGAGTTTGGAGTCTGCAATGTGCTTCTTGTCTTCTGTGATTCCATTTTATATTTCTGATCAATTGTCTAAGAATCAGAGCTGGATAGTTTAGGTTCAGAAAGTAAAAATCCAGACCAAGATTTTGTTTCAGCAAACCTGTTGAGTATAAAGAGTCAGACTTACTGAGTAACTCCACTGGTTGGTTGAAACAAAATCTTGGTCTGGATTTGCACTTTTTTAACTGTCCACCTCTATAGCATTTTCTCCTTTCAGAGAGCAAATTGGCCAAAGCATAAACAGAATTTCCCCACGATAAAGTATTTTCCCATCAATAAAGTTTCTATTATTATTACGGATCACGGCCCCAAATGAAGCACCTTATAAATGACAAAGTTGGGGTGTGGCATTGTGGGGACAGAGTCCTGTTTGAGGGGATGCTGTGTGCCAACGATGGGCCAGGCCGGCCTAGATGAGCAATTGGGGCGCCGGCGATAGTGGAACAGGCTGGGAGGTGGTACACAGAGGTCGTCGGGGGCCAAATGCAGCCGACGCATGTGTCACACCAGGGATCAAGCATTTGACATGGTGACCAAGATCTCGGATGATGTTTAACCTCTACTGTACCTCTGAACTCGTGTGACATGTGACTGGATCGGTAGGGAAAGTGGTCGCATCCTGCTTCAAGGGTTATGGGTTTGACCCCAGTCCATTAATACTGTAGATGATTGTGCAAATTCTTTTAAGATGCAAAATCAGGGTGAATTTTACTGAATTGTTTGCGTGAGCGCATGGGGAAACCCCAGATTTCCACAAATGGATGAGCCGACGGATTAGTGAGCGTCTAAGCACCATTTAGCTCTATTCAGTTCCTGCAGCTGAATGAAATGTTACTGTCTGTCTGGCCTTTAACACAAAATTGCGCCATGATCTCTCCTCATGTGATGACTGACAGAGCCGAATTAAAAAAATAAAAGCGATCTATTCCACAGTCTCCAAAAATATGATCTGAGTCATAAAACACAAGGTTGCTTTTTCTTCCAGGCCTTATGGAAGTTCCCGGAACTCGTCTTTCATTCATTTGGTGGGCCGACACATGGCTTATTTTTCTTTCCCTGTGTGCATCACCTAGCTTTTATTTATCAACAAGAGACAGACGGTCAGGAAGGCAGGCGCAGACGGTAACCCTTGCGTCCTGTCTGCCAGCACCGGGGGCAGATAGAGAGCTTGAAGGACGCGGCTCTTTGTCAATTTAATTTCTCTGGAAGGCTTATAAAAACGGCAGCAAATTGGCACAGCAGAAGCGGGTCGTCGTGGCCGACCCCTGCGGCACGGAGCCGCCACGCTTGATTTGCTAGCCCCGGGGCCCCCCAGTGGGATGCCACCGCCTTAGAAACCTCGCTGGCAAAGTTCCAGGGTCACCCGGCAACCGGCTGTAGCTCTCCAGGAAGCGGGAGAGGGGATTCCGTCGCTGAGCACAGTGAGCGGAAGCCTGGGAACAGGAAAGCCCTCGTGCTGAGAGACCCTCCCAGCCGGCCGCACACAAACACAGCGGGATATTGTGTTTCACGCTGCCTCCGCTGATCCTGTCCTCGCCTGATAGTGGCCAGACTCGCTGTTTAGTCTGAAGGAAACCCTTTTACTGGACCCACGCCGCAGCTATTTTTGACTGCTCGATAGCACGACAGAGAGGAAACCACTGCAAAACAGGTCAAAAATTAAAGTGTGTCCCTCCCAAATGAATTAAATAAACTCACAGACAGTGCGATAAAGCCTCACATCTCAATTTTCTGTGTTTAAATGTTGGGAACAGTGTAAAGATCCACCATTTCTCTGCTAAGTGAACAGCGGCACCAATAACCTGCCAGGGCTCATGTTAAGCCACTCGATCCCAGTCCAGGGGAAATGTAGCAGGTTTGACCTCCCCACATGGCCCCCTACACTAAGCTCTGTCACATCTCCGGATCACTGGCCTCCACACAGCTCAGGTCTTGCACCATCCGCATCACTGAAAAAAATAATGAAGGAAAAAAGTGACGAATGCATCAACTCGATGTAGTTTTATTGTGGGGATCAAGTTCCAGCAACTGCTCCTTTCAGTAAAACGTTTCGGAAAGAACGTCAGAGACCCACAACGTCTGATGTCGTGGTTGGAGAAAGCGTATGCCAGTAGGGTGAATGATAGTCTTATTTAAGCGTCACCCCTCACAGTTCAGATGGAACATGCTGTCGCATGCATAATAAAACAGAATTATTATGTGCAAATGATTTGACTGGATGAATCTTGGTGTTCCTGCTTCCCAGTGCGTTGCACAGGCGGCGCTCTGCCATGATCCGGGCTGGTGGAATGGAGACACAGAACATGGTGATGAGCACGTTTGAAATCCCTGCCCCATGCCTCTTTTTGGGGCAGTATCTTGGGCCTTGTGCTATCTTTTCCCTGATCCCAGTCCTTCAGGACCAGACATCCATCCATCCATCCATTTTCTCTATCTACTTATCCTATTCAGGATCATGGGGGGTACGGAGCCTATCCCAGAGGCTATGGACGCAAGGCAGGGAACAACCCAGGATGGGGCGCCACTGTGGCCTCACGACTCTCAGGCTGCAGCCTAAATTCTCACCTGAGCATCTCTGCATGTTCTCCCTTTGTCCAGCTGAGAGTCTTACAGAACATGTGTGATGGAAGATTGACTCATTCAGGCTGTCAAAGGGCTCATGTCGTATTTTAATAATAAAGCAAAACC
>JAODKC010000137.1:6277365-6303470 GCA_026777985.1 Mormyrops attenuatus
CCCCCCCCCCCCCCCCCCCCCCCCCGCCCCCCCCCCCCCCCCCCCCCCCCCCCCCCCCGCCGCCCCCGCCCCCCCCCCCCACCCCACACCGCCCCCGGTCCGCCCGGCCACCGGGGGGGGGCGGGAGATCGGGTGATCATCCTAAGCAAGCTGCTAGCATAAAGCGACTGAGATATCAGCGAGAACCAAAGATAACAAAGCGTGCCGGTATTTCTGCCACCAGACCAGTGAGGTCATTCCCCAGTAGAATCAGAAAACTGTCTTCTCTTTGGTTTTGCGTCTGCTGTTCTCCAGGAAAAGCCTGATACAGCGGCGCAGCCGACTCTCGGGAAGAAAAAGCTCAGGAAGTAAAGCGGAGGAACTCGGCTCTGAAACTTCCAAAGGAGTGGCGTTGGGTCGTTAGTGTCGATGCGCAGTTCAAGACTCAAGGCAGTTCGTCATGCGTTCTCCAGCTGTAAGTAAAAGCTGGGGCAGCTGCCCGACCCAGAACCCCTCCCCAGAACCCCTCCCCAACCCCTGCCACCTTGGTCCCATAGCCAGCATAAAAGGCTTTTTAAAGCACTTCAGCCTGACAGAGGAAAGGCAGTAAAAAGGACTTGGCAAATCCCCCATGGTTTAAATCATTATAATAGACCTTGATGTGACAATCAGAAGGCAGGCAAGTGAAACCACTCTGTTTCATAACAGAATATCATTACTCAATTCGCAACAATACCAACCTAATAAACTTTTCAAAGGGATTAAATAAAATATAATCTGTTCCAAAGCTGAAAATTGCCGTGAAGTTGGGTTCCGCTTCACGGCAAAGCCTCTCGTCTGGAAGGCCTTCCCCCGTCGGAGTGCTTGGATAATGTCCCACACGTGGCGAAACCTGATGGGTGGGCCATTGGGGAACGGAAGGTGGGAGTTACCAGCGACGTGTGCCTGTGCGTTCTGGGCCCGAGAGCGTCGGGGTCCACACTTTGGCCCAATGACTCAGAGCCTAAGGCAAGGGGGTATGTGATGACACACCAGTCTCTCACCCACCGCGGGACTTAATGACTTCTGCAGGCCTACTGTCTGACCTAAAAATTAGTGATGGTGTTCTGAGTTAATAATCAGCAACCCACCTAAGCAAAAAATGGTATGGAGCATGCACTGATACAATGAGAGGTAAAGAGCATGCACTGATACAGTGAGAGGTAAGGAGCATGCACTAATCCAGCGTGCTGCCACACCCACCACATGACAAACCACTTCAGGGATGAGAATCTGAGTGCAGAAATGTGGCAGGTGATACCTCAGCACCACACCAGTCCAAATGGACCAGTGTGAGTTTTTTCCCCAGTGGCTGGAGTGCCAGTCCTGCCACCAACCCCACAGTTTTCCCCTGTAAGTTGGAGGACCTCCTTATAGGGCTGGATGTAGATTAACATCATACCCAGGATGAAGCAATTGCAGGTTAGGGGCCTTGCTCAAGGGCGCAACGGAGTAGAATCTCTCGGGGCATTCAGGGGATTTGAACAAGCAACCTTCCACTTGCAGGCACAGAGCCCTAGCCTCAGAGCCACCCCACCCAAGAATAAAGTAGCAGATATTAATTAAGGACATAAACTTTTGACCTCATAAGTCCTACTGTAATTGTACTCCTAATTTTGTTGTGTTGCTGTTCAGCAATGAGCAGACATCTCTAAAGTAACATCCCTAAAGAAATCTCTACAAAGAACATGAAGAGAATCCTGGTGGAAATAATCTTTACAGCGAAGCAAGCATGACTGAAGTGTCAAACTTGAAGATTTTTCCATAAAATATCTGTATAGTAGATTATCGAAGAAAACACCAGAAAAAACATCCCGTACAACTAAAGAGGAAAACATACATCTGTGAAAGCTGAAGAAGACTGAATAATTTATTAGTTTAAAACATCACTTAGCTTTTAAGCAGGACTTTGTAGCACTGAACGGTCTGTTCTTGTAAATGATATTTTTTATTGCTTTTCACTTTCTGTAACTCAGCCAGTTGAAGACACTAAATATTTGGTCATTTGGTGCTCGATTGTGAGAAATGTGTTTTCAAACCCCTGGTCAATGAATTCAGTGGTATGGCAGAGGAAGGAAGATTGCAGCTACTGTGAGGGCAGTAGGAATGGAGGACGCAGTGACCTGGGCAAGCTGTTTGAGACCCTCAAGAGAGGATGCTGCTCTGAAGCTACTGCTGAGTCCCGGCACAAAACACTGTGCACGCGTGTAATCTTCTGGTACAGACCTCCGCAGTGAAAATCCACATGCACTGTACACGCGTGTGATCTTCTGGTACAGACCTCCGCAGTGAAAATCCACATGCACTGGTTATGGGTAAATGGTCCTTCAGCAGAGGATCCTGAACATCAGACCCAGCAGGGGCTGTAGGTTTGGAGGTGGCACCTTGGGGGTGGCCGAAGGGAGAAGATTCTGGAAGCGCACAGTGGAAAGCCTCACAGGCTACAATGAGAGTGTGAAACGTGTGGGACACTTTAGAAAAAAGTATCTGCTACAGGCTAACATCATTCAACTCAAATAAACAAAGAATATAAGAACTTAGGTAGAAAGCGCAGTCGTGGGACGCAGACGAAATGTGGAACCTCTGGTCCTTGTCACAATCACTGGCAAGGCCTGATTTCATCGCCGCAGAAGGACTCTTTACCTACTACAAGCATTTTTATAAATCATTCAGAATATGTCGCGCATGGATCCTGGTTGGCCGGTGTGCGCCGTCCTCCAGCAGATGCCCAATCAGATTTTGAGGAATCAGCAGAGATTCTTGGCACCCCACAAGCTAGCTGGCTACACATGGCAGCCGTTCGCCACAAGCCCATGAATTACATGCCATTAAAAATAATCATTAACAATCCAAAGTCACTAACACCTGGAGATTAATATTTAACAAAATAGCAACTGGCAGTGCAGTTGGTAAAAAAAATTGACTCATAATCCAAAGGTGTTTGGTTCAAATCCCAGGAGTACTTGAACAAGTTACTGAGGCAAGTCAGCTTCAGTATAAGATTCAGGTGCACAAGTGGATATAATTGTAAGTCACTTTGGATCAAAAGAGATACATCAATTTCTATAACTGCTTATCTAATTCAGGGCCGCACTGAGCAGGGCGCATATTCTAGGAAGTGTGACACACCCAGCCCAGGATGCCAGTCCATAAATAACATCACCATAACACACAGAATGTCCTGACAATTTAAAAACGCCAATTCAACTAAGCCATGTGTCTTTGGATTGGTCGGGGAAATCAGGGCACTAACATGGACACCGGCAGAATGGGCAAACTCTAGGAAGTGAGCCCCAGCTTGACGCTTGGGGTCGCGGGGTCACGGGCTTAGCCAGTGAGCCACCATGCTGCTCACAAAGTTAAAATAAGTACATGGAAACTGGTGAACTATCAGGCAGAATGGAAATATGAGGCTAGTAAATCAACTGAAACCGTGCAATGCAATGTATGTACATGACACTATTTATTTATTTATTGTTGTTTTATTATTGTTTTTTGCCGTTGTTTAAGTCTGAACCAGAAGCACCTGCACTGATCATTAATAATAATTATCAAGAACATTAATCACCATTTTAAATGAGAAGACCAAGCCACGCCATGCACCTTGTCCAAGATTAGGTCGTTTACGAACCGCAGCGCTTACGAAAACACTCGTTTTGGCCATTCAGGTTAACAATCATCACAGTCTGTGTTCTGTAGGGAAACCGTAAGCCAGTGACTCTGGAGAGATTTCCACGCCGTTACACTGCTTCAGCGATACACGAACTGGCAGAGACGCCTGGACGTTCAATAACCTAAATGCACACTTCTTTAAAGTCCTGCGATGTCTTTATAATTGCAGTCATATGGAAATAACTTTAAAAACATAGTGCTATATTTGCAGCAGGAATATTGGGAAAAGAAAAAAAAACATTCAATTTCCGGATATTATGCAATTGGATAGGTACAGTATACAATTACCCCTATTAGCCTACTGGTATATTGTAACAATTAATCATACCATAACTGATGTAATGTCCTTAAAAAAACAACTTAATAAAGTGTAATGTATACATGGATGGTAAAAACCATTACAGTCTCTTGTATGAAAATTTACAGATATAGGCCCACTTTTTAAGTTTGATTTTGCTGTTCATATAAATACCATGGGATTTGTCTTAATACATAGTAATCTATATTATTTGAGTCATACCCAACAAAGGGGCCATCGAACTGTAATATCTTAAGTCTGTGTGAGCCTGCTTCTGGTTAGTAACAACCCTGAGTAAATAATGGTGACTGGATCAGCACCCCTCTTTATCCCAAGTGTGTGTAGTAGTTATAGCGTAATATAGCAATACTTTGTGCCACTAAATTGATTCAGGTCTGAGTAGCACTGCCGACCGCTGGACTGATGCTTCTGTATTCACTGGACACCACTGCTCTCCACTCACTTTTCCCCAACACCATACCGAGCCCAGCTTACGTTATCCTGGGTGTGAATCAGTGCGACTCTAGCGCTTGCTAAACCTAAGGTTGAGTGAGAGCTGTAGCCTGAATGCCTGTTTACTCTTAGCCTCTTTTAAAAACAGATGCTCTCAATCTGAACCATCTGCACCGATAACAAGGCTCACCGGAACACCGCATTAACTGTTTATGAATGGTTCTGTACGACACATAATGTATTTTTCAATTGCATTTGTTAAAATATAGGCCTATAGTTAAGCAGATTTGTTTGTAACAATGAGGAAATATGGTAAATTAAAAGACCCATTTAGAAATACAATGTCACAGACCACTCAGAATGGCAACGGTGAAATGGGCAGTGCAGCTTGGCCATTAAGGAGACCTTGGTTTAAGAAGTACAAACGCATGTAGCGCAAAACCGGAAAGACGATTAATGGGTTAAGGACTGAATTCCCAGCGCTGAAGCCTGCTTAATTTGTTCTCAATTGATTCTGAAATCTGGTGATGATTACTTCTGCCAGCTGCTCTTAAGATTCTTGTGGCAAATGCCTTCGTTACTCGTTCATTTTTTCTTTATTCTTCATTTTCTCATTATTTTGCAGATCATTCAAACGGACTAATTATAAATTCTTAGACCGACCCCTATGATATATAACCTACTGCAGCGTTTCTAAACTACGATTTCTCAGCGCTGAGCTGGCGTCAGTCGGTCTATTGTTGGGCGCTCATTGCACAAGATTTTAACAAAACAAGATTTTACAAAGGGAAAATTGTTTCCTTATAAGAAACAAAACTTCAACGTGCAGCTTTTTAAAAAATAAATTTAGTACTGCGTCATATATCATAAGACGGCAAAGTATTGGAAAGAAAGCTGAACAGAAATCTTGTGAGTGATAGTGATCCCCGCATTGTATTTATCCGACCAATATTATTCTCCCATAAAATTGCAGATGATTATATTGCCTATGTATGTTGTGTGATATGGGACTTCTTGTTTGTAAGCTTAGTTAATTAACAAGGTCGTGTGTTTATTTAAGCATGCCAATCTCGGCATAAACAAACGGGTGAACAAGATAAACAGAGCAGTGAAACGTTTCAAATCACCAAAGTAAATAGAGAAACTTGCGCTCCGCCCGCCCGCCCCGCTCCCACGTCTGCAGCTGGAGTCCCCGGGCAGCGAGCGTCGCACAACCTCGGCTCTCCGCGAAGCGCAGCCGAGCGTCACTGCTGGAAAGGGGCGGGTCTGCTCCTCGGAGGTGTTTTCCAGCTTTAAAAAGGCAGCCGTCTACCTCCCTGACAAGCTCTGCGTCACGCAAACCCAGAGTCACTAGAAATCTGAATGACAATATTACCAGACAGAGAGAAAAAACACAGCGAACAATTCCTTCTCAGAAGCGGGAACGGTCACTTTTAGAATAAATCTAACTTTTCACCTACTGCCAAATTCTCTTTGAATTTTATATGAAAGTATCGCTCTGCTGTCACAAAGTGCTTTAAATAATCTGTCACTGTAAAAGTGTGGACAAAACCGTTTTATATTCACTTTATCCAGACTTTGCACAAGTAAGGTTTTTTTTCCTAATTTGTTGCAAAATAATGGTGTCATTTCTTTTTTAACTTTTTTTTTTTGATATTAGAAATTACTTTGTGATATCGACGTCTTCGCCTGCGAAAAACGCCAACCTGTCGCTAATTGAATGCAGGATAATCGCTGTCTGCGAGTCTCCTCCAAGTTCAGCTTCGGACCACTTGCTCCGCCGGCTGTGGGAAAGGAAACGGGATTGCGTTTTCTCTCGTCTCTAACCACCAACATGAAGTCGGCTGAAGAAGGTAATCAGCTTTTTAGCCCATGCTTCTCTGTCTTATCGTATTCTCTCTCGTATTGTCGCTTTTCCCAACTGTCGCGCGTATTCTTTAAGTGACACATTGAAAGTTGTTATACTGTTAAGCAAAGATACGAGTGGCCGTGGAAACTCGATATTACCGGGTAACAGAGTCCGGTTTTCTAGATTTTTTGTGCTTCGCAATGCGATGTACTTTCCAGGTAACTGCCGATGTGCATCTTATACATATAGATGAAGGCTGATTAGGCTACAGGGACTGTGCTGTGAAGCCGCGTCTTAACTCGTGGAGGTCGAGACACCAGTGTGAACTTCTGTTCAAAGGCTGCTGTGCGAAGGGTTTGTGCTTCAGATCCTGTCATGATCACTATACTATAAATGCAACGTTTACTCTGAATTCAAGCCATACGGGTGTCACTGACTTGTGCAAAACTACCGCCTGAAAAGTAAACAATTGGCGTGTGTTGTCCGGCCGTATAATGGAAGCAGCCGAACGCATGCAATAATAATCGCAAAGCGAATACTCCCTTGTGACACAAGGTCGTGTTTCATTCGCGCCTGCACTTACAAGCTGACCAATTGGGAAGGGGATGAAAGTACGGGGGAGGGGCTTCGGGAGCCCCAGCCTATGAACCACGCTTTCTATAGTAGCGTCCTGTAAACACTAACCTGGCCAGCAGCAGACGGATTATGCAGCCAACGTTACAGCCCTGCCTACCGGGTAAGCTGTACTGGGCACCATACTTGTAGAGGCTACAGGTGTATAACACATTTAAAAAAAAAATCCTATACGAAGGGGCAAAATGTGATGCAAGTGATGATTTTAGATCTCTCTGTGTATTTGTGTTAATAAATAAACAATAATAGTACTACTGTTATTGTTGCTGTGTCTCTGCTCCTGCTAGTAATAATAATAATAATAGTAATAATAATATTATCTCACATGTGCACTTATAAAACCGAACCAAAAGATCATGCAGTTCCTATATATTAAATTTAGAATGCGGTGGCAAACATAAGTCCACTAAAATCGTTGTATCTTATCCAACCGTCTCTTTATTTACCGAGGAGTCGAGCGAAAAAAAAAAAAATCACTAATCATCTGTAAAGATGTTGTGCCATAATCGATAGCAGACCCAAGTCGTGGCAGCGCTTCTGGATTCGCTGGTGGGTGCAGCCCAACACCCGGCATTTCCACCATGCTGACGCCAGCGGGATGCTGAGCCCCTTCAACTTTCTCCTTCGCTCTGCCTCTGTGGTGACGAGTGACTGGACCACAAGGAGACAGCCACAACCTGTGATTAGTTTCCCTCAACTCCACACGGGCTCCAAGGGCATTTCGCTTACGAGGTTCCCGCAGACGTGTCTGTCAGTGTTCCAGCGCTGTCGCTCTATATTTGTACGAGGGTTATTCTTGAAGTGTTTTGGCTCGGGTAACTACAGTGAGTACAAGATGCAAAACAGTGACGTGGTGGAAAATAAACCGAATTCATCAATCATAAGTCGGATGCTGGAGACCTGCTATTTTAAACATGCGTTTACATGGGGGTTATTAAAACAGAAGCACACCCATCAAGCGTGGCTGGTTAAAGCGCTCTTGGTTTCCTTGTCGCTATTATCGTATGCAGTAGTGATGTTTGAGTATTAAAATGTTTACCTACACGTTTGTTTATTCCCTTCTTCTATTCCAACTACATAAATCCATCACTTTTGACTTGCGATGTCTGAAATACCTCTTCGCCTGTTACTAGAGCACGTTGGAAGATGCAGCGCCTCGCCTTTTGTGGGTGTCTCAGACCCGGAAACGCAGACGCTCGATGGGGTGTGTGTGTGTGTGTGTGTGTGTGTGTGTAGGGGGATAGGATACACGTGCGAGTGAAAGTTACGCCACGCGCGTGGGTGTGTGCGTCACCACGAAGGGCCAAGGATAGCACGAGCGGCCCGCCAAGCGCGTGAAGGCCGGTCCGGACGGCGTAACGGACCGGATCTCAGGAGGGAGCGCGCTGTAGAGCCGAACCGCGCTGTGCTGTCGGGTCAAGTGTAGAAAGTGTGCGGGGAAGGGAAGAAGAGGAGGAAAGAAAGAAAGAAAAAGGCATCGTTTACAGTCTACAGTTCTAAAAGATGACCTCCGACAATGAGGAACCAGAATTTGACTTTAACTTTCTGTTTGAATACAGCCAAGAGGAGGACCCTGCGAGGAGTAAAGGTCTGTAGGGGGGCCGTTTGGGGCGCAGCATCCTCCGGCCGGTAATAACGTGGAGGCGCCTGACGGGAGCGTGGTAGCCGTTTGCTGCGTGAAGCGCGCGGGGATTTAAACCCGCGCTGGGGCGCGAGCGCTCGGTGTGCCACCCGTGCACGCGAAGCAGCGTAATACGGATAAGATAAGTCAGACTTTATTAATCACGCAGCTGGGAGGTTTGCATTGTTACAGCAGCAAAAAGGACAGAACTGGAGGAGGTGATAGCAGCGTAACCTGTAACATATAGCAATAAAACATTATAAAATGTAACGATAGAAAAACTATATAACAAACAAAAATATATAAATGTATATGTGAAAATGTATAACATCTATTAAAGTAATGATGTTTTTGCTTTGTTTTTCTAAATGTTGAATATCGGGGCTGTCTCAGGCGGTACCGGTTACCTACCAGCTTAACTTCAGCGTGACAGAAGGAGCAGCAGAACCGGGCGTTTGACAGTTCTGCGTTTTTATACCACTTTTCAATGTTCATTTTTAATTTTATTACGAAGATGAAATAGCGCGCCTTGTGTTTCAACTCTAACAAAAGTGGAAACTGAGAGTCACAAGATTAGACTAATTTTAGACCGCCTGCCCCCGTATTTTGTGGTTTGTCACTGGGTGGTTATAAAAAGGCGGTGAAAGTTTACTCCTGAAGTTTGAAAACTTTAGAACAGTGAGACGAAGTATATTCATAATTCAATACAGTGTCATAGTGTTAAACCTGATCCTTATTCAGAAATTCAAATCGGCATAACAATATAATAATTATTTGTGAAGAAAAACCACTTGAATTTGGTTTTGACGTTTTTAAAAATGGATGTTTCCGATGATGTTTCCATATCATCTAGTGAGATTGTGCTTTATTGCTCTTCCAAAGACAAGATGTGGTGAGGTTTCACATGTTTTTTCCCTCATTTTCAGCAAATTGAACAGTATATTCAACATGCAGTTAAATATAGTACTGATACTATAGTAAAAATTCTAGCCAGCCAGTAGGTAGACTAGCTTGAAGCTCAGGAATGAGAGCTGTGGTTCATATCACTCAAGTAAGATCTTGTCTTAAGCATTTTAACAGGTTAAAGAAAAAAACACTGTAGAGACAGGGTGGTAGATGTGTCATGATCCCCAAATAACCCAACAGAATATGACCCACTTTGGTGGAAATCCACTACAACTGGAAAACTCATACAGAGTAGTACCTGACATTCTTAAATAAATAGCAATTAAAACATTCTGGCGTGTGTGTGGATTTAACAGGCCCCCTTTTTTTTCAGATGCTTTCAGCTATTCCCCGAACGCCAGCATGTCCCTGCCTCTCAGTGTAGGGAATCCTTGCCTGTCCTCCCAGTTCCATGGCCTGGCACCCAGCCCTGTCATCTCTGTGTCGTCCTGCCACCAGGCAGCCTACGGGCTGCTGGAAGACACCGGAGTCTCCAGCTACTACCTGTCGCCCGGCCTGCGGCCCAATGGAGGCCCGACCCTGGAAAGCCCTCGCATCGAGATCACGGCTTACGGGCAGCTTGCAGAGGACGACATGAAGGAGAGTCGGGTGCCGGTGACCAGGCAGATGAGCTCAGCAGTGATGCTGACTCTGCCTAGCACCGAGGGCTACCGTGATCCAAGTGGCCTGAGCCCCGCCAGTAGCCTGTCGTCCCGGAGCTGCCACTCAGAAGCGTCCTCCTACGAGTCAGGCTTCTCTTACAACTACGATAACTCGCCGGCCACCTCGCCCTGGCAGTCGCCCTGCGTCTCCCCCAAGGGCCCATCCTCGCTAGCCTCCTGCGCCCTGGGTGGTGGCTCGCCTCGCCAATCGCCCGCTGCTTCCCCCCGCCCCACCTCGCCTTGTGGAGGAAAGCGCAAGTACAGCTTCAGTGGCTCAGGGGGCGGGGCTCCCTGTAGGCGTGCCTCGCGCTCGGCCACGCCTTCTCCGCAGGGCTCACCTCGCCTCGGGCCTGGGGATGACACCTGGCCACCGGACACCAACCGGTACACCAACTCAGCCATTGTCGCGGCCATCAATGCTCTAAGCACCGATGGCACTGGTGACATTTCAGAGGGCATCCCTCTCAAGGCTAGGAGGACCAACCAGGAGTGTGGCCCAGGCATGAGTCTGAAGGTGGAGTCCGGAGGGGAGGAGCTGAACCTTGGCGAAACCCAAGAAGACTACCCAAGCCCTCGGCTGCCCTTCAAGAAAGAGAATTACAGTGGAGGGTTTCTTGATGTGCCCCAGTATTCCTACTCTTGGTCAAAGCCTAAACCCTACATCAGGTGGGCATGCACACATTGTCATGAGTGTATGTTTGCATGCTTGCGTCTGGGTCTGGATGCGTATTTGTGCACAGGCAGAAAGAGGAGTCAAAAAGTTTATCCAAATGGCAGTCAGTTTGCTCTGAGCTTTTGGACAACATCATAGCAAGTTCATATAAAAAAACACAGCTGTGTGGCGACGTTCAGGATGCCGTTTTTGCCTGTTATACCATGAGTGTACAGTGTTAAAGTGGAGGGCTGTTTGTTTCTTTGCACAATTTATTACATATATCAAAATCCAGAACCACCCAATACTTCCCACAGATGAGAACGGATCCAAGATCTTTTCACTTTCTAAAAATATCCATGTTTGCTTATCTTATTGTAATGCCGTTTTACACTCAGGGGACAAATGCCACAGTCATAGACAGGATTTTCTTTGAAGTTCAGAACATTTCATAAATCTAATTTTCAGGGAGGGGTGATATATTTTGCAGTAGTTGCTGTAGAAACGCACACAAACACATGCACACACTTACTTCATTGGCATAAATTTCTTATTTTATTACACAAGTTTTTTTACTTTTTCTTTGCCCCTCGATTATGTTGAGCTTCTCGGCCACCGGCACACTTTCCTGTAGGAAATCAAGTGTTTGATGAAGATAACCTCAGACAGGAAGTGATGCTGACAAGTAGGCGGGAGGGGGTGAGCCAGGGAGGGGCGGAGCTTTTGCATTGCCTGATGCTGCCAAGGCAACCATTTATACTGCCGATGCGATGTAATGATTTGACTATGGTCATAAAGACAGCAGGAAATTGGTTCATTTTGGGTCAAAAAACACTCAAATGTCCAGACGGATTGCAGAGACATCTTCTCATGTCCTGTTTTATGTCACAAAACAGATCTCCAGCACACTAGTATTTTTATTACAAAAGACCTTAACAAAACTTCCACTTTCATATATTTTTTTATATTAGTATTTCTTAATTCTTAATTTCTGCTATTCTTCCAGCTGTTCCATTTTTTCCTATTACAATGTGTCAGGAACTGAAATTAGAATGAGAGGACAGTGATATAAGAATTACGCAAGTGCAATGTTTATTCTTGCCATAAAGTTATTTCTACTCAGTGCTTCTGAATTTTGTCAGTCATGGTATAACAGAATTTAAGACTTATTATGTATTTCTATACACTTTGTGTATTGCAATATTTCTGACTGTAGTAGCACAAGCTGGTAGTTATTTCTCTCTCTATCTCTCTCTGTCTCTCTCTCTCCTGTTTTTCACTTCTCCTCTCCATCTTCTCACTCCTTCTGCCTACTCTATCCTCCATAGTCCATCCCTCCCCGCACTGGACTGGCAGCTGCCCTCCTGCTCTGGTCCATACAGCCTGCAGATAGAGATGCAGCCCAAGTCACACCACCGGGCCCACTATGAGACGGAGGGCAGCCGTGGTGCTGTCAAGGCCCCATCTGGGGGCCACCCAGTGGTTCAGGTAAGTCCCTGTCCTGTAAACCTTCCTGCTCTGACGTTCATGGATGGATGCCAGCTGAATCCAGAAACGTGATAACACAAACACTTCACTGGTTTCTAACAGCTCTTGGATTATTCTGTTTTAAAATTTTATGGTCATTTATAAACCTTGGACTGTGGTTCCTCATACATCATATGTATATTCTGTTTTTGTAAAATTCACTGTTTTTTTTCTCTCTCTGCAATTGCTGATTTGTTAATTAATTGCAGTTTCCATGGGGGGATTGCTGGATTTGATGTTCCGCCAGTGGGGCCCTGTTAATCTGAAGGGGGTGTGTTATGGAGTGGGGGATATATTCATCATCATTATGCCTCTGCTCCATAGGATGGAGTTCCGTTATCTCAGGATGATTCCTGAGAAGGGACTGTAGTTTTTTCTCAATACCAACAATGCAAAGAATGAAGTTGGAGCGCAGTGAATCATGGGATTGGTCTCGTTTGGCGAGGATGCAATCGATACATCCTTGATATTTAGGGTGGGGGAAGAACGACATCCAGGGATTTTTACCGTCCCCTGTACTTCTGTTCTTAGTATTGGAACTGGTCTTCGGCAATGGAAGATGGCATAAAACGGGTATGCGAGAACACGATTACGGTCAAATAGGCATGTTGAGAAACACCCTTTGTATTTGCATGTGTGACGTGCGCGTGTATGTGTAATTGTATCTGAGTTGATGTGTCCCCATGGTCCAGTTCATGTTCTATATGGCAACAGCCCTGCGGCCCTGTTCGTGGCCGTGTCATTCACCAAGGCCAGCTCAAGGCAGCAGCCCTTGTCAGGCCATGCATGCTCCAACAGAGGTCAGTTGCGGGAATGGAAAGCCGGGAAAGCTGACTTTTTAAGGCCCACTGGGGGAACTGCGTTCAGAAAAGCCGCAGCTCTCGCTGATTAATGTTCCCCACCAGCGGAAGAAATTTGGCTTGATATAATGCAGTAAAATAAAAATATGATATAGTAAAAACACCATGCAGCCAGTAGATAGACTAGTTTGAAGGTCAGGAATGAGAATTCATTCATGCATTTGTGCACACCAACTGACTTAAATTGCACTAGTAAAAACAGTTGTATATATAGCATTCACTAATGGTATTGTAGTCTCCCATAACTCACTTATAAGAATATAATTTCATATCCAGGATAAAACAACTGGCAGAACATTTAAAGGTAAGATTTTTTCTTTTTAAATGCCTTTAACACATTCATGTCTCTGCTACCAGTGCAGTAGTATCAACATATGCTTTATCATGTTAGTTGCATGTACTTTGCGGTCCCTCTCATTGTTCCAGTTAGTCACGTTTATTAGGCTGGTATTGTAGGCCAACGGACCTGGTGAAGTTGGATATAGGGTATACGTTTTCCCCAAAAAAATCTGGAGACAGTAGGGGGGGCTTTTTCTCATTTCTTGATTAGTTGTACTGGAACAGAGTAGCTTTAGAAAAGTGTCTCAAGTTTAAGAGCCACAAAACTTTAAACAGTGTTTCTCAAACCAGTCCTCAGGGACCTCCAGACTCCAGATTTTTTTTTTAAGGGATTTGAGCTTCTCTTGTTTTGTGTACCCGATCCATACACTGCTACACCACCTCCTGCCTCAGGTAGGACAGCCTGCTGAGCCGTATTGGCAAGCAGTCTGTATGTGGTCACCGTTAGGGTGATCTCAGCTAGTCCTGAGCGGTAAACCCACCGTGATTCAGGGCAGAGCTCAGCAGAGGTCAGCCGTCTGACGCAGGAACGTCGTCTGACTCAAACTGCTTTACGGATGTTCCAGACAGCGATGGTAGTTCTGTGTGCGCGCCTCTATGTGTGCATGTCTGTTTCTTTTGGCGCTGTGATTTAACTCACAAACTATTCACTTTTGAGTGGAATATCTTTGGAGTTTCGTAAGTCCTGAGCTGCTTGACATTTGGCCAGGGAGCTGAGTGCTTGCACACGGCAGACGGTCTCGCTTTCTGCCACAGGCACAGGCTGAGGTTTTCTCACTCACTTTGACTAGGATAATGCGCACACAGGAAAGGTGCTTCCCCGTCACGCTCACGGCCCGTTAATACGCAGGTTCATATTTGAGTTCCATACTTGATCATTATCTGACAAGATACCTGTACATATGCAAATGTCGGTTCAGGGCATATTCCTTAATTTATGCCTTGCAGTAAGAAGCATGGGGAGAAGGAACAGGGTCCCTGGAGCAGCTGGGTTTCAGTACCTTGTTTAAGGGTGCACCAGTGAAATGATTACTCCACCAAGCATGGGATTGGAACCAACAATCTTCTTAACACAGGCACAGATTCTGTTTAGGGTTCAGACAAGCTACATTTCCTTGACTGCAGTCAGTGTTATGGGAAAAAGGGTGTCGAGTAATTTTACTGAGCCCATATGTTGGGGCTGGGTGTCAGTCAGGGATGACCTCTTTGATGATGTAGGCATCAGGAGGGTTGGAGGGACACCATCGCAACAGCTCAACAGCACCCAGGCAAACATGCCTCACCTGGGTTCTTCCTCCTCTTTTTTCATGGCCGCTTCAAAAACAAAAGGCTGTCAGTGGGACGACCCCCTCCCCATACCCTGTCTCCACTGGGACTTGGGCCTGGTCCCTGGCTTGTGGGAGTAATGAGCCCCATTGTGAGGGAGGAGCTCCTGTGAGGGGGATACAGGTTACCTCCCAGTTACTGTTAACTGCTGATCACAGCCGCATGGCTCAGGGGAGGTCCCATCTCCGCAGCCCAGGTGATGCTACCTGGCTCCTTGTCACCTCTGGCGAAGCGCTCATTCTTCACGGCCCTCCCAGATCTAATCTTTGTAATGCCCCCCGCCACTTGGCCCCAGCGCATCTCCCAAATGGCAACTTCTGCTTTTCTGCAGGACGAAGGGGAGTCGCACTTCGCTTACAGGAGAGCCTTTACGGTCGCTACTGGGCAGATTCAGGTTTAAGTGGGGGCAGAGGTACTGCATTGCGTCTTGATTTGCAGAGTGTGGCAAAACGGTAAGCAACACAAATCCATGGATTTGGTCGCATTAAGCATAACTTTTAGAGGCTGGTGAATGCTCGAGTACTCCTGCCCCCTCCCCGTGTCAGTGGCACCACTGCGTGCCCACGCGTTAGCAAAAGCTCTGGCTTTTCCTAACCCCAGCGTGAGTGTACGGTTTCCCGAGCTCCTGCGTGGCCGCGTGGTTTGTATAAATCCCTCCACGGCTGCCTGCGAAGCACACAGGCTCCCTTTGTTTAGCGAAACTCCCCCCGTGGCACTGAAGTCGCGTCACGCACCGTTCCCGGAGCTCCAGGCTGTGGGAACCGCCAGGAGGAGGCGGTCGGCTGGGAGACCCCAACAAGCTGAACCATAATGGGGTCTCCAGATTACAAGGGCCCTCATGCTCGGCGGCTCACCTGTCAATCACAGCTGTCCCACCCCTCTCCCAACTGGGTGCCCTCAGCAAAGACAGCATAATCCTCCTGCCCCCACCCCCCACCCTGGCCGCGTACCACAGCTATGTGCAGCATCTACATGCTGGTTTCATAAGCCTACTCAGGAAGAAAATGGGGCGCCGATCTCAGGAAAAACACTTAAGGTTTAAGGGAGATTTTCCTGATTGATCCCAGTCACTGGAAGCATTTAATCAGGGGTGGGGAGCCAGGAGAGAGCTGATAAATCGCTACCTTATCACAGAAAAGCAGATGGCAGGATCTGAGCTACGGCATGAGCTGCGTGCCGACCTCAGTGACGCAGTGGCCAGAACATAGCATGGCAATAATTCTATGGATATTTTGCATTTGGTTTCTTTGCTAACGAGTGCGCAAGAAAACAGAAACTGCAGTTTATTCATCTTGTTGTGCACTCCACTGGAGTGTAATAAGTGTTCATGAAGGGGGGGCATAATAACTGTTCATGGGGGAATAGCCTGCTACTGGCTCTTCTTGTTATGGCTCAACATGGAAGCACAAATTCAGTGTAAAGAGACTTTGGAAATACACAAAATACAGTTTGCGATTTGATACAGTTTGGTCGGTTGACTCATCCACTAAATTAATAGCTTTGTGTAAAGTGCTGCCCATATACCTTTGCTATTCGCAGGAAGGGGGCTCTCACTCATATAGCTGCACCTGCATCTTTGTCTTGGCTTATTTGACATCCACAAGGACCAATAATATATAGCGAAAAAGAGTGAGGTTTGTTTTAATTGGAGACATGCTGGGAAAGCAGCGCAGTTTTCAGTTCCAGTCTAAAGTCTTCGCTTTTCCTGTGAAGTGTCAGCCAGAGCTCGCCCTCATTTAGTGACAGACGGAGCTGTGGCTGTCAGTGGCCACTGTCTAGGAGCAGCGGACGTCCGTGAAATCACCTCCTTCCTTTTCTGCACTCACCCCCAGCCTGACTGGCTCAGGCGTAAGCGGGGCAAGCCCTCTGCCTGCCGCCAGCGTTGCGCCGTGAAGCATTTTCTCCGACACATCTGGTGTGAGGCAGACAGACTTGGCAGCAGCTTCTCGGGGAGAAAGTTTTTCTGGAAGCCACTGTGCCCCCCCCGCCCCAAACCAAACCCCTCCAGCTCTGCCCCTCTGTAGTGTTTCCTTTTTGGGGGGCTTCCCTTAGTCACAGCCTTGGTATGGGGCAACCACTAATTACGACCGAGTAGCAACTGGAAAACGTAACGGAGTTCCTGCATTCTCGGCGGTTTGAGGCGATAACCAAAACCTAAAAGATTTACGAGGTAAGATATTGGGCAACTTTTATTCTTGGGCCATGTGAGCCGAGTGTACGTCACTCTGTCCGAATGTCTTTTCGCCTCATACCCCCACACACACAGCCCCCGCTTTCTCCAGCCTGAATTTTATGGCAGGCCAGTTTATAACATACTGTTCCCTTCAAACCATCAATTTATTTGGGCATTTTTCACATATGAAAAGTCACTCCTGAAGCCACGGATGCTGTGAAGGATGTGTAGGTTTTGTCTCTCACAGGGTGGTATGACCCCCATGTGCCGATGTGGCCGAGATGTGGACTGTAGGAAGTTTAAAAGAGGCACGCGCGTATATTTGCACATAGACCATGGAGACCAGGGTCCAAACTCTGACAAACATAGAGCTGCACAAAGCAGGGGCTAATTTTCTTAAGCAAATATGCACCTGGTTGGATGTTAATCTCTCATAGCTCCAGCCTAGAGGGATGGGTGGGTAGAATGCCCTTTAGAGCATGGCAGGCTGTCCTCATGCCGTGAACGTGACTGACTGGCCAATTGTATGCAGTGCATGTGCACCAGGCGGTGCAAGGTTTAAGAATATGTACTCGAGATCGGAATGGCCTGGAGTATTGAGTGACTAATTAGGTTTCAAATGCTGCAGTAAACATCTAGTGGTTTGAGTAGGCAAAATTGCAGATTTGTCAGTTGTTTTGTTTGAAATAAATATGTAAATGAAACGTTTTTACCTGCATCTTTCCTTTGGATTGTAAATGCAAATCTGAACCATCTTTGGTTTTGAGGGAGAATGCCATTTTAACTTGTAATTAGTTGTTTTGTAATCAGTTGTTTGATTTCTGAATATCAGTTACTGTACTGTAAAGCCAAATAGTGACTACAGTTAACAACGCATTCAGCTGCGCTTTTTCTTCACGTTTGTGGCAGCGCATTGTAGTCCAGTGTTTCCAAATCCAGTCCATGGGGACCCACAGACAGTTCACTTTTGTGCTCCCTCCCAGGCAGCAAAAATATGGACAGTCTGGGAGGGAGCAAAACCGATGACCAGCTGCGGGTCCCTGTGGACTGGATTGGGAAACACTACTGTAGTCTAAACAGGCTGATATGCGATATGCAGACACCAGAAGGCCTGCACTTTGGTAACTGGCTGCACAGCTGAGCAACCCACGGTTCCACTGAAGGTTCCATATATGTGCTGCTTTGACAAGTGTTAGGAAAGTAGGCAGGTATCTGTGACAGTGGCAGCAGTGATTGTGAGCTATGGCAGTGCTAGCAGTGATTGTGAGCTGTGGCAGTGCCAGCAGTGGTTGTGAGCTATGGCAGTGGCAGCAGTGATTGTGAGCTATGGCAGTGACAGCAGTGGTTGTGAGCTATGGCAGTGGCAGCAGTGATTGTGAGCTGTGGCAGTGCCAGCAGTGGTTGTGAGATGCTGGAATTGATACGTTTGTGCTGTCACTGTGGGAGCTGCTCAGTGTCTTTATACTGGCAGAATCAAAATGCATAAAAATTGGAAATATTCAGCCCCGATTATACTGGTTGCTGGAGAACATCTTTGGTAGAAAAAGCTGACTTTGACCAATGTGTAGAGGATATGTTAAAAACTGTATAATTTCAGACAGTCTACCCAATTATAGTCACCATTGCTTCAAGTAGGTGAACAGTAGCAGGCAATTTTATTTTATGTTAGCAGATGAAGTTAATCTCTGTGAAATATGCAGACTGCAATGTTAAACTTCTGCAGAATTTGGAGCAGAGAGGAGCTGCTATCAGGGAAGACATATGGTTGATGAATTTGGGGAAGTCCCTAGAGAAGGTGATTGTTCCTCTTCAGTCAGGAGGGCCAGACTTCACCAAGGGTAGCCTAGTCTCATTAATCACTTTCTGCCGTGGATGAGGTCACCCCAATTTCAAATCATCCACAGGCCAGAAAGTCAAAAGTAACCCCCCCCCCCCCAGTCCGCGTTTCAGGTTGAAAAACAAAAGTGAAAATGAAGGGGCACAGGGTCAGACCACTCACAGGCTACTGCTACCTCCCTGCAGCATGAAAAAATAGAAAGATCATACAACCCAGTGTTTGCATCCTTTAGTTTATTTGCTGAGCAAAGTCATATCCGGGTCTCTTTGGATCCCTTGCAATCGTAATGAAATGTGCTGTGGGCGACTGGTTGACCACCATTAGCAGCTGGCTGTGCACGTGCCCACACGGCGATACGGTGAGTGGGGTGAAACAACCCAGGCTGTGAACTGGAGCGCAAATAAATCACACTCATGGGCCTCCAGACATCCAAGAAGACCTTGACCTCAAGCTAAATCACTGATGGTCAGCACCTGTGGCTGGACGGCTGCAGCCTGTACAAGCCCTATAGGAGCGGGAACGAAGGAACGTTACGGTCATTTTTTTCATCAATTACTTTACAAGACAACATCTGTCCATAGTCTGAGATGAGTGGCTGCTGTGTTGTGTTTGCAAACAATTTGGTATTCAAAGGACTGCCATGCATCTCCGAGTGGGCGAGGTCACACAGTTCCGGGGCTGCCTGTCACCCCATGACAGCCAGGATTCGGCAGTAGCTTGACAGGCATGCACAGCGACCAATCAGTGAACACTTTAATTACATAATTTTTCTTTTTCAAAAATGAGTTACTTGCTTTGTTTGCTTTGATAGTGACTTTGTTAGGCTTCGACTAACTTTGGGTCCATGAGCATTGACAGACAATTAAGAAGCATCACTTCAGGTATAAACAAGTTTCAACTCCAGAAGCGATGATTGTGAGTTTCTGAGTTTCACCTCACCGCCTTGCTGCCAGACTTGCCCTCTGTCTTAACCCCATGCAAGGGTAATTAAAAATCCATTCATCTGAGTGTGTCATAGGTTACATGTGGTCTGGGCTCTGTTTTATGACTCAATCTGTTATATAAACAGAGGCTTTATTTTGTTTGACAGAATTACTGTTTTCACTCAGTCATGAGTTAAACTCAGTGAGATAGGTGTTTAAAATAGACAGATGTACTGGAAGATAACCCACGAGTTATTTGTAGGAATTTTCGGATGGTCACCATCCACCCTCTTTTCCTAATTCAGCCCCAGGCTGTGGTCAAGGACCTGTCTGTTTTTTTCTTCTTTCGCCCGCGGCGGAGTTTGTTTCACTTGTCGAATGTTTCTAGTATACCACCGGGTTTCTTGGCTCCAGGACAACTTTCTGGCGGCCCGCACGTGTGTGCTGGGATGACAGTAGGCAGGGATATCGGACCCAATCCTGTCCGGCACTCCACCCACTGGCAGTCTCCCGGTACCCTCTGGGGTTCGCTTTACGGTAAATGTGATCATCCCGCCAAGTCCATTCTGCTTTTGTTCACCACACCCAGCGGGTTTCCACCAGCTGCTCCTTTCACATCGGTGTGGGGAATCGCTCGAACGTTGCAGCTTCAGCCAAACTTTATAGACTGAAGGGATTCCAAAGATGGCAAGCCACAGGTTCCACCTGGTTTAAAGATCTATTATCCATTTATTGCTGTTTCACAGCAAGTAGATGAAATAGTATTTCAGATAATGGCTCAAGCAGAAATAATGGAACATGCAAGTCATCCTGGAGAAAGGTGGAGCATGCAGTGGAACTAATATCAAGCCAATGAAAGAGGGTAGGCGGGGTCACAGCACAGCACTAGGAAAACTAGTCCAGTTGGTGGACTGTGCCCTAAATACACGTTTTATGTTTTTCCAGCCTGATCCGAGTCTCGTAATTGGCATGAACATGTCTGCCGTGGCGTAAGCAGATGCCGGTCATGGCCAGGGTGTTCCAGAAAGACTGTGGTGACTGAATGAGCAGGGGACATACTTCAGCAGTCTGAAGAGCATTCCAGAGCTGGAGCGGAATGCAGGACTGCACTGGGAGTGATATTTTCCCAGCATTCATTGTGAAAGGCCGTTTTAATCGCACCAAATGTGCACAGCTATACACACACCCACAACTGTATTGCTGTGTTTGTTTAGCTTTCTTGGGCCTTGGGGTTTGTTTTTTCACTGGGCTTACTGATTCCTAACCCCATTCCAACTGAAAAAAAATGATAAAAAAAACTATAAACATAGTAAACTCTTGATACCTTCATTTGTCTGAATGAAGGTGGTAAAAGGTGTTTTCTATTTTTCTCAAATTGTCCCATACACCAACACAATAGTCATGTATATGTTGAAAGTGATAAACTGGCCAGATATTTAATTGAAAGTTTTTATGGTCAGTGGGAACTTCCACATTAGGCATTTGTGAGTAAAGCGAAAGTGGAACACCACAGCAGAGACAGTGAAACACTGTTAGTCCCTCTCTCTGGTGGTTTGCAAACTTGCACGATCAGACGTGTCTTTTTAAAATTTTAATTTATTCAGAGAATATGCCTGTTAGCTGCATCCTAGACGTACTGCACTTCACAGTGCAGTGTTTCATGGACACATTTAGGCACTTAGAGGCTGAGATGTCTGGGTTGGCAGTGGCTGGTAGTCTAGTGGATAAAGAACTGTACCTTGCCACTTGCCCTGAGATGATGATGATGATGATGATGATGATTATTATTATTATTATTATTATACCAAAACTTATTCTATGGAAATAGTTAGAAATGTACTCCAGTAAAAACCCATTTACGGGTTCAATAAGGAAAATAATCAGACTGCCCATACTTCACTTTTTCATCAGAAGTAGCCTTTTGGTATTAGACTTTATTGACAACCAAGACCAACCATTTGTTGTCTCTAAGTTACTTTTATGTGATATTTTATTTATTGATTTTTTTAATTAAACGTGGATAAAATCCAATAATCATGGAGCAAGTTTAACCATTTAATTGAAGATTTTAATGCGGACAGTACATTTTAAGGTAAAGTTTTGACACCTGATAAAATGACTATTTCATAAAAGAATACAGAATCTCTGAATGGCTTTGCTTTCACATGCATCGTACGATCCAAAATATGTTAAGAAATGCTTATGTAATGAAAGGCAACCAGCTACTTTATAATAAACTATAAAAAAAACAAGAATTTGAATTGTACGGGTCTTGCACTTAAAATCTTACCATTAGGGGTTCGTGGTCCTGGCTGTCTGCTTCAGAGCAGTGAGCCTAAATGGCATGTCACGCCTGTTTAATAAAAGCTGACCAATACCTCGGATGACTCTTTGTCCGCCTGATGTTGTAGCCTGGAACAAGTAACTAAAAGCAAAGCAAAGTGACAGCCTCTTTATCCCCTCCCCCAGCTCTACGGCTACATGGAGAGCGAGCCCCTCACGCTGCAGCTCTTCATCGGTACGGCTGATGACCGCCTGCTGCGTCCGCACGCCTTCTACCAGGTGCACCGTATCACTGGCAAGACCGTGTCCACCTCTAGCCATGAGGTCATGCAGTCTAACACCAAGGTGCTGGAGATTCCCCTGCTCCCAGAGAACAACATGCGCGCCATGTGAGTGTATGCTCCTCCCCCTGCCGCTCTTCCTCCCTTCCAAAGCTTGTTATTGGCCTGTCAGTCAGTCCTTCCTTCTGCATTATCCAGTCACTCACCTGCTCTTTGTCTTTTGTGGCCACCTACAAGCCTGTCTTGTTTGTCTTGGTAGGTCAGTCCTGCTTCTGTTCTCTGGCTACTCTTTATTTGTCAACTTTGGATAGGTAAGAATTTTAGAAATGGGGATTATTAAGACTGTTGGCCACAGTGCAGCATTTAAGCATCGTTCCATGAACTAAGAGGTCCATCTTCATGCACCTTCTCCCTGTCTGAAATGGTGAGGCATTGGCATCACCTGTAGTATCTGCTTCTGTTGTGTCACCTGGTGCCTGGAAGACGACACAAACCATTTTGCCTCCTCCTTGCTGATTCGGAAGTCGGAGTCCCCAAGGTGCCCCTTGGAGACCCCACAGGGCTTGTTAGATGGGTGTAGGTACATCTCACCACGGCTCTGTGGGGTGGCTCTTCAGCCCAGAAGTCCCATCGTGCCTAAATGGGGATGGTGGCCAGGTGTTGTCAGCAAAGAGTAGCAACCTCAGCCATGACCTGGTCCATGAGCTCCTTGCTCAGTTATGCAGTTGAAGTTTTCTCCATTTTTTTTTACAAATAAAAATATGATTCAACTATATAGTTAGTTTTTTGTTGTTCTGCTCCATTTTTCATTGGCTTTTTACTAGTGTTCAAATATGTATAGTGATCAGAGGCGACTTTTTTGGGAAGTCCATTACATAGAAATAAATTGAAGATAAATGGGTTAATTAGCAGTATTTTGGGCCATGCAAATAACTCAGATTATGAATTTGAGATTGGCGAGAATGTATCCATTGACTTTTGAGATGTTAGAGTACTTCAGTTTTAGTGTATGTATATGGCTTATCCAGATGGTATTTCACATGCCCAGGGGTGAACGTGAGCCTCATCATTTGTCTGCTAAAAAGTGATAGAACATTTTCACAGCATTTTATGATTTTGTAAAAGGTTCTAGGTGTGAGCAGCTGTTATCCATATCCAGTACACTACCTGTTATCATTTCCTTATCAAAACTATATACAGGACATGCTGACTGCTCACAGTCTGTTGACCTGTATTGTGTGCGATGTCTAGTATAGTTTGAATGCATTTCTCTGCTTGCCAGTCTACTTTCAGGAAACTAAATTTGATAACAGAGTTGTGAAAACCTAAAGCTGACCAAAATGAAGGGTGAGACTCGAGCGTCTCTGAGTGCTGGCCTGGAAAGGTTGTGGTATTCTGAGGGCTGCTGACTGGACCATTGCTTGTCTGGTGCAATAGCGTCCTGGTGCTCAGCCTACTGACTACAGCTCTCAACTTGGCCTCTTGTGTTATTACCATCTTACTGCATCATTAATGGCCAATAGAGGCTATTCTGCCCCTTGCAGTTTTACTTTCCATGTATTTCCTGTTTATTTTCCATGACTATGACCAAAACTGGTAAAATATATGCAATAAACAGAAAAGATGTTTACAAGCTTTTCGATCTCGGCCAAAAAGTCCTAATGATTTTCTATACATTTCTTTCACTCAGATCAAGTTTTTACCCAGAGAAACGTACTATTATAGGAAAAAATTGCTGGCTCTTACTACATATACAGTATGCAATTAAATTACTTCAGTGAGAATGTGTATCATACAACACTTTTCAACTAGTTCTCAGTTTATTTCTTTGTTGGAAAGGTTCAAATTGAGGAGGAATTAATTTGTAGAAAATCTTGACATTTACCACGTTCCAGCGCTTGGACCTGAAAAGTCAGAATGTTAAATAACATTAAGCACATGCCAAGCCATATCCTGAAAGTATTCAGTTTTATTTTTTCTAACTTTTACCGGCCAACTTGGTTTTATGCAATTTCATCAGCTGCCGGTCAGAGAACTGAAGCATTTTCCACTGCAAATCCACGCTGAGGAAAATCCCCTGACAAAACAGAGCGAAGCTAGCAATGGTGTGGGCTGTGGGGGGTGGAACTGCTAGTGTCTGAGATGTTAAAAGTGTCAAGCATCACTGCAACAATGGAGAGGACCGGCAGGGGGGTGAAGAAGCGTGTTAGGAGCAGCTGGAGAGCAGTGGCAGCCGGCAGGATCCTCCCCTAGACCAACTCGCAGAGACACCCAGGGTGCAGAATACCCTCCAGGGATTCTTTTGTGCACCATTAGAACTTAAGTATCAAGTAATTAATTACAAAAGCAAAATTTTCAGAAAGATTTGGATAGGACATATGGCCCTCAGAGCCAGAGCTGCCAGAGTATCTGGCAACAGGTCTGTACGTATCACTACACCAGGGAAATGTCTTTCCTTTCTAGAACACTTTATGAAACTTGGTATAACTGTGAGTAATTTGTAAGAGACGGCTTAGTATCAGTAAGGTGAAGTTTTTCCATGTTAAGGAAAGGCCTCATTGACAGTTAAAGCTACTTTTTGAATTCAGGTTGAAGCATTAATGTACAGTGTAATATCCTTGCTTGGGAATTCCCTGACAGGGGAATTCACTATTTGCCTACACAGGTTTTGCACTGGACTGCCCCTGAATACCTGCTTAATAGTTTTGATATGACTTGTGACTGTGGACCAAGTGAATTAACTAAGTCAGAAACCCTGAAGGGGTCTACAGGAAACGCCTGGCCTCTTTTCACAGGACCGTGCATAATGTCCACTGGTCTCCTAGTTGCTCTTGTTCTAATGTACATTTTTGAAGATATGTTCATATACTTTCAATGACACGGTGTACAGCCTTAACAGGTTCCCTGAATCTATCTGGCAGAATTGACTGCGCGGGGATCCTTAAACTGCGCAACTCCGACATTGAGCTGCGGAAGGGTGAGACGGACATCGGGCGCAAGAACACACGCGTGAGGATGGTCTTCCGGGTGCACATCGACCAGGCCAATGGCCGCACAGTGTCGCTGCAGGCGGCTTCCAATCCCATCGAGTGCTGTAAGTGCGCCGTGCTGAACAGCAGAAGATTTATTTTGATAATATCATTATTTCTGTGCCTAACTGATGTTTTTACACAAGGAATGAATTTTACCCATTTGTATATCCAGATATATGACTGGGGAGATAAAATTCCATGTTTGCTTAAGATCCTACTCGCTACTACCTGTTAACCATATTGCTTCCAGATATGTGGGACATGATATATGTTTCTATAAAAGTAACAACTTCTGGAGAAAACACACAACTGCAGAAGTGCACTCTAAACAGTGTTTTCTTCTGTACAGCCTTCATATAACATGCATCTTGCCCATGCTTACGTGTGAAGTCGATATGCAGGGCCAGAATAAAAATCACGCTTACTCTTTACTCATTTAGGATCCTTTGGTAAAGGATCCTAAATGATCCTTTACCAAAGGATCCTAAATGATCCTTTACCAAAGGATCCTAAATGATCCTTTACCAAAGGATCATTTAGGATTCTCCTAAATGAGATTGTGAAGTACCAGTATTGAGTGCAGCCATTCTCTTCCTTCAATCACAGAATAACAGATATAAACACGTGTCACGATCAGGCTGGCAGCGAGCAGGGAAGTAGGCGAGCGAGCCCAGGTTGCGGGGAAAGCAGGGTTTATTGCGGGGAGACAGGCAAACAGGGG
>JAODKC010000137.1:6303570-6316836 GCA_026777985.1 Mormyrops attenuatus
AGGTAAACGGGAGGATTCCACACGGGGTTAATGAGGAGGTGTGGTCCACAGGAGGGCGATCAGGGCTGGGCGTGACAACACGAGACTAGGGACCTGATTGGTTAGGCCAGAGAAATCCATCGGAGTGAGCGCCAGCGTGCAGCCCCCCCCCAAGGAGTTGTTGATGCTCTTGATTTAAAGCAGCGTAACCTCTGTTGACATGTGGGACAGGAGCAGCTTTGGTTTAGAGGTCCAAGTCACGCATTTGGATCATGCCAGTGGGCTTCCTACTGTCTGAGACTTTCTTACCATTTTTAGTTTCTCATAGAGTGGAAGAGTGCATTTGATTTATGAGTACAAAGTGAATTTATGTTTTACCTTGTGACAAATAAGAGGAAGGACTGAGGTTGAAACACCATAAATGCTCACCCCCATTTTGCTCCGTGAAGGAACAAAAGTGGGTTATTAGCTAACGATAAACTTCCACAAATATTTTCCACTGAGAAGGCTTTAATCAACATGATCTTGAAAGTAATCTCATCACATTACAGTTTAGCATTCAGTTTTTTTGTGGATAGTTCTTCAGAAAAGTGCACTAGAGTAGATTAGTATCAGTACATTCTTCTCATTTACTTTGGTTTGTAATAAACATTTACCATAAATCGTTACTTTATGAACAGTGTTTTAAATGAAAAAGCATTTCTGTCTTTGAAAGAGAAAGGAAAGATGGCAGTTGGGAGAGTGGTAGGGAGGAATCTTTCCTAATGTAGACTTCATGTGGCCTGGAGGCACGGGGGTGAATGGGGAGCCGGGTCTGAGCCACAGAGCACTGAGGAAGTGTCCCACCCCCGTCTCCGTGCAGCCCAGAGGTCGGCCCAGGAGCTGCCGCTTGTGGAGAAACAGAGCGTGGACAGCTGCGTGGCCACTGGGGGCAAGAAGATGCTTCTGAGCGGACACAACTTCCTGCCGGACTCCAAGGTGCTGTTCCTGGAAAAGGCCCAAGGTAGACCCTTAGCCTAGGACGACCTCCGCTGCCGTGGCGCTCATACAGTCGTGTGTCTCCAGTCTTTCTGTGTGCACTCACTGTCTCTCTCTCTCACTCTCTTCACCGTCAAAATATTCCCCATCCAGCCAACGAGGCACATGTGGTGCGCATTAAGGCACTATATTTTTAACCAAACGTATTTACATTTGCAGAGTTTCCATTGCCTGTTCGCTGACGCTCGCCACAAGCTGAGGAATGAATCACAAACAGGGCATGTGCAGTTTCTCTTGAGCTGGAACATTTGTTTGGACTTTTTTTTTTCTTCTTTTTTTCACCCTTCATTTCCCTCTGGATAGGAAGGAGATGTGACCGATCCAAAATGACTGATGTTAGAAGTTTACAAACAGCAATTTCCTTGATTAGTTCTAGAGAGGCAGCATGAAGCGAAGGCCAAGGCTGCGATGTGTAAACACGTGACAACGGCTCTCTGCGCTCTTGGTTATTTTTTTGTTTTTCCTTTTTCTTATTATTTTTCTCAAAGGAAAGGGAAGGCAGTAAATCTTTCCACCTGTGAATACATAACTCCTGCAAGGGGCTAGCCCAGAGAGTGTGCCTGTGCTAGAGCAGAGAAAGGGGTATGTTAATCAGTGACCCAAACCAGTGAGATCTGAGCATCCGGTTTTCCGCACAACATATCGCATTGTGGACAGAATGAGTCTCCATTTTTTAAATATTCTTCCACCATATTCTTGTTACTCCCAGTCATTTAGCACCATACGATTCTGTCTGAGTCAGACAACTCAATTGAGTTAATTCTGATTGAGACTCGGAAATGATGTTCTGTAGCAAATCTTAAGATTTATGGCGAATTGCCTTATGTCCACGTTAAGGATAATTAGATATGTCATAGCACAAGTGACTGTTTGCCAAACATTGTTCACAAATATAGGACAATAGTGGGAAACCCAGCACACAAAGACAACTAATGCAAGGTTTCTCAGGTTATTTTTGCTTTAGTGGATGGCTTTCTTAATCCTACTATATTTAGTTTTAGGCCATGAGATTTTCAAGACATTTCGGGTTAGGAATCAGTTTAGCAAATGTTCTCAGTATTATGCTGACATGGTAGGAGTCCAGAGGAAAAGTGCCACAGTGCCTCTCTGGGTATTCCTTATGTTTGGACTCTCGCGTTTTGATTCAAAAGTCCACTGTGTCCCTCTTTACAATCTGCTGTCATCTGTAGCTCTGTGTTTTTGTAATTATTACAATGTGGGGACCATATTTCCCCACAATATGATAAAAATCTGTAACTTTTGACCTTGTGGGGACATTTTTTCGGTCCACATAAGGATAACCTCAATTTTATAAAAAATCTTTGAATGCACTCAAAACACTAAAATGTCTTGTATTTTGTTTGTTTATGTTTATGGTTAGGGCTGGGTAGGAGTTAAGGTTATGGTTAAGGTTAGGGCTGGGTAGGAGTTAAGGTTAATAGGGCATAGGTGGGATTCGGTTATGCCCATGGAAATGAATGTCCCCACGAAGATATGAATACATAGATTCTGTGTGTGTGTGTGTGTGTGTGTGTGTGTGTGTGTGTGTGTGTGTGTGTGTGTGTGTGTGTGTGTGTGTGTGTGTGTGCTGTTCATGGTGCAGCAGTGCAGATTGGACAAGCTGGAAAAACAGTCTGGCTTCCCCAGATTGGTGGAAACGAAACCTTCACGCTTAACCAAAACGTTTCGCATTTCCATGACTTTAAGGGAGACTCTTGGACAGCCCGGGACCGGGGAGGGATAACAGTCACTTGGGCCACATATTTCAAACAGTACTATGGTTTGTTTTACACAGCATTAAAAAATTGGAAACAATTAGGAATCCATGTAACAGAGGCCAGCCCAGATGCCTCTTTGAAGCATGTATTCATGCCAAGTTGTGGTGGAATAAACCAACTGGATAATGCTCCCAGGGTATTCGTAACATCAGTCTTGGGTTGTGTGCACTGCTGTTTTTCCAGAGGGCTTCCCTGAGCTTGCTACTGGCCTTAGATTCCACACTGATTCTGCCATGGAAATGCCCCTTAAATACACAACACACAGCTTTAATTGTCCACCACGTGTTGCCCCGTAAGGAACCCTTGAAAGATCTCTGCATCTTGACATTCTGACTGGTTAGCCCTAGTGTCGGAGGCCTTCAACAAGCTGCGACTGCCTCATTAACACAGCCGGGCCTGGAGTGGAGCCGTACCCGCTGTTAGCTCGCACATGGTGAGATAAAATACCCAGGAGAGGAGCCCCACCCAGTGCCCGCTTTGTCCTCCACCTTCTCTTGTGTTCTCCTTTCTGTTCTTTTCCATTTCTTCTCTGGCTAACACTGTTGCCCACTAGACTAGTAAAGTCAGCCATGCACATTCAGTGTTTCTTGCCATTGAAATTCTTGAGGCTGGTTTGCCTTCACGGCAAACTGAGACCCCTGTTGGTACCGGACACACAGTATTTGCTCCATATTTCTCACCCATCTACGCCACTCCCCTCTTGTCTGACAAAGCTTTGCCTTTCAATTCACAATTCAATTCGGTGCTCTTCTTTGGTTATAGAAATACAGTGGTACCTCAGAACTCGAACTTAATCCATTCAGAGCTCGAGTTCGAATCCTAAAAAGTTCAAGTTCTGATCGAATTTTCCCCATAACAAATAATGGAAAACCAATTAATTGGTTCCCGGCCCCAAAAAATTACACCTAAATATTTTTTTATTTTTAGCATTTAAACAAAAAATGAACAGGATAAAACAAGAAGAGCATATACTAAACACATCTAAGCACATTTATCAAAACAGTAATTTGTAAAGTAAGAAAATAAATGTATTCAAACAATCTGTAAAGTTAAAAAATAATTTTTCAATAATTTCTTTTTTTAACTGAACTGTGTCTTGCGCTTTACCACTTTTGGTGCTGCTTTTTTAAGAGCCATGGCTACCAATAAAAGATTAACCTGAGAAAAAAAATTAGCAGTCTTAATTTTTCGCAAACACTGCGCCAACACTACGCCGTGCGTAACATTTTTTTCTTAATGGCTTCCAAAACGATAAAGAATGTATCCCAACACTACCCAAGCCATGTCCCAACACTGGACTATGCCATGCAGTCCATTGTTTATTTTTATTATTACTCTGTATTCGGTAATTTGTTCGTAAATCGCAAACTTTTGGGTTGTAACATTTGTTACCCTTTGTTTCCACTGAGAGACGTGCCGCGTGACTCATTTCCCCGCGCGTACAAGTTATCTTAGGTCGGCATTCACGGTTCGACTTCTGAGATTCAGATCGAGTTCTAGGTCATTTTTTTTCGAACTGGTTGGTTCGACTTTTAAGAAATTTGAGTTCTAATGAGTTCAAGTACTGAGGTACCACTGTATACAACTTGTTTTGCCGCTATTCTTTCTGAGTTAATACTGAACAACAAAGATTGTGGGTTGCTGATCACAAAAATCACCTTGATTGTGTACCATTTAATAGATTTAACCTATTTTTTTATGTTCTTTATAGTAGTATATTACCCACCAAACAAGTTGTTTTGGTCAGTCCAGGCATGCCTGGGTATGCACTCTGTACAGGTGCTACGCAAATGTTGTGTTACACATACCTTGGCAAACTGAGTCAGGGAAGATGCCGGTAGACAGGCTATAAAATCAGTTCAAAGGTAAATCTACTGACTATATCAGGGCTACTCAACTGGCAAACTCCCATTAGCCTCTGAATCAATTTAAACCAGACCAGATTTATCATTGGGACCCCCCACTCAGCAAATTGTAGCGTTGAGGACACGTGCTCAGCTAATTATAGCATCAGGGATACCCCCCCACTCCCGCCCCGATGAGGACCACCCCAGCCCACTCCCAAAAAAAAAATCGCCCATCATCCCCCTTGAAATATTTTTACGACCCAATCACTGCTCAGAAGTACTCAGACGTCACTGCTATTTGCAGTGCTGGTGATATGGCGCGCACAGAAGGCTCATGTGACCGCCTTTTACTTCTGTCTGACCAATGTATCTGGCTTCCCTGCTAAAAGCATTAAATCTTTTGAATACCTCAGCCATGAGGCCAGTGCCGCAGGATGACAGTTTGCCAGCATGGAAGCCACCAGAGGCATGGAGCATGGATGAGGGAGACAAAGAGGCAACAATGCATGAGCCAGATGTGAAAGACAACACCGATCCAGATGCTGAGCTGTTTATGTCTGGTCATCTTTATCTGATAACACAGAATTAAATGACCCGCTCAGGTATGGTGGCAGGTTTCACTGGGACTTTTAGAACCCTGGAAAAGCAGTATCAGGGCAGCTGACACTGATCAGTGCTTGATGACTCTTGTTGGACATTGACACAAGAGGCATCAGATGCTGAATGCAAAGCAAAATTGCTCAATTTAAGTAACACAGTTTTCCTTAAACCAGTCCTTGGGGATCCCTAGACAGTACGCGTTTTTGCTTCCTCCCAGCTCCCTGCCAGAGAGTTAGGGAGTTGAGAGGGAGCATAAATGTGGACTGTTTGGGGGTCCCTGAGCACCGGGTTGGGAAACACTGCACTGATGCAATGTGTCAGCATCATTATGCAAGTAAACATGCTAAATAAAATTCAATAAAAGTTAACTTAACGTTTCTCCAAATTCCTATGTGATACAACAAATCTGAAATCATTTTTGTGTTCACCTTGAAATTGTCTTTCATAATCTCCCCTTTTTCGGAAGCTAACCTTTTGAAAAAAATGGTTGTCCATTGTAATTATAACATGGCTGTCCAGCATTATTGATGTATTCCTTATAAAGATTATGTTAGTGCTTATTCTGTGTTCACAAAAACATTGCTTTTCTATTATATGATACTGAAATTCTTTCCAAAGCCCCCAGGTACTGAGCTTGTATTCTATTTGCTACAGTATATGAGTAAAACGGTAAAACAACGGTAAAATTAATCGTCATAAAATAAAGTTTTATTTCATAAATCTGCAATTCTATTGCTCTGGAAACTTCTTGAATAAGCCCAATAAAACATGCCATTTTGCAGAATAGCCCACTAATTGTGGGCTGTAGCAGAATGGTTCGCCATGCCTAGTTCTGTAATCAAGGGTCAGGCAGTCTAATTTTCCAAGATGTATTCCAATAAACATGTCCACAAGACTGCAGGATTTCTAAGCAGCAACAGACTCCCCTGCAGTACATCATTCCCAGTACTGTGGTGCGTATCACTCGGGGGGGGGGATTGTCCACATTGAGTATTAGTCCATGAAACAAACACTTAATTGACATTGATCTTAAGAGAAACAAACATGGCGACACAAGTAGCAGACTATTTTTGACTAACTCATCCAGAGAGATTTTTTCAGTATTGTGGAGAATTCATTCTCTGAAGCTACCCTTTTACCTGGCTGGGGTGCTGATCGTCTTCAGTCTGACACTGTCCAAAGCAGGGCACCACTGTGTAGCTGGGCTCCCTCCTACCCCAGGAGTGCTAGCAGAATGAATTTAATGTGACTCCTTGTGGGGCACGCTGAGCCACTCGTATCGGATTTGCCCGCAATTAGGAATCCAGTTCAGATCCTTCAAATGGAAAAACAAATATATTTGATGGTGGAAAGAAGAGAAGATTGATGGAGGGGAGAGGGATATTGGGAGTGAATATCTGTGGTCAGGTATGATGGGCTGGTGTTAGTCTGAGCAGAGTGGTGTTGGGGGAGGGGAGCACCCCCCCCCTCTCTCTTGAGGTGGTGTTGCTTGACTTGCTGATGGGGAATGCAGGAGGATTTCGTAGTGGCAGCACACCAAGATCCACTGATCATAAACATAACTGACTTTATTACGTATTCTTATTTGTATGCCTCTGTGTGAACATCATTCTCATGCTGTTTGGGTGTAAGAGTGTGTGTGTGCGTGTGTGTGTGTGTGTGTGTGTGCGTGTGCGTGTGTGTGTGTGTGTATAGGTTATGTCCCCACAAAACAAAAAAATGTCAAAAATCTTAAGGTCATCATTGCTGGGATTAGGGTTTTGCCCATTAAAATGAATGGCCAGTTCTCAAGACAGATATGAGTACAGGTCTGTGCTGTGTGCACCTGTGTGTGTGTGTGTGTGTGTGTGTGTGTGTGTGTGTGTGTGTTCATGCACGCGCTAGACAGCCTGGCTGAGAGTCAGTTTGTGTTACCTGTGTGTTCATGCACGCATGTATTTGTGTCTGTAGGCCAGAGAGAAGGTGTCGCCTGCGGGCCTGTTTGTGTGCTGAGCATGTGCCTTTCCTGTGGTTCCCCCTGAAGGGAATTCTGGAGACAGGTCCCTCAGAGCCAGCGTCGCTTCCCATTAAAGGAAACCCAGTGTGACACATTTGTGTCTTAACGTACAATCAGTTAATTTTAGGTGCAAGCAGTGAAGTAAATGTATGTGGAGAAAAAAAAAACGATCATTCGATGGAACTGCAAAGTCCTAGTTTAAATCTTCTCTAATCCAACGATCATCAAGGAAATTAGAGGTGTATTTTTGCTCATAGGCTGGAGATGTGTGTAGGATTATAAGATTATAAAGCCATGGTTGAATTGTTCTGGGAGATAGTGGGAGATAGTGAAAAAGTATTAGAATGGAAAAGTGCTGGCTATCTTTTTCTGTTAGCTTTTGTTAGCTTCCTGCTACCTCCACTTTCTCCAGTCGGCTCTGTTTGCTGCTTTCTTGATGGCTTCGAGCCGTTCGCTGCCTCCCACCCCCGCCTTGGCTGTAATCCAGCAGCTGTGCCGGCGCATCTCGCCTAGCCTGTTCCCCGGCATGCGGGGGTGAAGACGGTGGGGAGGGGGGAGGGGAGGGGCCGCTGGGGAAGCCGTTCGCCCGAGCTCAGACTGGGAGGGAATTCCCTCATGAGTGGGATCACTTTCACATCTGGCCTTGGCTGGACACGTGCCTGGGCTTCTGGTGTGCTGCTGAGTCCATGGTGGACACTGCTGCCCCCCTGCCAGTAGACCCGCAGTCAATGCTTCCCCATTGCCACCCAGAACCCTTCTCTGCCCCAGGACGTTACTTGGGGTGCTCCTCTATTCGACTGTTATTGCCGATAGCATAGACAAACCAGGTGTCTTGTCAGGACAGAGGCAAACCCAGACGTGGAGATTGTTCTTGGCCGGCAGTTTTGTCTGCTGTGGATTCCAGCTTTAGCACCGAGAGATTATCCTTCTCGAACAGAGCCAGGCTGCAGTTGGGCTCACAACAAAAATAAACAAATAGATAGTAAGAAAAAAAATGGAAAATAAAGTCGATTCTCATAAGTGCTTCTGGTTTCAACACATGAGTCACATTTTCCATTCTCACAATACAAAAATGTACATTTTTTGATTGGTTCAGTCTCTGTTCCTCCCTGCCCCCAAGCCACCCCAACCAATAGACAGGGGTGTTTCCCACCCTCATAGGTCTACTGAACGACAAATGCAACATATTAGCCTTTCCAGTGTTTTAATGCTGTAATGTCATGAGCATGAGCAGTAATAAACCTGAACCTGAAATTAATGGTTTTATAGAGCAGCAACACTGACTTTACAATAGGACATTTATTAAGGACTTGATGCTCCTGTATAGGCATTAATTTACATAAATTTACTTCATAATGATATTGCTGGATCTATGGATTGTAACCTTACACAGTGTGTTTTGTAAGGTCACAGCAGTGCGGAGCAGCACAGAGACGCAGGTCAAGGCAGGTCTGAAAGCTAACTAGTGTCATGCTGTACCCTTCGTGTTGCTGAGTGCCATGTGGATGCAAGGTCAGTGTGGTGATGCAGCTGAGAGTCACCAGCATGTGATATGGGGGTGAAAAGTGACAAGTATGTAACATTTACCCAGTGCAGCGAACTGTAGCACTATAGAGTAAGGATCACAGGGTTGAGGCCTGGTGTTGTACAGCTAGTTGGTGCTGTTAATATGTGAGCAAGGGGAGGCACCTGGGCAGGTAAATGGGCTGTGCATTTGTACCATTGTTAAGGTGTGACAGGGAGCCAAGGAGACATCCCATAAGCTACACACACCAAATCAGGTACAAGTGAAAAACATCTGCTCATGTCTGCATGTGGATTAATCCCAAAAATGCTGCAGAATTACTAGAGAGAAAGAGCTTGCAAATTGCTTATCTCAGGCTCCTTTGATGTACCTGTGTATTTTATTAATTTCCGGGGGGGGCAGAGAGAGCCTGAAAAACATGTTTACTCATGGAGGGCTGACGTCGCAGTCTAAGGTTTCCCTCTTGGAGAGGCTCCCAGTGCGGGGACGTTCAGATTCCCCCATGGCCCTCCAGACGAAATGTGAGGAGTCGTGCGCCACTCCGCTGCCGCGGCCCCCCACCCCCCCAGAGTCGCCCGCCGGCTCTTGTCATCGGCTCAGGACCCAATGCGGCTCTGTGGGGCTGCGCCAGACCCGGGCTTCCTCCCCTCTTCCCTCTTTAATCGCTTAGCCATCTGCTCCCCTCAAACTAACCCCCGCCTGGCCGCCCACACCATCCCCTTACACGCTCTAGTCCCACTTTTACTCATTGATATGAAAACCACAGTCCTATAAAATTGTAACTTTACATTTATTGGTGGAATCCTTTTCTGGTAGTGTTACAGATGTGCGTTAGTCGGTTTTAATACCAGGGACTTGTGTTGCTGTGTGTAATTTCCAGAACTCCCAGTCCTATTTGAATGGCTTCGCAAAGCCTTTCTATGCCCGTTTCCATCTTCCATCTGAAGATTCCAACCTTCAAAGGAGTAGAGTGAACCTAATTACTTAAGTACCGTGGGAAAGTGAGAAGATGAATCTGTACAGACGGTATGGCAAAATACTCAGATGAAAAATACAGAATCTACACATCAGGAATTATTGATCCTTGTTTAATAGCAGTGGTGCTTGTGAAGCTGCTATGTATCCGAATATCTCTGGGAATTTGCTGTGTAGTAGCACGAGGGCACAGCCACAGAGACATAACTGTACCCTGTCGTTTAGGCTTCAGACAGCACTAATGAATCCCTGGCACACAGAGACTGAGAAAATAATGTGCTGCGGTTTTGCAACAATTGCTTCAACAGAGCTAAAAATGTCCTTTCTGAGAAGCGTGGTATGGAGTCACTGGGATGCCGGATCGCGTGTGCCGTGCCCCGCCTCCAGCTGCCGCAGCTTGTTTTTTATTGGACAGCAGGAAGAGCTTTGCGATGCGACAAGTTGGAGATGAAAAAGGAGAGAGCGTTTACAGTGCCGAGGAAAGAGCGGGCTAGGATTTAACGAGGATGGCAAAAGGGGTGCTGCGTCATTTTAAAAGGTAGCGACTCGTGAGACGGCACACGCGAGATGTCACTTTCCAGTCACGCAGCTCCGGTTTTTTACTGGACAGTATGTTTTTATCACGCCCTTTTTACGAGCCTGCCGACCTTGTCTTTCCACAAACGTGGCCCGTGCTGGGAATGTGATGTAAGGGTGCTTGCCTCTCGGACCCAAGCGGGTGGGACCTGACAGGAAGGAAGGTCACCACATGGTTTTTGTACTGCAGATGAATGCCACGCCCCACCTCCCAAAGCGGGGCTTCAGTCCCCTCACAGTCTCAGTGGTCTGACACTTCTGTGTGTGCATCAGTGTGGGATGGGGGGTGGCGAGTTGTTGGAGAACCAGGTCTTTCAGGGTATAATTACCTGATGGGGCTGGTCTCACCCTCCCCTGCAGTGCAGTCCCAGCCGTTTCGCGTTGACACACAATGCAAAGTGCAAGATAAAGAGGATTCTTGTAGTCAGATCTAATAGAAGCTTTCTTGAGCTGCTTTGGATATCAGAGATACTTCCAGATGGCTTCCAGATGCGGGTCCTGTACTGTATGTGCTTCTCTCTGACTGTGTGTGTAAGAAAAAGAAACTATGTATATATATGTGTGTGTGTATGTGTGTGTGGTCCAGATATACATTACATTGTGGGGACCAAATGACCCCACAATGTGATAACATCCTGTTTTGTTGACGTCGTGGGGACTATTTTTTCGACCCACAAGGGGAAATTCAATTTATAAAAGTCTTTGACTGCAATCAAAAAACAGAAAATGTCAGTAGTCTTGTATTTTGTTTGGTTATTTATGGTTAAGGTTATGGCTGGGTAGGGGTTAATGTTGTCATGTTGGGATTAGAGATTCATTTCATTTCCCCATAGAAATGAATGGAGAGTCCCCACAAAGATATAATTACAAACCAGTGTGTGTGTGTGTGTGTGTGTGTGTGTGTGTTATATAGCATTTGCTCAATGCTCTATTTACTTACTGTTGACTGCCGCACTGTGGTATGGTCTGCCTTTTGTTCTGTAGTGATATTTTAACAGTCACTAATGATATTTTCACAAATCTCTGTTCTTTCGTACCTCTTTAGATGGTCACCATATTTGGGAAACTGAAGCCAAGGTTGAGAAGGAGTCCTTGAAGGCAGTAAGTTTGACTAATGTAAACGCTATTTCTTAGCCACGTATTGATCGGTTAACTGAGAGCAGAATGTGGTGCGGTGACGTGAAACCTTAACATTAAAAATGTGTTAAATATATGTGCTTTTGCAGCGGCTTTCATAAACTCAAAAATCATTTTCACAGAAGGCCTTAAAGTGTTCTTTTAGATAAGTGGGAAGCATCGCTTTGAGCAGTTAGTGTGGAAGGAAGAGTTTGTTGAGGATAGGAATTGATGGTCACGTGCTGCAAAGGACCTTTGAAGATCCCGCATTTTGTTCTGCTTGCTTTGGTATAAATAGTATGGATAATTATCGACAAATTGGGATAGGAATAGGTTGAGTAACAACTAGGCCTCTTGACCTGCGGTTTATCTACTGTCCTAATGGTCTGGAAAGAGTGTGGGACCCCTGGTGATACCGTGTGTTAAACGCTGAAAGTCACATCCTCCCTACTGTTAAAGCTCCTGCTCTCTGTCTAATCTGGCATTTGGCCTCATACGAATAATCCTTGTCTGTTCAGAATAATAGCAGACCCTAGTTATTCTTCTTTTACACTGGAGGACAGAACTCAGCTGCTCTGATTGGGATCTTCTCAAACTCTGATGTAACCCCTGATGACACATCGCACAGCAGATAGGTGGGCGAATTATATCAAGGCCTTGAGTTGACTTCCAGCTAAACCCAGAATAGCAGCAGAGGAGTTCCGGCTTAATTGGATGTCATCAGTTAAATCAGCCGACAACAGAGACTGGGCAAAGACAGCATCGGTCGTCATGTCACCTGCTGCTGTAATGAGAAAATGACTGGCGGTGTTGCCCAGTGAGTTAATCACGCAGGAAACATCTCTGAAGAAAATAAGTCAAACTGGGCTTCCTTTCTGAGGGCCGGATGGCAAGAATACACACATTCCCAGGGCTGTTTTTGTTTTGTGTGTAATTAAAAAAACCCTCATTCCACATAGCAGAGGTGGAAAGTTCAAGTCCAGAAAGTACAAATCCAGACCAAGAGTTTGTTTCAACCAACCAGTACAGTACTCTGTGACTGTCATTCTTTATGCTCAACAGGTTGGTTAAAACAAAACCTTTGTCTGGATTTGTACTTTCGGAACCTGGACTTTCCACCTCTGCCACATAGTGTTGAGGAGACAGGTCCCTCCTTACAATGTGGGGAATGCCTGCTGTTACAGAAGTGGTGAAACATGAATGAGAGCAAATGTGTTTCACATCATCTACAAAGATGCCTCACTGCACTGTTCCTGTAATCAGCGCTAAGGGATTTTTTTTTGTCCTGCCTCCTTGAAGCCAGCTGTGTCCCTTCCCACCCGCGGGGATCTCTGTCTTATGTGCCTAAAATTACCTGAGCTCCGTTACAACCTGCAGGCTCTATTGTCACTGTTGTTGGTTTCCGTGCAGGTGACCTATATCCTTGCATCACAACGCTTAAGAAGAGCATTTCGCTAACACTAACTGGCCACCAAAGTTGTGTAATATAGCCAGCATCCCAGGTCCTGGAAAAACAGGTGACAGAGTGCTGAGATGTGTCATTCAGTTGGGGTTCAGAGCAGAAAGGTTCACTTCCGCTCACTTAGCTTATTGCCACACATACAAATTCATAGTTTTTCTAATGTCCTACTCTCAGTGAAAGCTGAAGGAATTCCCACCTGTAGACATGACCCTGCGGCAGCCTGGGGGGCACCCTAAGGTGCTCGCTATGGCTCGTCAGGCGACGATAAGTAACTTCCTCTGTATCTCCACCTCCTTCATCATCTGCAGACAGCTGCCTGTGGTGGGGGTAGGGGATTGGGTAACCGTTACATCATGCAGGCTTCGGGAATCATG
>JAODKC010000137.1:6326186-6337348 GCA_026777985.1 Mormyrops attenuatus
CCCCCCCCCCCCCCCCCCCCCCCCCCCCCCCCCGCCCCCCCCCCCCCCCCCCCCCCCCCCCCCCCCCCCCCCCCCGGAGTCTTGGTAAAGGAGCTACTACAGGGGTATGGGGGTGGCTTGGAGGGTTGTTGTAGTGTGGCTGGATTCCTCCCCCAAAGCCCCTGTGTGCTGATACCCTGGGTATGCATGTTTGTGAGGTTGGCACTCCATACACCTGGGACTGCCCTAGCAGGCCTCAGCCTCGTTTAAATCATCAAAATGGTACTTGAGGGAACGTGTAAAACCAGCAATGCTCTCCTCTGGTGCCCAAAGGATGTTTGGTCCTACGCCAGAGTGTCAAAGTTAAATACCCCCGACCGGAGCACCAAGTGTGTCCCCACTCAACAGTGGGACGTCAGCCATCCTGCAAGCCCTTTGTTCATTCTGTATGTAAACATCTCGGGTTTGAAGGGTAACAACCAGTGACACAATGCGTGCAGAGCTTAAAAAACATCGGTTGGGGGGGAGGATTACTCAGAGGAGCTGTCATTGAAGTGCAACTGTCAGCGAAAACCCTTTTCCTGGGGAGACATTCTCTCCTCACCCTAGAGCCCAAGCGTCTGTTGTTAGTCAGACGTAGCGAATCTGTGATCTGCAGGCCTTCTCGCACTGGCCGTACGTGGCAGGAGCTCATCCCCTCGCCGCACTTGTCAGGAACCTCTCTGTGACTTGGGAGGAGTCGTGGGAAGGGGCCCGTCTTCCCGCTCAGGGAATCATGTAGAACTGCACGAGGACACCATAAAGGCCACAGCGAAGCAGCGTTGGGTCGTCGGAGGATATCTACAGGACTCAGGCATAATGAATATGGCACACAGCATAAGAGGGTTGTTAAGAGATCGTTTTACTTGGCAATTGATACGCAAGTTGATACAATATGAAAATATTCCAAATTTGCGTAATGCTGGTTTATAAGCGATTCGGTCCCAAGCTGAATAACCTGGTTACCTCGCAGTGATACCCATTCTGCTGTCACTTTAGGAGGCCTGATCTCTCCAGCCCAGCAGACAAATGAACTCAGCGCATAATAAAGCCTACATTAGGTATTCTGCTGGAATGCGTATTGATTGGTGACGGACACTAAATGACCTCAAAGCCAGTACTCTCCCCGCATCTGATTTCTGAATAAGCACCTGCGGTCGGCTCGCAGAGGCCCGCTAAATGTGCCGCGGTAACTGCATCCTTTGAAGGCATTTGGGGGAAGAAGCAGAGTGACCCTCTATCCCATCCAACCACCCACCCTCAAGAAATAAGGAGAGGTGTGGGCTGCCAGGTGCTTCAGACTGACCAAAGTATCGCCCTCCGTCCTTCTACCTGGAGAGGTATTTTCCTGTAGGAGGCTATATAGCCTTCGCACAAAGTGCAAGAGCACAACAGGAAGCTCTAAAAATCAGTGCACATTCCCTGTGAATCCTGTAACAGTGTGTGTTTCTGCAGTGGGGGGATGGTGCTTTGGTGTGTGCTGGGTAGACCGGCACTACAAGGCAGGGGTGATGTGTGACAGGGGTGATGTGTGACTGGGGTGATGTGTGACAGGGGTGATGTGTGGCTGGGGTGATGTGTGACTGGGGTGATGTGTGACTGGGGTTATGTGTGGCAGGGGTGATGTGTGACAGGGGTGATGTGTGACGGGTGATGTGTAACAGGGGTGATGTGTGACTGGGGTTATGTGTGGCAGGGGTGATGTGTGACTGGGGTGATGTGTGGCTGGGGTGATGTGTGACTGGGGTTATGTGTGGCAGGGGTGATGTGTGACACGGGTGATGTGTAACAGGGGTGATGTGTGGCAGGGGTGATGTGTGACTGGGGTTATGTGTGGCAGGGGTGATGTGTGACTGGGGTTATGTGTGGCAGGGGTGATGTGTGACTGGGGTGATGTGTGGCAGGGGTGATGTGTGACAGGGGTGATGTGTGACTGGGGTTATGTGTGGCAGGGGTGATGTGTGACAGGGTACGAGTAGAGGTGCTAGGTGATGTTCTGCACACCTGTCATTCAGCATGAGAGCAGGGACCGCTCCTGCAGTCACATGGTGAAGGTGGGGCCTTGCCGCAACAAAGTGCCCCTGTGTTTGAAGTTTTGGACCCCCCCCCCCAATGAATTCAGCACGATTCCTCATCCATATTGGCACATAAAACATAATGAAATAATCATGAGATAAAATACTCATTCGGTAAAACAAGATCTATTCATCCGTTGAGAAAAATCCCAGAAGTGCAGCACTCCTGCTTTGATGTGGAAGGGGGCCAGACGAGGGAATGGCATCGTTATGTCCCTTTTTCACATCAAGCCACCCCCACCGTTCGAAAACTCAGGCAGAAACCCCTTGCGAGTAGAGCCACGAACAGTAATGAAGGACCGCTTTGTGTGCCGGGGTGCCGCGGCAGCGCTGAGCTGTGGGTGAAATCCCTCCCCTACCGGCCCCGTCTCCCCTCATTAGGCCCCCGGGCGCGAGGAGTGACATCATCAAGCGCCGTCGTGCAACAAGGGAGGCAGATCTGTAGCAGCTGTACTCGAGCACAGTAAGCCCTATTCACTGGGAGCCCCTCTCACATGTGTGCGCTTTGTGTTTCTGACGGCCCGACACACAGACAACACCTTCCTGTGTCCTTTTTTTATTCAGAAAAGAAAATCCACATCTGGTTATTTTCCTCCCCAAATTAAAGTCTGTTACGTAACCAGAGTGAAGCTGAGAGCTGGGTTCACCCTGTAAAGAGCATGCAGCACATTTTTTTATTATTAAAAAAGCAGACAGAAAGTCCCAATTTAACACAGGCTTTGTCTGTCTTTTCCACCCCGCCTCGCTCCCTTTCTGTCTCCATTATCACGACAACCGCTTCTGCTAAAGCTTTCGGAGGTTCCCCGTCCCGAGTCCCCATCATCGCTCGTGTGCGGTTTTTTCCTCATGGAAACTCTTATGCTCCTTGGCCCTCATCCGACGGCCCGGGTCTCTGCGAAAACCCAGTAATGATGAAGCGCCGGTGCAGAGATGCTGAGTCGGCGGCTTTGGAGGCCCTCGAGCCCGCAGCCGGGGGGTGGGCACGGCACAGTGGGGGGGTTTAATGCCCCGCGGTCAGAGCGCGTGCTTTTACTACACTCAGCACACGACCTCGGGGTGCATCCCTGTGCGGACGGGCCTGCAGAAAACCCGCCCGCCCGCCCTCCCGGAGGTGAGGCGCGCCATTGGTTAAGTGCAGCATCACGACCGCAGTCTGCCTGGGGCTGGCGGCTGACCGACAGGTTTGAATAAGAAAAGTACAATTAAAAATCAATGGGGTTTTTATAATTTATGATTTTTAGAGACGGTATAGATTTTAGCCATCAGCCTTGCATTTTATCGTCTGGCATTGTGTTTTCCTGGAACTCACTGAGAAAAAAAAAATAAGGGCTTTTAGGAATTTTGGAATTATTGGGAAAAATAAGATGCAATGGATCATTTTGGGGGTTCGGACTATGGTTGTACGGCATGAGGGTGGCTGTGAGGAGATGTATGAATGTGACCACCAGATGGAGTAGATTTGGTGGTGGTTCTTATGGTCTTTGGAAATAAAAACACGCTGTGATCAAGTGACTTCTTGTGATTTATCACCGTCTGAGTCATTCATCGTATCGTTGTTTTTGTAACAAACTATAATAAAAAATTATTGTTATTGTTGTTCAGAGCAAGAGACAACGTCGAGATGCAATTAGCAAAATTTGGAGACAAATAAGAAGTATGAAATATGCAATTAGAGGGCTGGATGTTGGCCTGCCCGTAGCTCGTTGACTTGTCTGAACTTGCAGCACTTCACACTTTTGTAGGCACCACCAGCAGAGCGTAATTAGGAGGCTCCCGGGGCAGGCTGACAGCCGTGTGCCTACATGGCCCATGTGATGCCTTCGGTGCGGCCTGCTCTGATATTTAAACCTCACCTCCGGGGTGGAGTCCTCAAGCTGTGGCCTAGACCGATTCAGTTAATCTCATTCACTGCTGCTGCTGTTTTTCGTCCAGAAGGGCTTTCCTTCTCTTTCAGGCCATGACATATTGAGAAATGACTAAACAGAGCTATTAGCTTTCATGGCTAACTGTGTTATGATCTCCCTTCAGTGAAAAGCAGACCTGCAGGCTCTGTGCTGTTACGCAAGGTATCAGACACTCCGGGGCCATTATCCGGTTAGCATTTTGGCCCTTGGCGCTTGACGATGGCGTTGTCACAAAATGGAGTCATCTGACTTCAGCCGTTACATCATCGCACCTTTTGTCATGGCAAAGGAATCTATCGGCTGAGTAACTGCTACCCTATCTAAATATATTGGCGTTTTTTTCTAGCGTGAAGCCCAGTTGCAATTAGATTCAAAGCCAGATTTCTCCTCTTTTAGGAGTCTTTACGTATTCGCGAAGGAATGCAAGGAAATCAGGTCATCATCGTTGCCGTGAAGAGCTTGTCATCATGAGAGCATTTGTTCCTAATGAAGCCACTGGGTAGGCGGAACTCGTGGCGTTAAACGATGGTGGGGAACCTGCCAGGCTTTGAAGGCTAGAGGCCACATCTGTATGACTACCAGGAAGTAGGCGAGTCTCAGTTTACCCTTATTTATTCAGTGAATGGCTGGTACTACGTTCTGTCACTCCGAGACCTGCCACACAGGCTCCGCCCACCCACTATCCAGGGTAATTCTTTCCATTTTCCTGGGATGACAAACCAAAGTCTTCTCAATCTCTTGCTTGTCTTTTACCTAAACTGCATACATATGGACGGCCCTGACTGTGGTGGTCCTGTCCTTGGTCATAATCATTTTTAATGCTTTTTTTCCAGTGCTACCACTGTTCACTGTAATTTTATGCGTTGTCTTTCAAGGCAGATAGTGACGTATCGTGGGGTGGACGCCTAATGCTTTTTTTAATGCTGTGGCCCATCATCTCTGAACTCCTAGCCGCAATCTTTATCCAGTCAGTTGTTTAAAACCCAAATGTTCTGGACCACAGAAGGCAGACGATTAAAACACCACCTAGTTCGCTGGAGGTCAGCCCCCGAGAACCACGGTCCTCTTACGGAGTGCCGCGTATCCCAACCCGACGCGTCGGTTCAGCTCGATGTGGGTCTTCACCACCATCCGCAGGAGGAGCATAAAGATGACGGATGGGCCCTGTGCTTTCCTGGGGAATAACCGCAAGGTCTCAAAGGTGCACAGCTGGTTTTACTTGCAGTTGTCTCGTCCTCTGTGGCGGCTGCTGACACCCCGTAAACAGCACCTCTGTCTTGGGTGTCCGTTAACGGCCGTTACTCAAACAGGGCTGAAAGAAAGTCACAGCTGAATTTTTAATGGCAACTGGGTCCAAGCGCCAGGTGTCTGAATGCATAAATAAATAGGCTGAAAGATATAGGGGATTCGGAGAATTTGAATGGAGATTATCTTTTTTTTTCTTTAGAAAACACTTGACAAAATATATTTGACATGATAAATTATAGTGCTAATGTAGGACCATTTTCATCCGTTTCAGGGCACTTTTAACAGCGTTTTGCAGCTGTGAAATTGGCCTGATGTAGGAGTCAGTTTGAGAGGAGATTTAGCATAGTCTTTAAGTTGGACCAAACTCCATCCTGACAAAGGATTTGCTCATCTTTGTATTAATCTGTCCAAGCCGTTGAGTTGCAAGTGACTCTGCTCAGACTCGGAAGGTGCTTTTCACTACATCATTACAGTGCACGGTGCTTTTAAAATTTTACCTTCAACGTGAATAAGTGACCATCTGCCTAACATTGAGTAGACATTTATGGACTGTGAGTGCTTTGCTTTTCCTCTTCTGTCCATTGTTAAGTGCATCAACAAACCAGATTTTATTTTTATTGTCGGTTAAGTGGTAAAGTTCATACCCCCTAAATCACTGGAGGCCAGCCTTTGTTTTTCATCCAGCAATGGGTAGATCCCTGTTTTTGCTTTTTCCATTATGAATCGCGTTAGCACGTCGTAGCACATGCCGCAGTGATGGATATCAACGGCGAAGGCAGCTCGCTATTTCTGTTTTGGCAGCAGGCCTTTAAAGACTCCCCCCACCTCACAGTAGCTGTTGTCACCAGCCCGTAGGCCGTAGCACGCCTCCCCATCACTACTGAGCCCAAGTCACACAAGTCATACCCTGAATTACTGTGTACATTGGCAGACGGGTAAAAGTGAAAATTTCGCCGGATGGTCTTTTTAACTGCTTTATTATCTTCAGTTCTTCACTCTTTGTTTTTTTTTTTCTCCCGTCAGCCTTTGGCAGACTCCTACTTTGCAGGAGCTGTTTCCTTTTGGCCGACAGTAGTCAGATCTGCTGAAGGATAAATAACATGCCAGGCTGGTGTTGGACAGGAGGCCCACTAATCTACACAGCTGTCCCCTGTAGCTGATCGGTGGACAGCAGTTCTACTTACTAAAGAGTAAATCACACCCCTGAGCATGTGTGTTACCATCCTCCTGTGCTTCCATCAGTGATTGTTTTTATTAAATCATAAGTTTACATGTAATGTAGTTCATTGTCACAAGCAAGTTCTTGCACAGTGGTTTGTGTTTCCAGTCTAATAGCTGCTCCAAGCAGCTCAGGGATGGTAAAAATGAACAGGGGTTTTATTTTGGGATAGCAACGAAGAAAACCAGCTGGGTACCAAAAAGAAAACACGAAAGGGCCATTGGATCTCCAAAGGGCTGCAGGCGTGGGCTGGGCTTGGCATTGGGGTCTGGGTACATTTACTTGGAGGGGATCAAACATTCCTCAATACATACTGTGGGACAGCAAGGGTCAGGTGGGAGAGCTGTGATCTGCAGAGAAACACAGGAGTGCAGACATTTCTGCTGCACTGCTTTTATTTCCAGTTCATTTCCAAAGCTGGTTTATACCATTCTCTGTCAAATGCACTTGGGTGCCATACCGCAGTCTTTCCCCGACCGTAAAATGAGGCGCAGTGCAGCAGCCGCTCACCGTGTTGGCGACGTCATGCTGCATGCCGTTTCTTATGCCTCAAAGCTGCTGATGATGAGGCGGGTCGGCTCATTCGGACTGCGGGCCGGGCTGATTTATAGATGACATCGTTCATTGATGTGTGCACTCAGAGCCCCGATCGGGGGGCCCAGATCCAGTGAATGGATATTTCAGAGCCACCAGATGCAGGGAGGTTAACCCCCCCCCAGAACTACACCTCCTGAAGGTTACGCTAGGGCAAATTCCAGCTGGATCAGCAGATCTTATCTGCATACGGTCAGATTGAGTTTATGAGGTGCTGAACAGGTACACAATCATACATGAAGCGCTGCGGAGTAATAGATACCAACAAAGAAGAATTTACTTCTAATTCTAACAGGGCACCTTTAACTTATATCCTATAACACCATATTCAACAGTCCCAGTAGGAGTTAGCCAGACTGAAATGTACTGTTGTTTAGACATATGAGGATATTGTAATATAAACACAGTTTTTATGTAACAAGGTTATTCTTCCATCTTGCCTTGCCATCCTGGATCTGTGAACTTCAGAGACATTCTCAACTTTCAGAAACACGTTGAAGCCATGGTCCTGGGCAGTAAATTCACAAACGCCACTCTGCTGGGTCCTCTGGAGATGCGCAGCAAATCCGGCAAGCCTTTTGTACGATTATTTATTCGTTTAAAGGTGCTAGAGAGGCACTTGGAGGTGTATCACATATGATAGATGCCGCTGATAAAACTGCCATGAGGTAAGCGCTGGACGTAAAGCGGCTTTTTGAAATTCCGTTTTACGACTGACTACCTGCAGGTGATTTAAAGCGCTTGAGCACAAATGATGATGTCATAAATCCTGGGAGGAGCAGATGAGCCGCCAAATTTTAACTCGGAGGATTCCTTGCAAAAAAATAACAGAAAATCCAAACTCTGGTCTCCTTCAAAGAACTGATTGTTTCAATATGTCTCTACATGTGTTTTCATATTATGAGCTGCTACTCAATTCAGTCACAGCCTCCCGAACGTGTGGCTCTAAAATATGATCAGTCCACCAGGCTAAATCAATATAATCATCACCGCCCTTCAAATGACACATCTGCCAATCTAGTCACAAGCTATTTTTGTGCTAGAGACTCAAGGGAATTAAGAAAGAATTAATAAAAATGAAAGTGACAGGTTAAGTAAGTGATGTACCCTTCAGAGTCATTGCAGAGTTCTCATGTGAAGGCAGACAATGCCTCAGGTTTGAGGAAGGTCAAGTTTAATGTGTTGATATAGAGACAAGAGGCTGGTAGAGGAGGAAAGAGGTAGAGAGTAAGCACACATTCATCGCAGTTTGTCTGATCAGTAGGGCCGCCGCGATTAGTCAACATAGTCGATGACGTCGACCCAGAACATTTATCATTTAAATCAATGCGTCTTTTTTAATTATTATTTTAATAAAATTACCTTTATGATTTCTAAAACGCTTCAGTTCATTATAACAAATGTTTTCCTTTAATATCACTAGGTAATTATGGGAGTGGTTCACATTATCACAAAGCAAAAAGGTGGTGTTACACTGTGCGAAATGCAACGCCGTACCACGGCGGTAGCAGCAATATGCATGAGCACCTGAAGAGAAAATACAGAGGCGCTATTCTAGACCGGCAAACCACCGTGTTGTCTACTCACTTTTATTAAATTACCATTAGTACCATTAGTAGTTGATATCTTTTGTCCTTGTAGCTGCTAAAAACTCTCATTATTAAAGTCATAAAGTTATCTGCCTACTCCATTAGAATCTCCATTGAATAAGTGTTTGTGAAAATGTTTAGGCTAAAATCCGGGCTTATTCTACATGGATTGACGGTGCCAGAGTGTGCCTTCATGCGCATTGGCCCTGTATGCAGTAAAACTGAAATGAAAACGGACATTAAATAAAAGAAAATAATTCGTAAATAAAAATGAAAACCATATTTACAAAAAATGTGATGGACCTTAATCTGCAAAAGTACCTCCACACCACCAACATCATTGTACTTGTTTAACCGCAGTATCTCCTCCTTTAAAAGATGTTGTGGCTGCTGATCGGTCCCTTCCTTCAGCGTGACTTCAGTGCTTATCACTTGTGTCGCATGTGGTGTGCTCCTATAAATGAATTTATTAAGCATGAGGATACGCCAAATTTATACAGATTACTAATTTACTAACAATAAGCATCTCATTAATATTTTTAGGCATACTACTAATCTGCTTATTTAATTGTGGGTGAAAATAATGTTCATATAGAGCGGAAATGCCCTGTAACAGCATACGGTTTGTTGTTGTCAAAATAAAATTAAATAAAACTTAAATTAACCGGTCAAGTTGTTTATCTGAAGGAAAATTTATCGTTTAGATTCATGGACCAGTCAATATAATAGTTGATAGATTAAGCAATAGAAGAATAGTGGTTAGTGGCAGCCCCACGGATAAGTGTGCAGGACCCCTTCTGACCTGTCGTTTGTGTGGATGTTTCTGTCGCGGGAGTCAGGTGCTCCGTGCCTCGTCAGCATCCCGTAAATCGGGCAGCAGTGCACTGTCGTGATTGGGGCCCCGGGGAGGCGGGCGCGCCACGTAAACACCTGGAGGCTTCTCCTCAGGGTGTAGTGCATCTCACCAGTTCTTTCCCCCAGGGCCCAGGAGGAAGTGAGGGTGGCGGGGGGGGATGCTTTGCCACAGCAAGGTTAAACAGGGAGAGTCTCAAGTGGAAAGGATTCAGTTTCATTTGTTTGTTTTTTAGCGTTAACAGCATCTTCCTTTCGTATGCAGCCTGCTTTCGGATCCATGCCCCTGTGCTTGGCTGGGTTGGGGGTGGATGCCACCATGCCACCATGCAGTACCAGGCTTTGGAACATCACCGTTTTCTATTACCACTGGTGCCAGGAGAGAAACTCTCTGGATGAGTAATTCTACCCTGTGAAATGACCGAAAGCAGTGACAACTTGATTCACATAGAAAGAATTATTACTAATTTATGCACAGAAGTGCATGCTAAAGGAGCATGTTTGAAAATACTACTTCTGAAATTTCAGTAAATCCCAGCCAGTGGAGAGTGCCACTTCCTGACAGACTCTGTATTCTCATTTCTGTGTTTTCTCTGTTGCGTTGGTCTGGGTTCTCTAGGTCAGGGCAGACTTTGCGGCAATTTTGTTCTGAGATTAACATCAGTTGAGAGCTTTACTGAAACATCTGGTCGTTCTGGCCATCTTCTTCTAAAGCCGCGTTCTGGCCAACCGCTTCTAAAGCCGCGTTTTGGCCGCTTGCTTCTAAAGCCGCGTTCTGGCCGTTCACTTTTAAAACCACGTTCTGGCCAACCGCTTCTAAACCCGCGTTCTGGCCATCCGCTTCTAAAGCCGCGTTCCGGCCTTCCGCTTCTAAAGCCGCGTTCCGGCCGTCCGCTTCTAAAGCCGCGTTCCGGCCTTCCGCTTCTAAAGCCGCGTTCAGGCCGTCCGCTACTAAAGCCGCGTTCTGGCCGTCCGCTTCTAAAGCCGCGTTCTGGCCTTCCGCTTCTAAAGCTGCGTTCCGGCCGTCCGCTTCTAAAGCCGCGTTCCGGCTCACCTTACTTACTCGCACTAGCTCACTGTTCTGACTTAATGAAAGGATGCTGAGCAGAAATCATCTGAAACAAGTGAAGCATCACTTGGTCAAAATAAGCCAGATGGCAAACATGTAAGTTGCCATTTTCAATTATCTTTGAAATGAGCAGTTAAAATCCTCAAATACATGACATATTCCTAAAACGTTTTAACAATGAGCGGGGACACGCTGTCGCCTCACACCTCTGGGACCAGGGTCGAGTCTCCACCGTGGCTCTGTGTGTGGAGTTAGCATGTTATTTCCATGTAATTGTGGGGTGTCTTCTGGGTGCTCTTGTTTCCCCCCCACCACAGTCCAAAAATATGCTGAGGTTAATTGGAGTTACTAAATTGCGCATAGGAGTGCATGTGTGACTGGATGGTGTGTGACTGTGCCCTGCGATGGCTTGGCGCCCCATTCTGGGTTGTTCCCTGCCATAAATGGTGTGTGACTGTGCCCTGCGATGGCTTGGCGCCCCATTCTGGGTTGTTCCCTGCCGTAAATGAAGAAGAAGAAGAACATAAGAAATTTACAAACGAGAGGAGGCCATTCGGCCCATCAAGCTCGTTTGGGGAGAACCTAACCAATAGC
>JAODKC010000137.1:6337448-6351280 GCA_026777985.1 Mormyrops attenuatus
TTCTACTCCCTGCGTGGATTACCTTACATTTATCTATGTTAAATTTCATCTGCCAGGTATCAGCCCAGTCGCTAATTGTCGCTAATGGTGTGTGACTGTGCCCTGCGATGGCTTGGCGCCCCATTCTGGGTTGTTCCCTGCCATAATTGGTGTGTGACTGTGCCCTGCGATGGCTTGGTGCCCCATCCTGGGTTGTTCCCTGCCGTAAATGGTGTGTGACTGCGCCCTGCGATGGCTTGGCGCCCCATCCTGGGTTGTTCCCTGCCGTAAATGGTGTGTGACTGTGCCCTGCGATGGCTTGGCGCCCCATCCTGGGTTGTTCCCTGCCGTAAATGGTGTGTGACTGTGCCCTGCGATGGCTTGGCGCCCGATGGATCTAACAATGATAACACAAACCCATTATTGAAACAGAAAGTTTAATTGCTGTGATGTTTAATGATAATGTTCTAGATGCCACTGAAAATCCATGCAAAAGTCCTATCTTGAACTGTTTCTGTGCAGTTGTTCAATTGCTGCAGCGGAGGGTTGCAGCATTCACTGTTTTTGTGTGCCCTGTGGACTTGACCTGAGTAGTTAGCCAGAATGTAATCAGGAAACATCCAGCTATTCAAAATCAATATACTGATAATACTGCTGAATCTGAAGTCCCTAAACAGACAAACAGTGATAATAAAATAACCGTCGTTGATAATCCTGAAGCGCAGAGACTTCTTTGAAATTCTTCAGGGAAGCGTCTCGTTCGGATTCGGTGAAACAGAATACGATAAGCGTGGTGGTAGCGCCCTTCCCCTCTGATCATTTTAAGACACACGTGGGTGGCTGCAAATTGTCCATAAAGCATTTATGCTGAAACTGAGAGCAGATTTGATATTGTGGGGAAACAAAAAGTAATATGTATCCGGAAATTCAATTGTCCTCATACAGCTTTAAACTGAGAGCCAAGCTTCCTCTTAGTCTGATGTCTGGGCATTAAATTAGGTCTAAAAATTTAAACATATGTATGACCCGTGTCATGCCTTTTTGGATCATGCTCTCCACACAACAGGGTTAAAAAAAGCATAAATTTTGAGGAATTCTGTCATCGGGTTGCATGTTTTGTTGGACCAATCTTTATACCTATTACATATTTATATCTATAAAATAGCACTTAGCTCCCAAAGAATCAAAATTCTCAAGACTAAAGACAAGCTTAAATTAGACTAGGCTTAAATTAGACTAGGCTTAAATTAGACTAGGCTTAAATTGTGCTTTTCCAGGCTTTAGCAATGTAGACTAATGGGTTACATCATAGAAACTCACACCTGTAGTGAAAGTTGTCTGTCATGTGTTAAAATGGATCAGGCCTTGAAGTGTGGTTTAAGGTGAAGTTTCTTTCAGTGCCCTCGTGTGCCTTTTGACGGTCACTCAGGAAAGGAGCCCCGTGTGCTTAGTGTTAGAAACAGGCTGAGTGCGTGCAATGCTGATATGGCTACTGTAGGTGAGTTTGCTTGGATTGTGACTTTTAACAGCAGGTGAGCTGCTGGTCAGCAAATGTTTCTCGGCAAAATCAGGAATTCAGTTACTGGCATGCAGAGGATAACGGCACAGAGTCTCCCCGCACCGGGGACCGGTCTGGCTCCGAAAGCCGCAGATTTTCTGCCTGCCATGTAATTCACTTTGCTGCTCTCCTGCTAACTTGATACGCTGTCTGTTCTCAGCCACACGGCAAATGGTATAGGCGGCCAAGTGAAGCAGTAATGCCCCTCACCGGGAATTAAACTTTTCTTTTAACTAACTACTACTAAAAGAACTACTTTGAGAATCAGAGAGACTAATCTCTTTCCTTCATTTCTTAATTTTTGCTGTAAGAACTATGTACATGAAATAATACCCTTTCAGTTGTTTTGCTAAGGATGTCTGCTAAATGACCTAATACCCATGCTGGTCATTTACCATGCGAATGACAGAATTCTGGAGTGGCTTCCTCAGTATAAGACTTCATATGTCAAGTTGGGAGCTAAGACTCTGAAAGATGTATGAAGAGACGAAAATGCAATAGTGTAAGAATGTAAGATTATCTGATTGAAAAGATGCCCCGTGCCTTTTGCAGCCCAGTTCCCACTGGGAATACTGGGAAAACATGACTCAGGTTGGATGGTCTCTGACCCGGGTGGTGGTGGGAGGGGGCTTGTTTGCCTCGTGCCAACGTGAGATCCACACCCAGGGAAATTGTAGGATCTGCCCCCACATTGTGCAGCCTGACGGGTCTTTCCAGATGCATGGCATGTTTTATTGCCGTTTTATTACTGTGCCTTTCTCATGTGTCAGTCACACACTTTCCAAAAATAGCTGGCTGATGGCGGGGCAGATTTCTGAAAGCGAAAAGCCCCAAAATAAGCTGCTAGTCTGACATGACCTGAGGTAGCTGAGGTAGTAAAAGACACATTTTTCTTGGCAGAGTCTAACAGTATACTTTCTCTTGCTTTTGTCCTTTCTCTCTCTCTCTCCCTCCCTCTCTCTCTCTCTCAACTCTCTCTCTCTCTGTGGAACCCATGTTGTTGAATTTTCCATTACTACGTTGTTTATTCACCAAGCCGTTAATGCAAAGGATGTCTCCAAGGAACTGTAATTCAATTCCACAAACAGTCACAGCATCTAATGCCTGCATTAAGGGGGGGCGATCAACATGTTTCAAGGTGGTGCCGTGTGTAAGAGATGGAGGTATATGGCAGTGCAGAAGCAGCCACTGTAACCATACGCAGTGTCATGTGCACTTAGCATTTAGCTGCTGTTACCTCACTGCTCACCAAACCCAGCAACCCCCCTTATATTTACTGGTTAGATCTTAACTAACTGATATGCAGGTCTATATTCAAAAGTCTGATTTCATCCTTCAATCCTTTGGAGTAGTTGTTCTCTGTGCTTTGAATCAGTTCAGCTATCAGTGGTTTTATTGCAAAATTCAAATCAAAGAGGACGAACAATCACATGCACTAGAAGATGCCCAGTGCGGAATGCAGGCCTGAATTATATTGCACATTAAATGTTTTAAATGTTAATCATAGCTGGCCAGTAACACTGTAACAGTAGGAGTGTGTCGACCGTTAATTCAAACCTGCCTTGGGCTCTCAGTAAAAATGGCAGGGTCTGTTATTCAGGTGCCATTATGGTCATGATGTAAAGCCTGGGGTGTGGGGGGTTGGAGCGAGGAGTATCTTCCAGCACACTATTACATCAGGAAGAAGGTATTTGGTATGGGGACCCTGTCTGACTCTCCACTCCTGCCTCTTGTGTCACGTAAGAGAGCTCTCCTTCTCGAGAAATATGTAGGAACAGGCCTGGTGCAGGCCCTTCCACACTGCCCCTGCCGCACTGCCCCTGCCACATTGCTCCTGCCGTAGTGCCCTTGCCACAGTGCCTCTGCTTCACTGCCCCTGTTGCAGTGCCCATGCTGCACTGCTCCTGCTACACTGCCCCTGTTGCAGTGCCTCAGGTCAGACATCAACTGGCGGCCCACCCACTGCTCTGCAGTGTTCCCCGGTGTCACACTGTCATGCACAACGAAGAAAAACACTTAGTTAAAGGCACGCAGAGGGCCTTCTTCACTATGGAAGTGCCAGGAAGGCAGGTATTTTAAGAAGGGTTAATTAGATCCCTCATTAACCACCGGGCGGCATGTACATGATGCAGTCCATGCCCAGCAACATTTAAGTGCATAACAGTCCATCTGTCAGTATTCTAATTGCTCATCCTGGTCAAGGTCACAGGGTGGTATAATAATAATAATCAAAGTAATAATAACAGAATGTAAACCATTATGCCACTAAGAAACACATGGATTCATATAAAAGATTTGGGCTGCGATGGGTGACTGTTTGACCATTAATTTTAGCCATGATTTGCAGGCTAAATCCACCTCATCATCCACCTCACAACGCAACTGGTCAATCCAAGGTCTGGCCTCTAAGCTGTAGCTAATGAGGAGCCGCCATTTGCCTCTAGATTACTGAGCCCACGGAGACGTTGAATAAAGACGTCACATTTGGCATTTATTAGCAAAAATGAGTGAAATGGGGGAGGCAAAGACACAATGAAAAGCTTTGCCGAACGTGGTCCACCTCTTTGTACCAGACAGCTTGCTGAATACCACATTTGTCTCTGGTGTTACCTCTCAGTACTGCGATTAAAAAAGTCAGTTTAATTGTAGAGGTTAGGGTGCCAGAAATAGCTTTTTCCCCAAGACACGTATAAGAATAGAGAATCGCAAATGCCATTAGCTTTCTCTAAATAAACGTGTCAAAAAATGGCTGTGGTCTATAGAGCTCACCACATCCTCTTTCAGTGGCTGGCCTGCTTGACGTTGGTGCTGACAGAGACACAGAATCGGGGTGTCAAGTCCCTCCCATAGCGGTGTCGCATCGCTCAAACAATCTGCTTTCTTCTTTTTTTAACACACATCAGTGGAAAACTCGAGGGGGAAAATGGAAAATATTAAATGATACAGAAAAACAACACTGCGGTTGGTATGTAGGTGTACAAAGTTTACAGAAGACACCATGAGGGTATGTGAAAACATAAAATGATCACTTTTTACTTTTTTTGTAAATAGGAAAAATTCATAAACTTTGTTAGAGCTGTGCTGTTAGTGTGAGGAGGATTTATGTCAGATTGAGTGAAACAATAAAATCCTGAGATGCCCTGTCACCATTAGCCGCAAAAAGTCTTAACTGGTATTCAGGCACAGGTGTTTGTGCCGTACGAAGATGTGAGCTCCGTGTTTCACCTTGTGGTTTCTCTGTTCAAACCGCACACTAGAAAGTCATACATATGTGTATTGTGATTCTTTAAGCTGCCAAGGTGAAAATGTGAAACCTGATCTTCAGTTCAACTAACTTATCAAAGAATTTCGGTTTATTTTACATAGACAATGCAATAACAGTATCATAGATGTTGTGCAGTATTTAGAGTGAGTGACAACAGAGGACAGAATTCAAAAAGTAAACAAACAAAAAAAAAACATGTGGTTCCCCAAACCCCCCAAACACGCTGCCGTGCATACAGATATGAGATAATCCGCCTTTCACAGAGTAGCTGCAAGTTCCAGGCCTCACATCTCGGCTGATTCTATGTGACAGAACTGCCCGGTATTATTATGTTGGTATTTATACTGGCGGTCACTCTCTGCCTGTCTGGTCACATGCATCATGAGGCGACCACTTCAGGTACGACGACGACGCCATCAGCTGAAGCTTCCCCAAAGTCAGCCTAACTCCCTCACCACAAGGCCCATCCCGTACATTGTGGAACGACCAAAATAAAATTAAAAAGAATAATGTCAGATTAATGTCATGTACCGAATGGCAAGAGTCCATTTGCATCGAACAGCTGAGCATCGCAAACATGGAAACAGTTTGTATTAAACTCATTAAAGACGTGTAACATGAAAAAAAAAATCAATGAACTGTTTCCATTTCTGCAGATGATCTTAGCATTTTGCAGTAAACAGACAGCAGCCTTCATATTATTAAAAGCTTGAGAGTATAACTTTTCACAACTTATGGTCAAAGAAAGGTCAAAATAAAGAGTGGAAAACTCTTTTAAATAAGCATGTCTGGGTTTTGAAACCTCAGCGTGCCAGTTATTGGGATATGCTGTGTGTCTGGGGGCCAGCAGCCGGGATGGGGGGGCCAGTGCTGTGCTCTGTGTCACTTATCAGAGGGTCCCTGGGGCCCAGCTAGCTGGCCCCTGGGGCAGGAAGGTGGGAGAGCGACCGGCGTCTCCGGGTCGGGGCAGGGGGCAGGGGTTAGTCTCGTGGGTTTCCCTTGGTTTATATCACGTGCATTTTCCCCCGTCAGAGCTCATGGGGGCTCCCTGTCAGCAGTCTGCCTGTAGAGAACACGCTTGGTTAGTTTCTCCCTACACAGTACAGAGCTTCACTGTCATATTAGTGGCCTTGTGTTATCAGCATGGCCTGATGCTTTCAGTCTGGACGTGAGACTGATACGTGGCAGTTAGGTGACCTGTCAGGTATTTATATTTCACATTGGTGAAGGAATGATGTCACCACAAGCAAGTCATAATCAAAATCCAGTCTGTTAATAGTAATCTGGGAAGGACTAGAGCCAAGGTGAGTAACTGGTAGCAATTAGAATACAGTTCCTCATAAAAGCTTCTTGTGCCAGTTGACCAGTTGTTATTTCTCTTGGCTTTGAAGATGCGTATTCATACAGTGACATAAATAAACGTTTAGAATGTCTTGGTTATATGTTAAGACTGACGTTTTTTGTCTTGTCTCCACAGTTAATGAAATCATCAGGAATGACCTTTCCAGCATCTCAGTACACAGCCACGCATAGACCATTAGTGGTGACCTCACTGTCCATGACCTTTGAACTTTTACCACCACCAACCCAGACACAGGAAGTACAGAAAAAGGGAAAGGAATCGCGTGTCAGATATATGGGTCACACCGACGACGCGCTGGACCCTGAAGATGCCCTTCTCTCCCTCGTATTCCATGATGACCGAGGGACCCATCAGCCTGACATGGTATGACTGGGCCTGCACAGTTTCCAAGGAGAACATGCTTTTGAAAATGACATTGACTGAAATTCATATTTAAACAGGAAAAAGAAAACCACAAAAGACTAGAGAACCAAATGATCTGCCTTAAAAAAAGACTTCAACAAACCCAGTTTCCAGAAAACATCACTTCTTCATCGCAACGGCAGTGCAGAGTTGTAAGACTTAAAAATCACCGGCCTTTATTTGGCTAAAGCTTCCTAAAAGAAACAATTAGCCAAAGAAGTGCCTTATTCCACCAGCAAACCAGACAGAAGCCTGTTATTTTATATGATTTTTTATTATTATTGATGGTTATGTTGTAATGTTTACTGGAGAAAAGCTGTGTAGGATTCACCTAAATGGCCTTTGTTGTGATATTCCCTTGTTCTCTTGCTAAATATGTATGTCTGATGTGCTTTGTATGTTAATATGTGCAAACTGTACCTCAAATGTATGCCTTAGCCATGTATCACAGCTCTTCCTTTGCTGAGCAGTCAATCCCTAGCAATGTTACCTTCACACAGCCATTGAGAGCACCATTCAGGTTTCATCAGAAGGCGTACAGAGTCATAGAAACCACACATGCTCAGGTTAGCAGGAAACCAAAATTACAAGCTAGACCTTCTGTGATGACGACTGTTGATCGTTACAAGACTCAGCTGCAGCCAAAGACACAAGATGCACGTTTTTACATTTGTGAGAAATATGCAGTAAACTCATTGACATAATTGTGTTCTCAGACTAATTGTTTAGTGTGCTAGAACAGTTGCTATCCCCAGTGCCTGTGTAGGTCCAAACCGAGAGCCTGGAAACCACCCGAGTCTCTCCCTTCAGGGTGTCCCACTCAGCCATTTTGTAGTACTTAATGCAAGTCACAGAGCATGTAAATAAGCTTATTGCTGTGTCTTTTGATATATCTATTAATATCAGTTTTTCCTGCCTTTTTCTTCTGGAGGGGAAAAATTACTAAAGCTGGCAATAATGGATTTTGATAAACCAAAGGATTCTACTTTTGGTGAAGTTATTGCTCAAGCTTCAAACCTTGGATGTTATGGCTGATTGTGATACATCTCAAAGAATGTATGCACTTTAGATAGTGAGCTCACACTCGACAGATGTCCATCTCACCGACCGAAATGCCCCAGGACAGGTCAGGTTGGATTCGTGAAATCTCTTCTTATCGATAAGAGATTTTCATCATTGTCTAAAGTGATTATTGTGCATTAGGTATGTGTGTGTGTGTGTGTGTGTGTGTATATATATATATATATATATATATATATACACACAGTCTTTTTGGCGCATGCTGTTATATTGTTGATCATATTTTAGCATACAGTACATTGAATGGCTAACTAATATACAGGAATGGAGTGTTCGCCCATAGATTATGTCATAGCATGGTTATGTGTAGATGATCAGGAGTATAGATATTGTGTTCATCATTCCAAGTCTCTTCTAGGCAAAACTGTAACTCCCACTTCAGCCTAGTCGGACCTAAGGTGAAATGTACTTCCTTTTGAATATGAAATATTTATGGGAATCTGAAGAGGTAATGTGTGTTGTGTTTATGCATACAGTATGTCACATCTTCAAGGAACAATGCTGAGATATTTAAAAAGAAAATACCATATTAATCATGTTTGCACATTACTGTGAAGACAATAATTTGATGTGGCCCAAAGACGACTTACGGATCCATACTCTACAGGCTTATCTCTGCCTTTGCTGTTGTATATTGCTATCTTTGCCTTATGGCCTAATTGGTAAATCCCGATAAATTGGCTATCAAGGCTTTGCAGATTACACTGCAGATTATGAACAAATATGTATGTTCATATCTTGTAAACCCTCCAGACTTCCTAGGGATGATACGTTTCAGTGACAGGGCAAATTTGCCTTGAACACTCGAACACTTTTCCTTGTAAAATTCTAATATGACTTATTTGCCCCAGTTTTTATTTGCCATTGCATGTTGAATGTATTCTGTTTTATCAGCTTCCGTTCATCGGCCACATGGCTTTGCTTTAGTTGAAGTTGTTTTTTTTCCCCACTTGACCTTGTGAAACTTGGGACAAGTTAATCTCTCCTTATATACATCGAAAACGTTGGCATTTAAATAAGATAGAGCTTTGACAGTGCCTGCTTAAATGGGTAGATGTTTTCTCAGAGTGGGGCTGAAGGCTGAGGAGTTCCCCTACACGCACTGCATGCTGCTTTCCTCCCCGCATGAGGTGCACTGGGGCAGGGTGGTCGTGCAGCCACACAGCACCTCCAAACCCTCTGTCATCATGAGGACACCTGCTGGGTGCCAGTCGGTGGCGTCTCAGAAGAAGCCCTTCTGTTTAAAGCACTTGTTGTACCCTCCCCGCCCCGACACACACCCATTCTCCTGGAAGGAACAATATTGAAGTGTGTTGTTATTACCTCTGACAGATTATAATGCTGTTTGCAAATACCCTGAACTTTAAAGTCTATATGCAATAAAGCACAAAATACTCTGTTGACATTTCTTTGTTACTTTTCACCTTTGACTGTGTGTTTATGCTTGAACTTCCAACATAGTACAAATAATTTCAAGACTTACTTGTCCTGGCACTAATTATCTTTTCAACTGATCAGGGATGCTAGGCTTTTCCGTTTTCTAAGCTCTAACTGGCTGACAGGATGTCGTTATGGGTGAGGCATTATCATGGTGGTGGAGCTTTCAATCACCAACATAGTACAAATTCAAATTAACTTCAAGACTTACTTATCTTGGCACCTATTATCTTTTCAGCTGATCAGGGATGCTAGGCTTTCCCGTTTTCTCAGCTCTAATTGGCTGACAGGCTATCGTTATGGCGACGCATCATCATGGTGACGGAACATTCCATCACCGCCATTTCTGGCCACACTTCTGAGGGCTTGGGGCTTACGATCTGCCTATAGATTTTCACGAGCTCCCTTCCTTTCCTGCTGTAGTCCCAGGGTGCCCCATCTATTAGCTTTCATAAACTAGGGACAAAGTCGGAGGCTGGAAAGCATGGAGATTCATTTAAGCAGCACAGCGCTTACCCCTGCAGCCCCTGAACAGCTGCAAATCGTAAATTGTGGATGTACCTGTATTACACAGGGTCTGTCGGCTGGACCCCGAAGGACACTTTAAAGAGATGATCGCTCGACCATGCCAGACCTTCAAATGCTCTGTCTCATAAGGACCTGTGCACATTCTTCGCATTTCAGAAACAAAAAACACAGGCATCCCTCACTTCATAGTCAATTGCTGGCTGTTCAGGCACTTTGCAAGCTGTCATATGCAGAGATTCACATAAAACCGGTAATATCGCTGAAACAGTTGCTTTGTTTGAATGTCCAGCAGCAGAGGTCCATCTTGGCACCTTTCTGCGGTTCCGCGGTATATGACCTTCCCCCGAGCTCCCAGTCAAAGACACACCTGGTGAGTCCCACTCCTGTTGCCCACATCAGTGTCCTACACCTATGTTCTCTTAAAGCCTTTACACTCACAAAGCTACAGAGTCCTTGGACAGCCCTGAAAGCACGTCCAGGCGTGCAGGGCGGCACACAGAATGTGCCAGTGTAGAGTCTGTTCTCGGGTTTCTTTTCTAGTTTTCTCCAGGTTTCACCTGGTGTCCTCTACTGTCTATAGGTTTCCCCTGGTTTTTGCAGGTTTCTCCTGTTTTTTTCCAGGTTCCTCTACAGACTTATCCAGAATTTCTCTAGGTTTCTCCAGGTTTTTACTTGAGGTTTCCTTTGGTTTCTCCAGGTTTCTCTCCAGGTGGTTGGAAGCCCACCGTGTTCCCCAGCACTTCTCCTTGCAGATTTCATCATTCGCTGGCAGCTCTTGATCAAACTCATCAGTACTTTATTTGTGTACATACTGAGCAATCTGTGGTTTGGGGTGAAGAGATGCCATTGAGTTGGCATGGCCCTCTGGAAGGTCTAAAAACTGAGAATAGGGGGGTGGGAAGCGAATCGGGGCGCCAGCCATCAGTCCAGTTCCAAGGATGAGTTCATGCCAATCAGAGGACGGCTTTTAAGGCCCTGGACCCTCTCTGTCTTCATTCCCCTGACACTGATCTCACAATTAGGAACCGGACAGAAAGGGAGGTCCATCTATTCATTTTAATGATCTTTCATTATTGATTGCCATAAGGGTGGGGGCTGGGCTAGGGGGGTGGATAATGATTCATTTTTGCTGGTCTGTCACTCCCACTGACAAAATAACACACTAAATAACCTACTAATGGACAGGCTGGACCAGGAGCTGCTGACCTCTGCTTGACCTCATGCATTACTGGACTCTGTCCAGTGGGACGGCATTTCAGCTGAGATGTCCACGTCTGTCTGTCGTCCTAAACCTGAAGATAGCTTTTTGGGCTTTGATGTCTGCTGATCTCTGGAGTGTCACTCTTCAGAATCGCATTGTTTACCTGTTAGACAGACAGGCGTGTCCTAATATCTCAATACACAGAGGTAATGACTACTTTCGGGAGGTTCCTGTTGTGTTTTGAGCAGAGCTGCAGTGTTTTGCAAACTGGTCTTCTGACTAAAAAGGTTGTTGCTTCATGTTTCTTGATTTCCCAGCCCCTGCACCCTAAGCGTTTAACCATCACCGTGTCAACAACATCCGGGTATTTAAACTGGTGCCAGCAGTTTGAAAAACATGTTAAAAGTGCCTTTGAAGAGGCATTTTGATGACAGACTGAACTGTAGGAAGTCGTAAAAGGCCATCGCTTCTAACTTTCAACCGGCTCGTATTTTCCAAACGCAGAGCAACCTGCAGGTACACGCACCCCTCATGGCAGCCACCCTGGAAGGGGGCGGGCCTTGAACAAATGGGTGATGCGGTGGCCAATCAGCATCCCCAAGACGGGTGTGATGTCAGTGGGGAGGGCCCCTCAGCTGAGGGTACCACCTTCTCCCGCAGGTGCAGAAACATGGACCCAGATGTGACTTGAGCATATAAATAAAACAGGTTTTCCATGACACAAGAAGGGCTCCAATGGCATATGCGAGCCTTCGGCTATGTAAAATGCGCCATAAAGGAGAAGGAAGGAAGCGTTTGGTAAAGCCAGGCAAAAATTCACCTAATACTGTGTTTCTCACAGCTGTTTGATATTTCACTTTAAATTAACAGTACTGTTCAATCTACAGTCTTGATGTAAAAAAATACAGTTTTCTGTGCTTTAAATTCCACTTGATCAACAGAAGGCAGACCACCCCCCACCCACCCCAGACTGAACGAAACAACGCCAGATTAACAAGAGGTGCCAGATCTTCCTCTGGTTGTGACGGTGACCAGTTAATGGGGTTTCCTATAGATCAGTGTTTCCCAATCCGGTCCTTGGGGACCCACAGACAGTTGCGGCAGCAGGGAGGGAGCAAAAATGTGGACTGTCTGGGAGGGAGCAAAAACATGGACTGACTGCGGGTCCACGAGGACCGAATTGGGGAACACTGCTATAGATTTATCATAGTCAAGTTTCCTCAGAAAGCCTTTGAGTGCTCACCAACACCTCTATTCACTGCAGTGTAAGGCTAGTCAGCTGTACATTTTCACCGTCTTCACACTGCGTATACTGCTCAGTTTTTCTCTATATTTGTATGGGTTCCTCGTCCCAAGGAAGCATGACATTGTGGGTGGCACTTGTGAACTGTGACATTGCAGGCGCAGCCTTCCATCTGCCACCCCACACAGACGTGTGAGGAGAACTGATTCCTTGATGGACTTTGGCTTTGCACATGACCACAGTGAATGCCTTGCTTTTAACGAAAGCCTGCACCTTCTGTTTTCTATAATGTTAGCTTGCCCAGGGGGGCTTGGCCAGCCAGCTGACCTTGGGCCTCCAGAAGTTTTTTTTTTCACTCTTCTTGGGTAAGGTGACCAGATAATCCATGTCACTGAGGACACTTTGAGCTAGGACAGGATTGATAAACTACCATTTCAATTAAAAGGACCCGGATTTCACTTTAGCACTGAGTTCTCACTGTGTGCTGATTGGTCAGTCTCCTATTATCATGCATGTGTCACTAGTGTTAATGTGAAACAGCTGGATGAGTCTGTACTGTACTGTACTATAATTTATTGTACTGTACTGTGCTGTGCTGTACTATACTGTATTGTACTGTGCTATACTATACTGTATTATACTATACTGTATTGTACAGTGCTGTACTGTATTGTGCTGTGCTGTAATATACTATATTGTACTGTCCTGTGCTGTACTATACTATACTATACTATACTGTACTATACTATATTATACTATACTATATTGTACTGTACTATACTATACTATACTACTCAATGTGGACCACAGGTGGAATGCTGTTGTCTCTGTCAGCACCAACAGGTGGCATGACTTTCCAGGGACTGAAGGTAACACTAAGGCCTATTCTTTTTGCAGAGGCTAAATTGCTTACATTAAACCATGCATGTGCTTTTTGGGTAATGCAGCAGGTCATGCAAAGCATGCTGGGTACCAGCATGCACTACACAAATGAGTAAGGTCAGTTTATTAAGGCCTGGGACCGTGCACATACTGGAAACAGAGCCGCTACGAACCCGGGCTTTTCCCAGGGGAGGTGAGTTGATGACTCAAATCCATCCTTCCTCACTGGGACATATACAGGTGCAGGGGGAACACACAGCTATACAGACTGAAAACTGCAGATATCCAACGAATGACTTGTTTCCGATGTGCTCAGTGACAGAATAAATCACGGAAAAATAAAGATGCGGTCGTGTTCTGTAGCCCACATACTGTACCATTATGGAACGAACTGTTCTAGAAGGTTAGAGAAGTTTCATTACATACTCAGTCCAAACGGCCAAGCAGGTTTTAGCTTCTGTTTGAATAACTTTTGATTTGACTGAAGCATCCATACCAGAAGCTTCATTGATTGTCACTTAAGTGCTCATTATCTATTTATACTGATTATCTGTGCTGGAAAATAAGCTAACATATTTAATACATAAAGCTATTATAATGATTTGCTAGTAATTAAACAGTCATATTGAATCTTTCATGATTTAAAACTTGTGACGTTAATGCAAACATTTGTTTTCAAGGTTTTGAGTGACCTCTAGTGACGAACTGAGTGATGCTGCTGATTAAAGAATAAACCTTCTTTTTTTGAGTCAATGTATTTACATGGTTTCAAAGTCCTGCTTTCTGCAGATTTTTCTAATTCTTTAAGATTTGGAAATCCAATGAGAACATTTTAGCATGAACAGAAATGTGAGCAGAGAAACACCTATTTGTGGCACATGGTTCAGCTATAAT
>JAODKC010000137.1:6351380-6365082 GCA_026777985.1 Mormyrops attenuatus
CCCCCCCCCCCCCCCCCCCCCCCCCCCCCCCCCCCCCCCCCCCCCCCCCCCCCCCCCCCCCCCCCCAGCAAGTTTTCCAGTGATTGTGACCCACTTTTTAAATGATTTTGACATCCTGGAGCTGAATGGTATGAAGATCCCCAGCTGCCCCATCTTCAGTGATTATATATTCTGCCTATTTCTATATTATGATGCTTTTGTTACGGTAATTAGTAAATGGTCTAGGCTACATGAATGACCACAGTGGACAATTCTGCTTATTCATTTTATTGAGTTGCTGCAGTGTCCCTTTGCATTTTACATTTTATTTATTTAGCAGGCACTTTTTATCCAAAGCAACCTTCATTTCTGAGAAGATGCAGGGTCAGCCCATCCCTGGAGCTATTGGGGGGAGGGGGTGAAGGGCCTTTCTTAGGGGCCCAATGGTGAAACCATGCTGCCAGATGTAGGGGCCAACAGCCTTCCGATCACAAGTGCAGCAGCCTAATCCACTGAGCACACAACACCAAGCCCGACGCACTTCACTGCATGTTTGTTACTCAACATGTGGCAGTGGACCAAATCTTTAAGAAAACTTCATTTTAATTTATAAATTCTGAGAGAGACAAACTCCCACTAAACATGTATGACTCATATTCAAACTGGAATCAGTCTATTTAGTGGGTTTACTAACAATACTGCATTATATTATAAAACCATTAGCAGTGCAAAGGTCAGCTATTAATTAACCAAAATCCTATCAAGACAACAAAAACAAGCATGAAAAACCAAGAAATAGGAATATTGATGAAATAAAGCCACACTATGATGATTCAGCAAGCTCTGTAAGATACATCTGTTGATTATCTGTTGGTTATAATGTTTTGGGATAATAGCAAAATGAAGAATGATTTACTTAATTTGGGGGGAAATGTGTATCCTTTTGAACTTGTAAAAAATGTTTATTGACCTATATAATAAACAAAACAAAGCAGTTGTACATTATCAAATGAAATATGTGAAACTGTATACAAAATAAAATATTGCTAATCAAAACCATACAGCCTCTTAGAAACATCAAACTTTGCCGACCGTTCCTGTGTGATTCATCTGGATTTGCTACAACATGTTGAACAAGTGACATGGCTAAGCGTCTTGCCGTTATTTGGTCCTTTCCGCAATATTTAGACAGCAGGCTTGCATTTGCCGTCCTGAGTTATTCTCACCCGTCGTAAGAATCGTAGGATAAGCAGCATCTGAGAGAATGAGAATGGAGCACCCCACAAAGCACAGACACACCGCCATGCGAAAGTGTCACATGACATCACGACCGATGGCTTTCCAGAGGACCTCTCCCTTTGTGTATTAGACAAACTTGGAATTTCACCTTACGAACAAGGTAAAAAATTGCAATAACCCCATTTGTTGGTTGAGTGCTGCAGTGACGGATATCGTACACAGCGGGGCGCTACTACGCCATCATTTGTACCCTTCGCTCTCGTGCCTGTGGTCTTTTTTGGTACCAGTCAGCCATTTTTGCATTATAGAGGCATGGCTCTATTTTCAGCATAGTAACAGACAGCTGATATGGCATTTCACCACATTGTTTCATGCAATTAGCCAAGTGAGGCTAACTGCCTCCTTACTGAGAGTCCAGGTAAAAGGCTGTATACATGAGGCAGCCCTATGGACGCGACTGCACCAAAAGTCCCGAGACGTGGCTGTTCAGGCCACCTTTGGTCTTTATAGTGGCTTCAGGGCATCTGGGGAAGCTGGTGCTTTTGTACTCACCTGACACTCACCTATGAAGGATCTGTCTGCATCTCCTCCTGTCTCTGTTGGCCTGATGATGGGGCCTTGCGGCATGTTTCAAGTTAAAGCAAAATAAAATATCACTCACACTAGTGATGTCCAAATGAAGCTTCACGGACCACTCGCTGAATTTCTGACCCCACTGGATGATGCTGTCTGTTAAAAAAAAGGGCTCAAATCATGCCCAAAAGCAAGCAAAGAGCACCATCTAGTGGGGTCAAAAAATACAACAAATGGTTCATGAGTCTTCATTTGGCCATCACTAATTCATACCCACTGACTTACAATCAGAAGAGGGTGCCAGGATTTTGGTAAGATATGCATCTGTTATATAAATGTACATGATATCCTAACCAGGGTATTCCCCTGCTCAATGCTGATTGAGATAGGCTCCAGGCCCCCCATGACCCTAAACGGGGGGGGGGTACAACCATTCGAACCTACAGAGATATAGGAACACACTTTGTCCTGGACACATCCACCCATAACTTAAAAAATAATAACCAAGACAACTTGGTTGCATCTTTAGAGTGGACATCTAGTGTTACAAGGGTCTCCTGATGTAAAGACACTGTGCACGCTAACAAGGGGAAACATTGTTAAGGCTCCAAGCATAGATCCCAGTTGCACTACTGCTCCACACCACACGAGGGCGCTATGTCCTTCATCTCGCAGGATCACGCCAATGATCACTTTCACGTAGGATAGTGTTAATACAAAGAGAATCCAGGCTGCAACCTGTTTCAAAAAATAGGATATAAGCAACAAAGGAAACAGAGTTAAAAACACAGTTATGTTTGCCCTTGTGTATATTGCTGTTAAACTCTTTAGACATACTTGATTTACTTCATGATATTCATGTATTTCCCTTTTTCCAAAATGGCATGAGACACCTATTGTCTAAATTAACTGTGCAAATTCTCCTGTGATGAGGAGACACTCACAATGAGGACCGCTCCTGAAGCGCTGTGGACCAGAAGCGGACATGGGCTCATTGTCGCTATGAACATTATGTAAGCCCCGATGCCCGTGCCAGACAGGGTGAGAAACCCCATCAGCATCAGTGACCTGGGGAGGGAGAAGGGCAGCGGGTCACCGGGCATCAGTGCCATGTTCATACTGTCAGTTAATCATCTTCTGTGCCGACACATGGCCGCCAAGTGGAAATCTGGTTGTGATTTGTGGCAAATCATTACATTTCAATGTGTGGGTAATCGTTCTTCATACCACATGACTGTGAGCCCACAGAGCAAGACACATTCCTAACTAAGCTAGTAAATTTGGGTTTTGTGGTTGAGACAGTAACAGTGATACCAGATAAATTAAGTAACCTACCACCAACGTGCATAACTATCTGTCAGTAGTGTGTAGCTAGTTAATACTTTAGTCATATAAGAACAACAGAGAATGAGTGTGCTAACCTTATGGGCACAAACATGGCGATGAAGCAAGCTAAAGGATTAGCTAATGCACCCATGGCAGCCGCTAGATGATAGGCCTGATTGCCATAGGGGAGGCAAGAGTACGTCTGGACAGAGGGCAGGACGGTGTTGGTGAGTCCATTCACCCACGCCAGGACCACAAAGATGAACAACACCTCCGTTGTGCTGTAAGTGACAGTGCCAAAGGCGCTCCTCTGCTCCCCCTGGTGGCAGTTCACTGGTGTGATCATGGGTTTTGGTTCCAGTGGGCTCTGCAGTCTGAGTCCCAGCTCCTCCTTCTGTCCTGCCAGGTATCCGTTGCCCATGTGCTCCTGCCTTACAGATGGGTGACGGTTCAGAAGATGGAAGGCGCACATGCATGCCACCATCATGGCAGTGAGGAAGATGAAGAAGGTTTGGGTGGAGAAATTGGCAGGCTGGTAGTAAGCCTTCAGCTCCAGGGCGAGGCCTGTTTCTGAGGCATTGACCCAAGTCCCATTGTCCTTCTGGGTAGCGTTGTGACAGTGAACCACACCCACACCCTGGACAAGCGCAGCCAATGCCGGCACAAGTCCACTCAGCCCCTCCCCGATGAAGTATGTGGTGAGGTACTGAGGTTGAAGGCGCATCATGAATGGTAGGAAGGTGACGGAGGAGGTACAGTCCACGACGGACAGGAAGAAGGTGAGCACCAGCAGGGGCACGCTGTGACGGCCGCCCACCACCTCCACCGTGTGGTTCCACAGGAAGGCCAGCAGGAGGCAGGCCAGGCAGCCCACGGCCCCAATGGTGTAGATGACCGCCCGCTCGTTAACGACGCCCGGCCGGAAGTGGTGCAGCAGCGTGACCAGCAGGGGGCCCACGTTGGCCGCCTGGATGAGGACAGTCAGGTAAGAGGGCAGGTGCCATTTCTCAGGGATCTGGGGGACAATGAGAGGAAGCTCCACCCACATGCCATTGATAGCCACCCAGGAGCCCATGCCGAACATGCAGGCGAGCACGTGTGTCCGAAACGACATGGTGAGCAGGGCCAGTGGCAAGGCGAGAGGAAGGTCTGAAAGAAGGAAAAGGAGCACAGAAAACATGAGCAGACATTGTACATTTCTGCATCCATCATCCTAACTGCTAGGGGGAGGGGGACACACAGCCTACTGTTTAAGGAGGGTAGTTAGGCTTTGTATGTGATATGTGTAGATGTGCATAGTTCAGGTCCAGAAAATAAAAATCCTGACCAAGATTTTGTTTTAACCAACTAGTTCAGTACTCTGTGACTGTGACTCTTTAGACTCAAATGGTTGGTTGAAACAAAATCTTGGTCTGGATTTTTACTTCCTGGACCTGAACTATCCACCTCTGGATATGTACATGTGTCTGGAAGGTCATAGGTTCAAATCCCATGGCCACCAGAGGGATCATATCACAGCTGGGCGCTTGATCAAGGATCTTAACCCAGCTGCTCCAGAGATGCTGAATGACCCCGGTCTTTGATCCCAAACCTTCCTCACTACTGTGTCGCTTTGGACAAGACCACTAGGTAAAAAAAATGAATGCAAAAGAGAATGGGACTGTACTTAAACAGACATTGCTGATGTGCCACTCAGTAAATGAACTTAACATGGCTGAGATGAGAACCAGGATACAAACTGTCAGAGGTGGATAGTTCAGGTCCAGAAAGTAAAAATCCAGTCCAAGACATGGTTTCAACTAACCAGTTGAGTGCTCTGTGACTAACTACACTCAAATGGTTGGTTGAAACAAGATCTTGGCCTGGATTTTTACTTGCTTGACCTGAACTATGCACCTCTGTGAACCGTTTACTAATGGTTATAAAACGTATTACTAACTTAAAATGACAACTGACAAAGGCAATGCAACATACCATGAAATATCCATCTTTTAGTAAATGAATATAGATGTGTACCATGGGTCATGTGACATGTCTGAACTCAACTCTGGGCTAGTTTACGCTATTTATTGCACAGGGTCAGAAGAAGCTATCAAATGTCTCATTTTATGTCACAAAAATTTGTGTCACATGAAACAGTGTGTTACAGTTATGTTTTACTTAAAACAGGTCATTAGTGCTCTTCAGCACTCTCCAAGGTCCATGAGACAAGGAGGAGCCTGGCTTTGACCTTCCTGAACCTGCAGGGTCACCAGAAGGGATCGATCTGTCACACCGTAATGAACATGGCACATTCGCACAGACAGAGTATCACAGACCGGAGGTTTCCGTAGAGGGCACATTAGTCAAAATCTGAAAATGATTTCCTCATGATGTTGTAACGGCCGTTATGTGCAGGTGCCTTTAAGGCACTCCTCGTTTACGCTGAGCGGTATATAAGCGCTCTCGCGAGAGTGAGAGCGGAGAGAGAGAGAGAGAGAGCGGCGCGAGAGTGAGAGCGGAGAGAGAGAGAGAGCGCGGGGCAGAACTACGGTGGCGGGGAAGCCGGACGCGAGGAGGCTGGTTGGAGCCCCTTCCTCCTCCCCGACCCTCACCGAACGAGCTATCGTCTGACCCGCCAGGTAACGCTGTGTGTATGCAGGATCTTTGTAACCGTGGGTACGCGTGTTCGGTTCGTGTTAAATAAAGGTGGCCGCCTCTGGGAAGTGACCGGCTCCCATGTGCGTTAGCCTTATTTAGCCGCTAGCTGCTACACCGCCCCGGCTCACACGCTCCGGGCAGGACGAAGCGTTACAAGGTGTACTTTAGAGATATTTATACAAGGGAGAAAAAAAAGAATTTCTATATATATATATATACACACACACACACACACACACACACACACACACACACGGCAGTTGAATTACATTACAGAGTAGAAATGTGTGACATAAACAAAGTCACTGAGTAGTTAGCCAGACATAAACAGACAATTTAATCCTTAGTGACAGACTGACCACATAAAACACAATAAATTATAAGCAACAGGTGGTAGTTTGAAGGGGCCCATTGATCAGTGTTAACACAATTTAAACACTACATTAAAAAGTGAGGAATCTCCTATGAGAACATCTAAAAAGCCTGCCCCTCTTTCACAGACATACAGGCATGCATTCACAGTCCCTGATCTGGTACTCCAGAACATACCATGCTGTTTGGCGCGGCTCTGCCAACGTCAGCCTGCTCTCCTCCATCGAGCTCATTGTTACATCAGCTCCCTGCCAGCCTACTCATCTCTGCCCATACTGCACCTGAGTAGAGAGAGGGGCATGCTCTTCCTCCCCCAGCTGCTCTGACTGGCTGAGCTAGGCTCTGATGTAACCACAGCAACCATCTACTTCCACGACAAGGTCCTCCCACTGAGCGCACCGCCTTCCTTGCTGACCTTGAGGTTACTGCTGAACAGGAATCAGACACTTGCAATGAATGACACTGTTCTTTTCATTTTAGGAGTATGAAAACCGTGTCCTCCCCAACCACCCATCCTCGCCCCCACACGCATACATGAAAAATTTAAGGATGGAACCCGTATTTCCAGTTTTAAAGATGGAATTCACTGTACAGCCCAAGCATTTTTTTTTGCCACACTGGATTTCTAAATTGCTGAGTCACTGTGCTTTGCACTGTGAAAAGTCAGCCTACCTGTGCATTACATTATTTCAGAACTCCAGATTCCGCACAGCATTACTCAAACTGGTTGAGAATAAAACTGCCCTATTTTAAAAGTTCAATTCTTCTTAGAGAATAGTATTAGCAATATTAGAACAATAGTATTTTTTTCATGTACAGTTGTGGCTGCTTCTGTCAATTATGTCTGATTTAGAAACACAAAAACATTTCAAGGATTATTACATGCAACGTTCATCTCTTATGCCCCAAAATTAAACTGGCTTGTGGAATCCAGGCCCTCACTGTTCACTTTTGTAATATTCAAAATGAAAACACTTAATTGTGTTTAATCTAAATCCAGACCAGGTCCGCAGACCTTGGAGGTTTTGGGTTAAAACCCTCATTCAGGTCGCTTGACTTTTGCTTTAAATGATTATTGCAGCTGTCATTCACTGAATGTTGCACAAGCCAGATGTGAAGGTTCCTCAAGCAAATACATTCTCTATATTATGGTTAGACCGTCAATACAAATATGAATCTGCTTTCTGGTTTACTCAGAGCAAGAAGATTGTGGGAAAGGCTTTGCGTCAGACTCAGTTGTTAGTGCTGGTGACTAATTTTATTATACTACATGCTTTCATCAACAGGCACGGGTAGGGGGTGGGCTTGAATATCTCTGCCTTTTGCCCCCCTTTTCAGATTCTAAGAGTCTCTTATTGATGACTTACTACGATCACGAAAAAATACTCAGGGTAGCCATCCCACCCACAAGCCCGCAAAATTTACGGAGGGGGGCCACTTCCCCATCACTCAGCGCTGCCGTTCAGGTATCATAACTACTGTTTATTTTGAGGTGTTGGGTAATTGTGCACAGATTTCATGTAACTTCCACTAGGGGGAACTATATACCAACATGAAAAACACACTCGTTCCGCAAAAGTGCCACGAACGTTTTCCAAAGCATAAAATACTTTCTCTGAGTTATTCTTTTTGTTGTGCTTTTTCCTGATCATAATATTATAGCGCTATTTTGTGGTATGACCTAATTAAAACAGTTATGTTGTTAAGGACAGCTTCAAAATGATTTTTTACCTGCGGTTAGAGTCAGTAAAATATCCACCAAAATGCATAAACATACCAGTGAACAATCTGGAAGCCGTCGCGGCTGATGGACAAGTCATTCACGTGAACGGGAAACTTACGAGGCACACGCCAGGCACACCTTAAGGCAGAGCTGCGATCAGATTCAGCTAAGCCTTCTAACAAATCCAGCACACAGAATGAGCCTGAAAGGCACTCAGAGGAAACAAGCAAACAGAAAAACGGCGAAATACAAGCATTACAGATACCTCAGTGCAGTCGTGGAGCCAGTGTGTAATAACACACGCAACACACAAAGCCCTTAGCTGGGAAATGACAGCTCCAGGCAAACAATATTCACGAGAAAACCCATAATTATACACTGACTCATTCTCTCTGTAATATTTTCCCAGCTAAAATGACTTTTATCTCTGCTAATGTATTCTTAATGGTCAAAATACAACCTTTTGATTATACGGTTCAGATTAACATTTGTGTTGCTGTCATGTATTCTATTCATCTGAACGCAATTCATATTGAGATAGCAACTAAACAAATAGCTGTAAGACAGAATTTCAGTATAAAAATAGAACCGCACAAAACCATTGGAATCTGCCTCTTTTATTAGATTGGAAGTGTAAGGTCTTTTCATGTAGGACCACAGGGACACGCATGTCCCCAGCTAGGGTACTCACATGCTCCAAGACAGCTGGCAAAGGGACGGCCACCCTGGAATTTTATGGGTCTTGGTCCAGGGAGATGTGGAGACCTCGTGATTGTTTGTGGTTCCACTGCAAGACGGGCCGGTTCCAGCTGTCCATGAGGGTTTGCAGAAAGACCGGGGGCCCATTTTTTGTGCTTGAGAATCGAGGCATCTCATTGGTTAGGAGAGATCCGTCTGGCTCTGTGGCGTGTGAGCCCCTGGCGGCAAGGGCACGGCTTTCACGTGCACTGAGATCAGGGAAATAATGCAGGCAAAGAAAATAAGCCCTCAAACGCGCCGGCTTGAAAGTGATCCTTTATCGATACACTTTGTTGTGATTCAGTGCATATTTTATTTTGCTTGGCTTGCTAGATGAACAATTGGTATTTGAACAGACATCTGTAACTTCAGACATGAACGCAATAGGCATTGTGAAACTATTTCACCCTGTATTATGGAAATGATATCTTGTAATAAAATCTCCCCTGGTAGATAGGCCAACACAAGAGTGTAAGCTTATTTATAAAAAGAGCTATTTATCTGAAAATCATCTTTTAAAGGTAGGGAACAAAAGAAGTGTGTAATTTATAGTTAATTTTTGCTTCTAAATGATCTTCACCCCAAATTAAGAATGTTGTGTCTGAAAACCAGGTGACAAGGATACGAAGGACGTCTGACACTGGAGTCAAAACAGAAGAGAACTGGTGTCCTTCGCATCTCCTCAGACAGACCAACCAGCCAATCACATCACAACCCGTGCAGTGACAGCCAGTGACATTTATCTGCTCCATAGCATTATAACAAACTGTACCTTTGCTGCGATATTCAAAGCCATCAGTTAGTCATTTTCAGAGGTCAGGGTGACTTAAGGGGAACCAGGGCAGCCCTGTTTACCCCTCATGAGTTATACTCTAAAGGCAAATCAGGGTCATCAAGTCAGGAGTAATCCCAAACGCAGAAGAAACCCATGAGGTCATGCAGAGAACATGTAAACTCCCGTGAGCTGCTCCCACAACCAAATCCACAACCCAGGAAATGTGACAAGACAGTGCCACCCGCTGGGCCTCTGTGCTGTTTGTGTAGCATATAGTTTATTAGTTTATTAGCTTGGCTTGTGGGGGGGGCATGGTGGGGCAGTGGTTAGCACTGTTGCATCACTGGTACTCCGGTTTGGGTCCCTGTTCCATGTGAGTTTGCATGTTCTCCCCGTGCTGTCATGGGGATTCCTCTGGTACTCCGGTTTGAGTCCCTGTTCCATGTGAGTTTGCATGTTCTCCCCGTGCTGTCATGGGGATTCCTCTGGTACTCTGGTTTGCCTCCCACATCCCAAAAACATGCTGAGGCTAATTGAAGTTCCTGAGCTGTCAGTGTGCCCTGCAATGGGTTGCTCCCTGCCTTGTGTCCGTAGACCCTGGACCCCCTCCCCCCCAACCCTGAACAGGATGAGCAGCTATAGAAAATGGATGGATGGATAGATAACTTGGCTTGTACTCTTTGCAGACGGCACACATTTGTCATGAAACTCCTGCGCTTTGCATGTAGGTTTCTCAGATCTTTTTAGGCTCATTGCACTATGCGCCACACAGAGCCAGTGAATTTTTTGTAACTGCGAGTAAACCTTTCAGGATATCAGCTGAACAGTTAAACTCCAGGCTTAAGGTCATCATCAGGCTTCTGCATGACCAGACCGTGGTAATTTGCGGTCACAGGACCGCTCCATGCCTGGCCTGCCTATCGGTGCCCCAACCTATCACCCTTCTCTTCCCACACAGCATTTTTTTCAGTTCTTAGTTTTTTTTCCTTCTTCCCAACAAAACATGCGTTTGTGTGATGGGATCTCTGAGGTATTCTGCCCACGAGGGACACAGATTTCCACAGAGACTCTCTCTTCAGAAAATATAGTGATCATAAGAGTGATCACACCCCCCCCCAGCCCCCCAACTAGTGGGTGACTAAATGTAACTACCACTTCAAACTATCAGAAATTTTACGGAGGAATTGTTCACTATTACTGATCAGTAAACATACCGGTAAAGCTACTAACACACTACTGGTATTGTTTAATATGTAAGCGAAAGGTGAGTAAAGAATCCCAGCACTAAAAAAAAAAATCTTGTTTGAAGGCAGCTGAAATGTCAGCAGGAATCCCACTGTAAAGTATAGGAGGAATTTCCCTGAGCTGCTTCTGATCCGCTGCTTTGTGCTGAGCCCTTAAGGCGACAGCAGCTTGCTGGGCTTTTAATGAAGCTGATCAACAATTTGCCTCTGAATAATAAAATTTCCAGAACCAGGTGAAGTGACAGACAAGACACCACATTATATATGTTGTACATAATTAGTTATAAATAAGAGTAGCCAATATCCACACCTGCTCCAAAACTCTGTTCTGTAAGGGTACTGTAAATAGATCCCAACGAAAATGTGCAGTGAAGAACAAAAAACATCTGTCAAACAACGTATCACTCCGTAGCTATCAAACAGGCACAAGATTTTTTTATTACATTTTATTACAAAAGGATTTATTTTACACTGATGATCATATATCAGTTAGTTACATTCCTCTATATTCACACTAGGTTAGAGTCAGAAATGAGCTCTACATTAGTTAGCGCTGCCTTAGCAGTAGCGGGAATAGAGGATCATGGGTAAACACATCGTAGGAATGGTTGCCAGGTGCCCCGTACTTCCTTCTGGAAGCAGAAAAATGCTCAGTTTCTGGCAGGAGCATCATTCAGGCCAAACGGCATTCGAGGAAACAGAAAGTACGCTGAGCTGGATTTTTTAAATGCCGCCAAAACTGTATTGTGTAGATTGTAGCCCTTTAAAGACCTTTGAAAACTTGGCATATTTTTATTGAAAAGGGAGAGCATCCATCTGACAGACTGCGAAACGTTCTGTTTTGTTATGTGATCTCAGACTGAATGCTGTAGCATTAGCAAGGAAAACATTTCTTTATATTCCTGATCTTTCCCTGGCATGGTTATTTTCTTAATAAGCCAAACCATGAAATTGGTCTTTCAGCTCAGACATTCATCTCTGAAGAACCTCATATTACATTTGAATTTCAATGAGGAATATTTACACTGCTATTATTCCTAGAGCACCAGAAAACTTTTAAGAAAAGGATGCTTGCTTGTTTATTTTCCCTCAGATAATAAAAACCCCCTTAAAATGGTCTTTATTCATCTTTCATGTATTAGTGTTGCCCGTAAGCATTCCTGAACATCACTATTTATGAGATCTTGAGGTGAGTTTCCTAAAATGTTACATGCCAATCAGATGTGGATGTAAAATGACAGCATCGAGTCAAAATGTGTTTAAAAATCTGTTGACATTATCTCATGCTTGGATGGTTTAACATATGCTAATTTCAGGTGGAAATGAAAATAGACATATACATGTAAAGAGGCAATAGGGTACTTCATGCATCAACAGAAGGGTACGGATCACACGATGGTGGACTTTGGATGCAAAAACTCCAGCCTGAAGGATAAGACGATCGAGGATGGATTAGAAAATAGACAAAAACAAAAAAGTCAAGAATGTCTAAATCGTGTTCACACGCTCTGATGCTCAAGTGGAAGAATCTTTCCCAGAATACACCTGGCCTTCTCACGTCACGTTAAACGCAATAACACATACGCACCTACATAGATATAAAGCTTACATTCTCTAGCTCAGACACATCATGCCATAGTTGTCCATGCTACACATATCACTGAATCTGTCCATGTCTCTTTAGGTTACCCAGCAGGGGCTACTCAATGTCTGAAGAACTAAAACAAGTTCCTGACAGGAAAGAGGTTCAGTGTATCAGAGCACAGGCATCAGACCAGACTGACTGTCGGACCAAGGTTACAGAGGAGGTGTAGCAGACCACCCCCTCTACCCTGCCCCCACAAACAGCTGCCTTCTCTGTTGAAGTCCCCCCCCCTTGCAGGGGGCTTCTCCATGGGGGCCTGCGTTTGTCCTGGCTGCCGTCAGTCTGTACAAGGACGTCCAGGTGAGCTGGTCTGGCGTCGTGGCCTGCAGCTCCGCAGAGCTCTGTATGCTGCCTCCGACCTGGTCTCCAGGGTCTCGGGAAGGGGTTGAGTATGGGTCTCATGTAGGGGGCCGCTCTGCTTCATCTGTGGATCCAGCACAAAGTAATCCTCCATCAACACACAAACAGTCTGACTGATCAGAGCTTTATGGGTATTATTATAGAACTGAATTGTTTAGCAGAGGATTTAATCTAAGGATATTCTCACAGGGACTGCTGAGGATTACGCAAGGCTCTGTTTGGGTACAGAGGCAGCACCTGGGCCTTGTCTGATAACATACCGTACCAGTTTGAGCACACCCACCCATTAAAAGGATTATATTTTAGAATAATTATAAAGACATCAAAACTATAAAATAACATATATGGAATCATGCAATGACCAAAAAAGTATTAAACAAAAAAATGTAATTCGTTGGGGAGGAAGGGGCATCTCTGTGGGTTGGAGCTCGGAAGGCTGCCAGTTCAAATCCCGTCATCGGCAGAGTGATCCCACCATTGGGCAGTCGCTCCAGGGACCGGCTGACCCTACTGTCTCCTCTATCCCAGTTCCATGAGGTGGCCTCCTGAGATGCTTTTCCAGCCGTCCTGAAGGAGCTCCCACACATATGCTGAGCTCTCATTGGCCGCTTTTCCAGCCGTCCTGAAGGAGCTCCCACACATATGCTGAGCTCTCTTTGGCCGCTTTTCCTTCACTCTCTGGTCAAACTCCTCTAAAAACATCTCTACTGTGTTTAGGTCAGTTGCCCAGGTTCATTTTTGAAACTGAGCACTGGAATACATCGAACGTCATTCTTACAAGTACAGGGATGTGGAATTCTGGAATAATGCATTTACATTTGCAGCATTTAGCAGACGCTCTTATCCAGAGCAACTTACATTTTTTCTAAATTTAGGGACAGTCCCCCTGGAGCAAGTTGGGGTTAAGGGTCTTGCTCGGGGACCCAATGATGGTAGTGCCAGTGGTGGGACTCGAACCCGTGATCTCTTGGTCTAGGGCAGGGGTGGGCAATCTTATCCGCAAAGGGCCGTTGTGTATGCAGGTTTCTGGGATGACCTTTAGGTCAGCTGTTCAAACCCAGGTGTGAGGACTCTTCAGCCAATCAGTC
>JAODKC010000137.1:6365182-6383790 GCA_026777985.1 Mormyrops attenuatus
GTGTGAGGACTCTTCAGCCAATCAGTCCTCTAATTAGTAACCTAATTAGGGAGTTGCAGCGAAAACCTGCATACACAGCGGCCCTTGGCGGATAAGATTGCCCACCCCTGGTCTAGGGGCAAGCGTCCTAACCACTAGACCTCCAACACCGATGAATGCCCTGCTACTTTCAATACTGTTCCTGTATGGTACAAATTGGTGAGTGGAGGAGGGGTGATGGTAGAATTTTGGGTTCCTATAATGGGTTGGGCCTACTGAATCTGCCAGGGTATCCTACAATGCCCCTGGTTTACTGGCACTCTGCAAGGCCATAGGGTCCATGTCAGCAGTCTCACCGTTGCCACCTGGTGGAGACGGAGATCCATCATCCCCTGGGGAAGCAAACTGCAGCTCAGGTCCCAGGGCCGCGATGGAGCTTCTGGGTCTGCTGCAGCGATCGCCTGAGAGGCTCCTCCGCAGGACAGACTGCAGGGACAGAGGGTACACACTCAGGGATTGAAGCCCCACGTATGCGTCATATATATGTGTGTTTGTATGGGTCTATTATATTCCTGCTCCTACTGTACTGTTACTATTAACAGGAAAAGCAAAAGTCTGATCAAGGTGATATAATGATGCCAAATCTGTACTTCTTTCATCATAACTGCTACAGAATAAATGAACCATTAATAAATATATTGTAAAAAGTAACTTGACTGAGGCATAAAATAACGTGAGATCCATGTATTGTGCAACTTTACGGTCACCAATTACTGCTGGGTGCCGCATGGAGTGGGGTGGCATAAAGGGCTCCTGATTGGTTCATTATGTTGGGGGATGGTACTTTGCTTAAGGAGAAGGGAGAATATCTTGCTCCTGATTGGCTGCGTGTAGCATACCTTGCGTGTGAGGGGGCTGCTGGGTGCTGAGGCCGTGCTGTACAGGCTCAGGCTAGAATTGGAGCGGCTGACGCCCAGTGGCTTGGACGTGCTGTTGCCCTTGCTGGATGTGCTGAACGAGCCAGAGGTGAGGTATTTCTCCTTTATCTTCAGGTTGGTTCTCCCTTTCACTAAAGGGTAGGAGGGAAGACAGCATGGTTGATAGACGTGATGGACAAAATGATGCTTCATGATTCATTTGCCGTATTTTTTACCGCACTAGATGGTGCTCTTGGCTTTGTGGCATGCTTTGTGCCCTTTTGAACAGAGAGCACCATCTAGTGGAGTGGAAAAATACAGCAAATGGTTCATGAAGTGTCATTTTGTCCATCACTGTTTGATAGGTTACAGGGATGAGAAATGCCACATGGTAGAAATTACATTAAATGTCAATAAATAATGTGGACAGGGCTCCTTTAAGAAAGACTCTCAAGGTTGTACCCCTTACCTCTACAAGGATCATTCTTAACCAGAAACTCATCCAGTGCGGTCCAGCCTCCTCCCACTCGCACCATCAGGGTGCTGCGCAGAATGCGGACCATCCTCAGCTGCTGCGAGTCCCCAAACTGCAGCCACAAGAAACAGCTGAGCAGTGTGCTTACCCCGCAAATCACAAGCTGAATCCCTTAGGTCTGTAGTCAGACTGTAGTTTGACTGGATCAGCTGCATTCAGTTCATTCTAAAATTCAATGTATGTAAGCGCACCACCTGAGTGCTCACGTACCCGGTAACGATTGGCGCTGATCTGTTCCACCTGGAACCTCTTGGGGCAGTTACACTGGGACACCTGCCGACTCACCTGGGGGAAGAGAAGGGGACAGTTGCTAAGGCGTCCTCACTAACCGTAAAGCGTGCTGCCAGACCCAAATGCATGACTCTCGATCAACACCTTTCTCTGGAGCTTTTAGCATGAAAATAAACGGAGCTGGAATTTCCTAGAGGAACAATCACCCTAAATAACATCGAAAATGTAAACTAATACACCAAAAGAACTTCTTTATCTTACACATTATAAGTAATCTTACATATTCATTAGCTAAACGTCTTATATTCATTAGCTAAACGTCTGGTTGATATATTTGATGGTCATGGATGACTGGGTGATGTTAAATAGGTGGGTGATGGCAACATGGTAGTGTAATGACTGGCTTATGTACTGGTTCAGTGGGCAATGAATGTAGGTCTTATGGCAACAGTCTGAGTCACATGCAGTCTACAAATGCACCTCTTCATTGATCTGGTCTGCATCCAGTGTCCTTCGGTATGGGTCTCTGCTGGGGTGGAGTGTGCTTACGAACTCGTAGTAATCGATGTAGCCATCTCCATTGATGTCAAAAATATTAGCAACTGCAGCCATTTCAAGAGAGTTTGTGGGGAATTCTGAAAAGCAGCAAAAGCAGGCCATTTTAACAAATGTTGCATACTTACGTATGATGGAGGACTGCTGATGTTCTAGCTAAAGGTTTGGTAAATAAATATGACAAGTCAAATGACTAGTAAATATATTGTTGGGATGACTAGGGAATGTGCTGGGGAGATGAATGGTGAATGTTTTGGGTCAGCAGAAGCTCACTGGAAGCAAGCACGCTGTTAATGAACGCCTTCTGGGTGATACGGCCATCCTGGTCCTTGTCAATGCCCCGGAAGACGTCCAGGATGCGGGATTTCAGGTGGCTGATCCACTGAGTGTACCGCTTCCTCCAGACCTCGAAGTCAAAGCTGGCGAACGCTTCCATCTGTCCAGAAACACAACCGACAGGGAAGAAACAGAAAGCACTATAAAGGAAGGACATAAAGAATTTACGTACAATATTTCTGAATAGTTTACTATTAATAAAAAAAATTATATATTTATTTGTTATATGGCCTATTTTACATGGAAAATAAAAGATAAAAAATGAAATGACAATAACATTAGAACACAAAAAAATAGAAAACAAATGAAGAATAATGAATAAATAAAACTGAAAAATGTTCACCTAATTAAACACCATATTGAACAAATACTGTATAAAAAAGTTGACAGTGAATCTATAGCTGTTGTGTAATCTGGGAGGGAATTCCACAGTTTGGGCCCATAAAAACATAAAGCTGATTCCCCAGACCAAATGGATTAAAGCAGTGTTTCCAAACTAGTCGCTGGGGACACCCAGACAGTCCATGTTTTTGGCTTTGACCAAAAATGTCTTGCAGGGAGCTGGAAGGAAGCAAAAATGTGGACTATCCGGGCATCCACAACGACCAGGTTGGGGAAAAAATCTAGTATTGGGTTAAAGAAATGACCAGAATATTGCTGTCTAATGATAATCTAACAATCATATCACTAAGGTAAAGAGGAGGAAGAGCAAAAAAATAATAGATAAGTTGAATATATCTGTGATATCTGTGTTAACTCTAAGATAATTTAGAACAAGTGCTGTTTTGATGCTGCAATAGACCAGACTAAAATGTTTCATATAGATTATTTTTCATTTATTAAATACTTGTTCAGTTTTACCTAAAATGTAAGGCTAGAGATATAAAAGAGGGCAGAGGTTGATGGCGGTCATAGCATTACTGAATTAGCATCCAGTGACACTCCTCTTATCTGTCTTAGCTATGGAACATGATGACACTGAGGTGACAGTACAAAAGGGGCCAGAGATTGTCACATCTCCTACATGCGGCGTCTTGATATCTACTCCCCGAGACACGACAACGTCCTAAATAATGAGAAGGTCTTAGCCCTGAAAATTCGGAAGTTGTAGGATCTGTTAAACTGTACCAGTTAAGTGCATTATCATCAATGAGCTGACCAACAGTTAATGGCTTACTGGAGAGAGACTGCACATTGGCACTGAGAAAGAGCTTAAGAAGAGGTCACCTCTCGTAGCTTTTGCTGGTGCTCCAGAAGTCGGCTTTGTCGGGCCAACGCCACGAGCCACAGCTGCTTCCAGTGGCTGACCAGCTGGCACAGTTTGGGATTTTGAGGTTCTAGGTTCTCCAAGGGCAAAGTTGTTGGGGGCTGAAGCTTCTGGGATCCCTTCCTCTCTAAAATCAAACAGCCAATCAGTGTGAGACACGCTGCCCATTCTCGTCTTTCAGTTGACTCATAAGCATTTGCGAGCTACTTCTCTTGGCATGTCTTACAAATTTGTCACCCCTGGATATAAGATGATAATGTATGTAGTAATATATGTAAAATCGAGGAGGGTTATGCAAATGTGTATTTAATGAAAGAGTAAAGGGTGCAGCTCACTAACTTGTGGGGGTTTTACGGTTCGGGGACATGAGCTGTTTTGGCACCATCTTCATTTTGCACGATTTTATGGCACTCTCAACCTCGGGCGCCTTTCGATTCAGCTCATCCATGAAGACCTAGGAAGACAAAAAAGACTTATTCAATTAACATTTGGAACAGTTGAACTGAATAAATAATTTTAAAGTCACAAGTACACGATGAATCACACTGCTTTGCATGGCTGGCTTCTGCTTTTTTATTTGTTGCAGTGATGTCTGGAGTTAGGGTTAGGGTCACCTAATTTCTAATAAGACATTAATAAGCAATGAAAATGCCAAAAACCATTCACGCAATGTAAGGTCCACAAAATCAGTCATGCTGAGAGATCTCCTCCCGTAATCTTCTGCAGGGTGGGTAGATAATTCAGGGTTCCTGAGATTAAGCACACATGGTGACAAAAGCGTCGCCCTTCATCATCTTTTCTAATACCCAGGGGAACTGCTACCTCATGCTGAGCTATGAGCTCCTCTGTGCTCTCCATGCTTTCTGGAAGCCCCTCCTGGTCCCTCAGGGCCAGTGACTCCTCAGCTGAGGAGATCCAGTCAAGCAGCCGCTGCACCTCCTCCCGCTCAGCCTCCAGCGCCGACAAGCCACTTCGGATTCGTTCTCCCTGCTGCTGAGCCCATGCCTGCACCTGTTGCCAAATGGAAATATGCTGAACCTTTGACCAAAAGTTTGCTATTCCCAGCTTCTAAGAGAGGCGACAACCAGACCCCTGTCCCAGGACAGGCTGATTTCTTTAGACTTTTTGCTGAAGATATATGAAATTGCAGGCTGTATAACTACCTTCTAAGCTGAGAGGACTGGTTGAGAAGCTTTGCTATGCAAAAGGAGATTTTAAGGGAAAGCAATAGAAAAGATGCTAAGCTACATGTTAAAGCTACATGCTAAAGGGTGCAGAGGATGCACCAAGGCAAGAGATCTGATGTGATGCTAAGTGCACAGGTGGCAATTTCAGGTCCAGAAAGTAAAAGTCCAGACCAGGATTTTGTTTCAACCAACCAGCTGAGCGTGAAGAGTCACAGTCAAATAGTACTCAAGTGGTTGGTTGAAACAAAATCCTGGTCTGGATTTTTACTTTCTGGACCTGAAATTGCCACCTCTAGCTAAGTGGTTAGAAGAGATGTAACATTTAAAGGGCCACAGTTATAGCACAGTCAATGCTAAGTGGCCCGGTGAGATGCCAAGCTAATAGGCCCAGGCAGTTTGCTTCAGGAGTTGTAGCCCAGCCCACCTCTTCCAGGCGGGTCTTAGTGACACTGATCCAGGATTTGATAGTAATGACAGAGTCAGGATGGCAGGCTGATAGGATCTCCTCCCCAAGGGCACGGATGCTATCCAGCTCCATCTCCTGGCACTGCAGTGAGTTCATCGACTCCTGTATAGACAGAGGGAAGGATAAGTTCCGCCGGCATTGACATTCAATCGAAAGGTCACAAGTTCCATCCCTGTACTATGTTAATATACCCTGAATTATTGAAGTAGGTCGTTCAGCATGTTAATGGATTGAGGGATATACCTGTATTTAAGTCACTATGGACAAAGGCATTTGCTAGGTACAGTGATATTCTTTTGGGGGTCGTGACTGCAGCCTCACTCCCGCACCTGGTGCTGCTTGTGGAATACCAGCAGGGCTTCCTCTTCCTCTGGGATGGGCCCGTACTTCAAAGTCCTCTCCACATCAGAGAGACGCTCCAGAAAGGAGTGCACCAAGCGGTCAAACTCCTCTGCCTGTGAAGGTATATCACAGGATTTTCGTATCAAAAAGAGCACAGATGCCCCCCCCCACCCTCCTGATACTATCATCCCTTCTGCCGGAATCCTCGGATCAAGGCTCACCTGTCGGAGGGCGTCCTCCAACCTTGCCTGCTTGGATACGGACAACTTGCAGATTGTCTCCCAACGCCCATCGAGCTCCTCCATCTGCTGGAGTAGCCATCGGCTGTCCGTCATGCTGCTTTTGGTCAGGTCCCTCACAGAACGCTTCAAAGTCTTAATACAACCCGCTCTCTTGCCCAGCTCCTTCTGAAACACCTGTATTTCCGCGGGAATGGGTTTTACTACCTGAGCACATGAGTAGGACCAATTAGCTTCTGCTAATTCATTTCTCGAACTGCCACAGAAATTTCCACAAAATAATCAAATAAGATGTACCTTATGTTTGTCTATAAGATTGTTGACCAGGTCCTTTTCTCCTCCAACAGGCATGTCCTCGGCCAGCTGTGGCTCAGCCCTAAACAACCAGTCCATCAGCGCCTGAAGGGCGTCTGTGAATCTGCCTGAAAACAATAGTGCTTCTTCCAGCTTGTGTTGCCTGAAGGTAAAAAAATATAATTATCAGTGTATTAATATATATTGATATATATATATATATATATATATATAGAATTATATGTTTATTCAGTTTCAAAAATGGACGGTCCACTAAGACCTTCAAATTGGCCTGACCTCTCCATGGACTTTCCATTAATGGTATCCCATGAGTCTCGTAGCTCAGACACAAGGTCCGCCAGCTGCTGTCTGTCCTCAGGGCTTTGGGATTTCTCGAGCAGAGCCCGTCCCCTCTTCAGGGTGGCCTCATACATGGGCCTCTTAAGCCTCAGAAGCTTCTGGAATTCCTGGGTACATGGACAGACATGAAGAATTTTAGCATAGGCTGGAACGTGCCTAGAATTATTTTCTGAGGAGAACATTTTGGTGTGTTTTTGGTGTGGACACATAATTTAGTTTTATAGATTAAAAAATTTAGGAATCAATTTGATAAAATGTATGTGTAGATGATGATGCCTCATAAGTCTTGGTCTCAGATGCCAGTAGACCGAATCTTCTTTAATGTCCAGATTTAAACGAATATTATTGTTTGCTCAAAGCCGTCACATTTCATGACCAGCAGATAGCAGACAGATGCTATGAATCAGAAGGCTTTCAGTCCACAGGCCCAAGTTGAGTGGCCAACCTTCTGCTCTGTCAGTTGCTGCTTTATCTCTTCATGGGACACTGCAATCTCTTTATGTGTATCCAGTGTCTGCTCCACTTCCACCATCCAGTCCACCAGGAGGCGCCATGACTCGTTGAACTGCAATTGACACAATGATTCATTGAGGGATTCACTACAGCAGCTCTTCATGAGTACGATCCACATGGATGGAGAACGGGCTGTGAGAGACTCTACCTGCTTGGCTTGCTTCTTGACCTCCTCCAGTGAGGCCGCCCTCTCAGCCACCCGCTGCTGGAGCTTCTCATAACGGGCCTGCACAGTCATCACCAAGTTCTGCACCACGTTAGCCTCCTCCTTCCTGCTGAGCTCCTTCAGGCGTAATGCCGCGCTCTCCACTGTGGCTTTCTTCTCGCCGTAGGCCTGCACCTCACTCACCAACGTCTGACCCGGCACACACATACAGACATGTTTGTATTCATACAAACCGCATTCTCTTTTATGGGAAAACCCCTAAATCCCAAACACGTCTCTAATGTAGGCTAATGTAGGCACATACCTTAACCTGTCATTTGGCTTGCACTTACTGAGCCACTTTCTGGTCTGGATAACCATCTCCAAAGTGGCAAGCCCTGACTCACCCTGTGGTCCTGCAGCTGAGCACAGACTGTGTCCAGGAGGAAGCTGGGTGTCTGCAGAGCACTGATGGCCTCCTCACATTGGGCCATCTTGGTCAGCAAGTCCTGGACGGTGCTGTGAAACTCCTTCGCCAGACTCAGTCCCTCAGTCAACTTAGCCTAGTCAGAGAGACCGCAAGACCCAGTTAGTGGTGTATAGGCTGTTTAAGCTTCTCTTGAACTGGTTAAGACTCAAACCTCTCACAAAAGAAGCATCTACAGTACAGTGCAGTCTTAGGCAGTCAAAAGAAATGTTTAAAGCTCTTTATCTGGGTTGTAAGTGTACATTTGCTCAGAACAATAACACAATTAAACATATATAGCAAATTAAGAGTAATACAATAAAAACTAAAAACTTCTTCTATTCTCCAAAAAGTTACTGGTATCTTGTTAGATGGCGAGATGGACACCGTTTCAGTTCCAAATCTCTCCTAAGGGGTACCCCAGCCATTCCAAGTATTTATTAAATTTTACCACCAGCTCACTTAATTAATTAATGAAATTATTAAATTAATGGATTGTCTAGCACAACTGAAGGGGGCATTTTTTGAAGTCCCACAGCAACAGGCATTAGCACAGATGATAAGGAGCATCACCTTTCTCTCTTGCACTTTGCTGTAGACAGTCTCCCACTTCTGCTCCAATATGAACAGACTGTGTTCTGTGCTGCAGCCTCGAGCAACATCGTGGTTCTCCAGAAGCCGATGGATGGTGTCCCTCACATTGTCATAGGTCTGCAGCTTGGACTCCATCTCCTTGCACAGCTCCTGGAGAAGCGGGACATACAGAAATCAGTGCTCATTCCTTTGTCTCCTACTAATAAATGTACATAAGTATACCTGTCAACACACGTGCTCTGTCTTATCTGGTAATTAAGTGATTACTTTATGATGTGTCACGAGCCGATCACCACTGCATTTCTGGCATACATTTTGTAAACAAGTGCATGTTGTGTTACAAGGTGTGTCATGATACCAGATGTGCATTGAGCCTCTCATTGGCCGTCTCAGGAAGCCCCCACACCAGCCTGGATGATGACATCCTCAGCTCTGTGTTTTCCAGCCACTGCAGCAGGTCCTGGATCTCCATTGTAACATCTTGGACCTGGAGATTAAACGTCAATCAGCCAGTCAACTAAACGGTAAATGTCTCTGTCAGATCCCTGTATGTATCACAATATAGATACTGATAATCACACAGCTTAATTATTTATTGACACTAGAGGGCAGTACAGGGCATAAAATATGGAACATTGTTTACTTCTTATTTATCTGGTTCTCTACCTCTAGTTCACTTTGGGAACATTCTACCAGTACTTTTAATCTTCATTATCTTCTCTCCACTCTTCCACTGCTGTACCTGAACGAATCCCAATACAATATTGACACATGATCCATTCTTTACTGTGGTACCTGACTCAGGTTGTTCTCCAGCTCTAGTTGTCTCCTCTCGGTCTCACAGCGCACATACTCCCAGCGTTCATTGAGCTGTTCTAGCTTGGCCTGAAGACCATGAGGGCTATCACCAGAGCCAGCCTCCAAAAGCTGCCTGCCCACCCGATTCAGGGACTCCACCGTCCGCACGTGTGACATCACATCATTCCGGAGAACCTGGGCAGTAACAATGACCTTGTTTGTTCTGGTTTGTGGAGGAGGCACCTTGCTGACAGTCAGGGTGACTCTGGTTGTACCTTGTGCTTGGCTAACTCGATCTCACAGATCTGCAGGTCGATGCTGATTGGCCGGGGGCCCTGCAGAAGGTCCGCTGTGTGGGAAAGCCAAGTGTGTAGCTCATCCAGCGTGTTCTGGAACTGACCCAGGCCTAGGAGAGCACACTCCAACTGGTGCTGAAATGCCGTGGTGGTAAGGCTCAGTCAGTACATCACAAATTCTGCTTCAGCTATGACTTGAATCTGCTGTGACCACAATCCAAACATGCTGTTTTTCTGATTTTCCCAATATTCCCAATATATATTATGTGGAAAATTACCCATCCATTCGTGGGACTGGATTTGGTCAGCTTGTGGGACACAGAGGTCACGATTACCTGTCTGCTCACTGTCTCCCCCTCCAGGCCATCCCAACGTCGGCGAAAGTGCTCCAGAGGCGAGGTGGAGCCCGGCGTCTCGTGGTCCAGTGGGAGACGGCAGACAAAGCGGTGGCTGAGGCTCTCCATCTCGATCTTCTTTTGGTACAGTTCCCGTTTAAATGCCTAGGTGGGACATGCCCTGTGTCAATATGTCGCTCTTAGTAATAGTCACTGACAGGATGTAAAGCAAGTTGGACATTATACATTATACGGAGCAGGTGCAGTGGATGCGTCCGCACTGGAGATCTTCACTCATCTGCCTCACCTTTAAGTCACACAGCTGCTCTTTCACAGCCTCCAAGTCAGTCTCTACCAAGAACTCTTCAGTGGACTTCAACTCAGCAGATGTCAGCCACTCAAACAGCCCCTGCAGAGCACAGAAATCACCGTGATCTCGAATGTTCTCAGAAATTACATGACAGGGCTACTGCTGTTTTCAGTTAAATACTGTACACAGAGCCACCAAATTTTAGACGTTAACTGTACAACCCTTATTAAACACTTTGATATGAAAGGAGAATTTAAACGGCCGGGCCGAGTAGATGTGTAAAATTCTGCATATTCTGAGTCATGTAAACTAACAGACATAGTTGCTTGATGAATCATGGGTTCGCAACTTTTTTCCCATGGACTAAATTCCACTAGCAGCACAGCCAAGGTCTGCTGCATCCGAAAAAAATGCCAAATGGGGGGGGTCACGCGTCTGGATGTGGAGTAGAATCCGGCAGTTCGTGATCACTGTTATAAATTCATAATCTTTACGAAAAAACAGTGTACTGCTTCTTCCCATTCCAGAGCTAAGAACTACATATATGCAATCTTGTTACCAGAAAAACTAATTAGCAAACGCATTTTTGTATTTACAAGTGCCATCTACCCACTCAAACGTCACCAGCTTACAAACAGTATACAAAACAATGATTCTTTTAAATGGAATTCTCCTTTGCGTGTTCATATAATAACCAAAAGGATTAACACTATCAGTCCGCATCTTTGGATAAGAGATAATGGAGCTGATGTTTTGAAAACTCATTCCCTCTGGCAGCAGTCCTCAAGTATGAAACATGTTGGCCTGGAGAAGTGGTTCGTTTAACAAATTTAATTAAAAAAAAAAGCTTATTTGAAAAAGTATAATTAATTCTCAGTGGAACATAGAAGCCTGCTGACTAGTTCAGACAATATTAATCGGAAGAGAGACTCTGGGCTTTAGCTCAGCTGAAGTTCAATAATTTTACAGTGAAGGTCATAAGAACCATTAGCTCTGCACTGGCAGGGTCCGGCAAATTCTGTCAGACAGTCATCAGTAAAACACCAGGGGACAAAGTTCGCCTTCCGGCCAACGAGCTGAGAATGAAGAACACGCTTTTCTAAAGGCCTGCACTTTGGCTTGTCCAATGAGTGTCAGGCTCTGTGCCATTGTGGGCATGGATCTCAAATGGCTCCCACCTGCATGGTGTCCTGGTAGTGTAGCGCCACCTGCTGGGAGCTCTCCAGCTTGCTATGACACTCTGTCCACAGCTTGCTCAGGTTGTTCCATGTACCATAAAGCTGTAAAATTAGATACAGCCTTGACGTCAAACAGGCTTGCAGCAATGTATTATTCACAGATGCTGGCTGTGAAATGGGAACTCTCACCTCATCTAAACACTTAGTGACGTCTGGCTTGTCAATGTCCCCACATGCTGACATCAGATCCATTCCCAGAATTCCCAGCGAGTCAAGGTCTCCCTGCAGGCTGTCGATGTCTTCCCTGAGGGCCTAGGGAACCGAAAAGCGAGGTGTAAGGAATCTTAGGAATGATTTTGATTGGTTTTAAGTAGCTAGACTGCAAACAAGAATGTGTTGTCAGTTCTGGTTCTATGAGTGACCATACTGTGTTACTAGGTATGTAACCTGAACCCAAACCAAGGATACACACTTGTGTGGCCCTGCACACCTGCATGCTCTCCAGACTCTGCTGGATGGTCACTGGGTCAGAGCCGTTCCCATTCAGGTCTAGGATGGCCTGCTGCGTGTCGTTCAGCGCGCCCGTCAGGTCATTCACGTCCCCCCAGAACTTGGCAGCCAGGTCTAAGAGTTGGTGGAGCCACTTGTCCCTCTCCTGAGCCTGGGCCTGCACCTCCTGCAAATGCTGCCCCAGGGCGCTCACCTGCTCTTGGATGGCTGCAGGCGGTGAACAGCGTCGTCAGTCACTGCAATGCCTCAGCAAGTGATGTCAGGGTGTTACGATTACTGTTTAAGCCTATCGAGCAATCGGCAGATCGTACTGTATTCAGTATCCAAATAGGCGATTGATTAGAAAAATATGGAAATTATATCTATGACAATACACATGCTTAACAACAACAGAATCACTTCCGTGTTGGTTTTCACACAAAGTGTAAAAAGCCCGTGAAAGATCAGTCTTAGACACCGTGCTGTGCAAAAGTCTTAGACAAAGTGTAAGACTTCATCTTGTCAGTAAGCTCAGAAGAAAGAACACTGCTTCAGTTCCCAAGTCTCTCCGCAGGGCACCCCAGCCATTCCATGGATTTCAACTTCACCGCCAGCTCACTTAATTAATTAATTTAATTGGTGAAATTATATAAAGGTATTAAATAGATAAATATGGCAGCTAGTAGTCAATTCAACAAACACGTGTATATTGGACGGTTGCTGCAAACACTGGGGTGATTGTATGAGGTTTTTAAATGGCTCAGCTGACAGACATAACATCACAGTTTTACACCAACAGGAAGATCATTTAAACACCATTTTCTTTGAGTGCCGTAGACTCATCCACAGTACTGTGTATGCTGTGATTAGTGGCCTCAGGCCTTTTTGGGGTGGTAACTTAGAGTCTGCTAATAGCTGTGAGGTTAGGATCACGATGCCCTGATACCCGAAGCCCCGTGAGAATGAAACAGGACCCACCCACGCAGACGGCACTGTCCCCCGCGGGTTTGGCGCTGGCCAAGAGCTCGCGCGCCTGCACTTCAATCGCGGCCAGCCCCTGTCCCATTTCGCCCAGCTCGGCCAGCGTGAGCCGACTCTTCTGGAGGTGCTCCTGAATACGAGACATCTGACCACGCAGAGCCACGGGCGATTGCAGCTGGCTGCGCAGACGCTCCAGGCTCTCACCCAGCAGGGACATCCTCTCGCTGAGCTGAAGGGCAAGGATAAGAGGAACCCCAGTAGCGACACAAAGGACAACAGGAAGCCCAGTAACGACACAAAGGTCAAGAGGAATCCCAATAATGACCTGAAGGACAAGAGAAATCTCAGTAACAGCCCAAAGGACAACAGGAGTCTCAATAACGACATGAAGCTCAAACTAACTGTCTTACTTCATCTCATCTCACAAAAATATACATGCATTTTTAATGTGGAAAAATTAGAAGAGATAAAAAATAAAAAAGTTAGGATTAGGCTTTTCATAAATGTATAGGTATAATTATAGTTTTGCCAGTGGCATCTTGAATAAAGTCAGAGCTTTGAAGCTACCTGTGTGTAGCGAGGCAAGGACTCCTCCAGCAGGCCGGCCACCTCCCGTACCCGATCCCTGATGGCCTTGTGCCGCTCCTCAGCATCCATAGCCCGCTGGCGGAACTCCTCTCCCTGGCTGGGGCTGAGCTCGGACAGCCGACGGCTCACCGAGCAGAGCCGTGAGATCAAGGGCTTGTGCTCCGCTATGGACTCCCTCAGACCCTTCAGCGGCAGAGCGGAATAGCATTAGCAGTGGGCTAAACAGGCTAGCACAGATCGGGCCACTGAGCAGCCTAACAGAAACATGTTAGCATTGACTGCACCATAGAAGCACATTAGGATTGCAGTGTCCAAAGATGTTAGCATTGAGCAGCTCATGGAATCACATTAGTGGTCAACAGCTCAAAGATGCATGCTAGCACTGAGTAACCCAGAGAAACATGCTAGCACTGAGAAGGCCAGTGAAACATCCCAGCACTGAGAAACCCAGTGAATCATGCTAGCACTGAGTAGCCCAGTAAAACGTGCCAGCACTGAGTAGCCCAATGAAACGTGCCAGCACTGAGTAGCCCAGTAAAACGTGCCAGCACTGAGTAGCCCAGTGAAACGTGCCAGCACTGAGTAACCCAGTGAAACGTGCCAGCACTGAGTAGCCCAGTGAAACGTGCCAGCACTGAGTAGCCCAATAAAACATGTTAGCACTGAGTAGCCCAGTAAAACAGGCCAGCACTGAGTAGCCCAGTAAAACAGGCCAGCACTGAGTAGCCCAGAGAAACATGCCAGCACTGAGTAGCCCAGAGAAACATGCCAGCACTGAGTAACCCAGTGAAACATGCCAGCACTGAGTAGCCCAGAGAAACATGCCAGCACTGAGTAGCCCAGTGAAACATGCCAGCACTGAGTAACCCAGAGAAACATGCTAGCACTGAGTAGCCCAGTGAAACATGCTAGCACTGAGTAACCCAGAGAAACATGCTAGCACTGAGAAGGCCAGTGAAACATGCTAGCACTGAGTAGCCTAGAGAAACATGCTAGCACTGAGAAGGCCAGTGAAACATGCCAGCACTGAGTAGCCCAATAAAACATGTTAGCACTGAGTAGCCCAGTAAAACATGCCAGCACTGAGTAGCCCAGTGAAACATGCCAGCACTGAGTAACCCAGTGAAACATGCCAGCACTGAGTAGCCCAGTGAAACATGCCAGCACTGAGTAGCCCAGTGAAACATGCCAGCACTGAACAGGTAATAGAAACACATTTTAAGTACCTTAAAATAAAAAAAAAAACAAGATCACATTCTACGCCACACTATGCTATTAGTATAATCAATACAAGAGACAGTTTCGTTTTTCTACATTTACAAATATTTAGCAGACACTTTTGTCCAAATCGACATACGTAAGGAAAGCTTCTGGTCAGAGACCGGGTTTAGCCAGGGTCCCTCGAGAAGTTGGGGTCGAGGACCTTGATCACAGTTCACAATAAAAAATAAATTCCTTCAATCTGATGGTCCTGGTTGACCCAGTTAAATATGATCAGGTATATTACAAGGGTGTCATTACTCCAGTTAGATCAAGCGGGAAACCTTCCTCTCCAACCTCCAGTTGTAAGAACTTTCTGTTGCAGAGTCTTGTGTTTAGACTTGGCGCCTAATTCTGCAGGGGCATGGAGGGAAGGGCGCTGACCTGTAAGCGCTCCTGCTGTTCCCGGAAAGCCTCGTAGCTGGTCGCCTCCAGCGAGAGCTGGCTGACCAGATCCTGGGTCTCCTGTAACCACGGCGACACCTCCGCGTAGCTCTCGGAGAACTGGAGCAGGAGCGCCTGAGCGTGCTCCAACTGCAGCACCTCGTGGGAGCGTGTGGTCGATACGGCCTGGCACTTCTCCTGCAGAGTGTCAAGCTGTGACTGCGAATAAACAACAGGGAGAGGCTCAAAACACTGATATATAGTTTGACTTTATACACATCATCACTTTCTCATGAAAACCAAGTATGTCCGCTTTTTGACGATTGTCACTTTTTACGATAGATGGAATACGCTCATTCTCTTCTGATACCACCTGACACCTAAATGACCAATGAAAGGTTTTATGAAGTTATCTATTTAACTAATATTTATGTTTGTACTAGTTAACATTTGTATTCATGATGGTCGTTGGATGACTAAACTAATTTTAACAAGTTAATAACCATTAGCTAGGTAGCTAGCTAACTAGCACTGTTGTTATTTGTGTTTGTATCTTGTTGACACTCACATATTTACCTTGCTGACAGTCCTTTTTAAATTTTTAACCGTTGACTGACGAGTTTGTAATAATAGGTTTATATTAGTGGTGCTAAGGGAGTCTCATGACATTGTTTTATGTTGATTTTGTAAAGTAGTTTCTGAGAAAAAGATTTTTGGATATATGTGTTTTTCATTGGACAGCAAAGACATGATGTGCTGTATGAATACTTGCTTTTATTTATTTATATTATTATTGCATTACACAATACTATAACCACATACAATTATTAAACTGTTCATATTTGATACGGCGAATGAGCTGCTTAGAGGGCTGGGCTGGTGACAGTGATTCTGTAGAAATGTTGTAAAGCCTTTGGCACGTCGTTAATATCACGCCCCCACCTGTAGGTTCTCGTTTTCACCCTCTTCGCTGTAGCTCTGCAGGATTTCCAAGACCTTCATCATCTTCTCGATGTTAAATCTGTGCTGCATTATCTCCACAGCGAGAATCTGAATGCAGTTAACACAACAATCAAAATCCACCAAAATATTTCGCAATACTCTGTATTTATCAATTATTTTATTAAAGTTTTCTTTTCCACTCTGTGTCTCATTGCTGACACGGGCACCTTCCTTAACAGTAACGTGACAGTGGAAGCAGCGGCTATTTGTAACTCCACCTTTTGGTCATACAGCTGAGTGCAGATGACGTCGGGATCGAGGCTGATGTTGCTCAACTCCTCCAGCTTGCGGGCGGTGTCCTCAAACCAGGTCAGCTCTTTCTCCACCGCCTGCTCCAGCTATAGCAACATGACAAGTATCTCCATCATGCTGGTCCACCACATCCATAAGCATTTCACATATTGTCAGTAACGTACAGTATGAAGAATGACTAATAATTCATTAGATGCTTTCATCCAAAGGAACGAACATTCCTGAGAAAAACGGGGTCAAACAATCCCTGGTGCCATTAAGGGTCTTGCTCGTGGGTGAAATTACTCTGCTGACTGAGAGTACAGACACAGAATCCAAACTCGCCAAGACACACACTGCTATCTAGCACGAGATGCTAAGCACTGCTGTGGTTTCATACAAAATAACTGAACATAACTGTCACACAAGTGCAGTAATGCAGGTATTCATCTGTACACGGTGTATTATGAATCTTCGTAGCGCATCCATAATTAGGTATCTCACCCGAAGCCTTTCGGTGGCACAGAGGACACCCTCCCCAGGCAGGGACTGACTCCCCACACCCAGCAGCTCGCGCTCGATCCTCCCCAGCCACAGATGCAGCTCCTCCTGGCTGGAGGTGCAGCGCTGAGAAGCCTCCAGGGCCTGTTCCAGGCGCTGCAGGACGTCGGCCCCACTCAGGCTGAGCACGGAGTACCTGATCCTCAGGCTGTCGGCCTTCTCTTGGACCAACTGGGACTCCTCCTCTGCTGGGACAACATTGTTATCACTACTACTCTGGTTTTATTTATCCAAAAACACATTATACTATCTACAAATGGAGCTCTGAGCTGGGCTGCCCAGACACATAACGCAGCAAGAACTCCTGTCTTTGCCATACATTAAATTATTTTGGGATGTGCTCAAAATTTTATATATAACTGGGCAGAGGCCCTGGACTCGTGTGTTGTTCTGGAGCAGCTGGCTTTCTGCATTTATTTTGATTTTCATTCATTTTGATGAACTGACCCACCTGAAATCTTCTCCATGAGCTCGTGTCCTCTCTGTCGAACGTCCTCAAGGTCAGCCCCTTTACATTTTATTTCTTCAATCACAGCCTGGAGATTCAAGAAGAAGTGCTCTGAGTGAACGAACGTGAGCAACGCAGATAGAGGAATTTACACACTGGCCATACGATGCAGTACAAGAACCGTATGATCACAAGCCAAGTCTGTTCATTATAGCGCCCTCTTCCCGCCACCTTTGGCTGAAGCGTTGCCAGAATATAGCCAGCCATCCATCTTCCAGTGAGTCACCCTGACTGGCATCCCGGGGGGGCTTTGGAGCCTATTTCAGGCAGCACAGAGTAGACAGCAAGGCTACATGCTGGACGGGATGCCAGTACGTTACAGCAACCATACACACACAATGGGCAATTTAGGGAAGCCAAGTGACCTAACTGCATGGCTTTAGACCGCGAGAGAAAACAGGGGACCGGAATGAGACCCGTACAACACAGAGGTCACAGGCACAGAGGCTTAGCCCACTTACTGTATATTTTATTAATATAAAGATGCATATTTCACTGAGAGTTATTTAGCAGATGCTGTTACCCACATAGAGTACGGTTAACCACTCTCTGGAGTAACTGGGATTAAGCAGCTTGCACAAGGGGACAAAGGCAACCACTGGATTTGAACCAACAACCTTCAGGTCAGAAGGCCAGAGACCTAACTGACAGCGTCACTTGGCAGCCGCATAGTTGCTATATATTCCATACTTGATGGTGGTTCTGGTTTCATCCTTCGTCTGTCCCATTTATCCACACACCTCCCCGTCATTGGTTGTGCTGTTGTACCTTGGCACGTGCGGCAGCCTCCGGGATGCGGCCCATCCCCCTCTCGGCGGAACGCAGCTCTGACAGGCTCTGCTCGGCGGCCATGAGCCAGTGCTGGAAGGTGTCTGTGCTCTCCTGGAACCGCTGTGCTCTTGGCAGGATCTGCTCCAGCCCCCCTCGCCTGTCGTTTGGGGCACAGCAAAAACTCAGCGACAAGGGCCTCAGGGCGTTAGGTCACAATCCACACCAGGGGGACTCTTATACTCCCGATTTGGCTCTTACAATGTTAATTGCTTTCCATTCTATTTGTAATCCTGTTACATCTTATTATGATGGGCGCTCTAAGGCAATTATACAGAAAAGCAGCTTGTATCCAAATATGCATTGTAGTGGAAGTCCAGAATTTGTTCAGACAACATTTTGTCTGGAGGGACTCGGAGTAGAGCCGCTGCTCCTCCACATTGAGAGGAGCCAGATGAGGTGGCTCGGGCATCTGTTAAGAATGCCTCCTGGA
>JAODKC010000137.1:6383890-6395823 GCA_026777985.1 Mormyrops attenuatus
GTCTCCCTGCTGAGGCTGCTGCCCCCGCGACCCGACCTCGGATAAGCGGAGGATGATGGATGGATGGATGGATGGAACATTTTATAACCTGTGGCATGTTTTCTTTTTTTGTCACTAAGCTGTGAATTTGCTTTCAAACAGCAACCGGAGGGTTGCCGGTTCAAGCCCTGGTCCCCCCGGACCCCATCAAAGTGTCCTTGAGCAAGGCACTGAACCCTAAATTGCTCAGGGTGTGCAGGTTGGTGCCTTGCATAGCAGCCTTTGCCGCCAGTGTATGAATGGGTGAATGTGAGGCATGAATTGTAAAGCACTTTGAGTGCTCGTCAGAGTAGAAAGCACTATATAAATGCAGTCCATTCACCATTTAAAATAAGCCAACAAGCAAGAACCGGATACCTGCTCTCTGCGTGTTGGAGTAACGCCTTCCACTTTTCCTGCAGGCTGCATATCTGGCTTGCTGCTGACTCCCTCCCCACACTCTGGAATACCCTGGCTAGTTGTGGCCCCTGTTTCACCATTGACTCCACACTGGGCCTCCTGTCCTCTAGGAGGCGCTGTAAGAGCTAGTGGGACACAAGAGAGCGTCAGTTCCTTTTGAGCCAAAATTCAAGTCCTTTACATTCACTGTTCTAATGTTTCTGTTGTCTCAGAGGAAATACAGTAGTGAATCAGGGAAAGGTATCTGTGTAGTAACTTTATCTTCACTGGCACAAAAAGATGAATAAGCCTTATATGAGGCAACCTCAGCTTAACCTTACGGTTTTGGTTGCATCCCATCAAGGAATAACCTTGGCATTTACATTTGTGAAAGGGATTTTGGGATTTTCCCACGGCAACGTGAGCACTGGTGCACCATTACAATACATGATAAGAAACACAATCCTCCTTGGTTTTACCCTGGAAACTCCACTTGTGCTTTGGCCAACATTTGTACATCAAGACCAGCTAATGTAGCTCACTGGAATCCAAGTCTATAAACGTTTTTAACATGAACTTTGCTTTAATTTAATTTCAGAATATTTGCAATATATATTTTTCCATGAGATATTATTGAATGCAGTCTGCTGCGCTTGGATTAAAATCAATGCAATTATTTTAATAACTGAGTACAATAATTCACAACAGTACACCGAAAAATATTTTCAGCTACACAGAACTTGAAAATATACAGCACTTTATTACCCATGAGTTAAACCCCAACTGGGAGATGTGTTCAGTCATTAGTCTAATCCTGTCTCCACATCACAATTTGTTGTATTACTATGTGAAAAACATTGGCTTTATGGCTTTATTGTAGTTCTGAAGGCAGGTTTCGACTCACCTAGGGAGCACACAATAATAATAATTACGCTCTCTGAAGGAAAAAAGACTGACATTTTGAGGACAAGCCATGTGACCCTTCTTCTACCAGTTCCAGTCTGAAAGCAAATCATTCCCAGGAAGTGACCTGAAAACACTTGCAGAGAATCTCACACGTGATGTGAAATGTGTGTGAGCACATTTTTTATGTTTCTGCTTCCCTGCGAGATACCTTCTGCTCCTGAAGCTGAGCCTTCAGCACCTTAACCTCTGAAGAAGGCGGCTTCTGATTGGCTATCAGCTCTTCTATCTCAGACACCCATGTTAGCAGTGCCTCAAGGGCCTGATGAAAGGTCTCTGAGTCCTCGAAGTCATCTTTGGCAGCCAAAGCCCGCAAGCTCTGTAGCCAGAGACAGAAAAGTACACCCAGTCCTTATACTATAATCAACACATTTAAACTGTACTTCTTTTTCTGAAGAGTAAATTTCAGGATTATCTTGATGCATTGCTGTATGGTTGGGTAAATATTGTTTAGTGGCACCAATGTTTTGGAGCAGGTGTTTATTCTAGTGGTAAATGGACCATAGGCATTAGAAGTAAAGGTCTGACCTTCTTGTTAAGTGCAGTCCATCTGTCCACACTAGATTCCTGGTCTGAGCTGGAGTGTCCGTCGCTTTGTAGCTGTAAGACAGACAACGTGAGCATCGTGAAACAATTTAAGCCTCTTGGTAAGAATACATTTGGCCTTACAGGCGACAGAAATGATAGTGCTCAGTTCTGACTTTTTCTTCCTGCTGGGCTACACATTTCTAGTGCATCTACAAGGTTTGGATGCTGGTGGCGTATTGACCTCAGTAAGTTCCTCAGCCGCTCCGGTAAGGACGCGTACAGTCCTGGTGACCACCGGGTCTCCCCCTTTGTCCCCGGATGGAAACTCGGTCACCTCCACAATCTCAGTCACGATGGTCTCCGTCACCTCCGTTACCTCCGTCACCTCCCGGGAAGAGAGTGTTCTCCATGACCAGGGACTTCCAGAGTTCCTTCTCTGGAAAACCAGTGGCCTCTCCTCAGTCCCCTTCACCTGCTGTCCTGGGGGTGGCCTTCTGACCCCAGTGGTACTCCCCTTAGTCAGGGTCCCATTGAGAGGTGTTTTGGCTGGGGATGGAGTGCCTGGCCGAGTGTTGCTCAAGGGCACAGAGTTACTCCGTGGTCTTTCTAAGATCGGGCTCTGCGTGCCTTGCAGGTTTGGCTGTTGGAGATCCTTCTTGGGCAGACGCTCCTTCCTGCGCTTTGGTTGGTCTAGCTCCTCAGATATGACCCGCTTGGACTTCTGACCCAGACAGCTGGGCCGGCTGATGAGGTTTCCCATGACTCTACTGAGCTAGTGAGGTGCGTTGAGTGGGACGAGCCCTGGATCATGCATGCAAAGGGCCTGTTTACTGCCTAAAAACAAGACAAGGGCGCCGTTTATAAACCCATCAGGTGATCCTCCCCCCAAAACCCCCCCTCTCGCACCCTCACTTTAAACCATGTGAGGGAAGTCTGTCATACATACATTTGATATTGATTTCATTTATTGACGGGCTAATGTCAATAAAATGTCAGTAATACGACAATAAAACACAAGAAAAAAAATTATTCATACACCATGCATAACATTAGTAATACATTTTTCCAAAGTCTCCTGAACTTTAAATAAATGTCCCCATTTCCATATGCATCAAAGAAACACTAATAATATTATAATATTCCCTAAAAACTCATATAATCAGTCTGAGGGGATCCACCTTGTATTACATTTTACCGGCAAGTGAACTATGAGTTTTTTTTTTTTTTTTTAAAAAAGTCACAAATGGACTGGTCTGTTTTCCTGGTGATTCAAAATGACCTCGGAAAGCAACAGGCACCAGCTGGATCTGGTTGAATCTGGTTAGATTTGGTTATATCCAAGGGGGGTGAAGACAAAAAGCTCAGCACAGGCCTTCACCGTCCTCAGTGCTGGAGCTCCAGGACCTGCGCGGCCGTCGACAGTCCCCGGTGAAAGAATTGCATTGACAGGCTTGTCTGTGCAGGGGGAGGGGAGAAATCATCCAGGATACCCACTGTTCCTCCTGGCAGCCAAGGCCCCCGTTCCGGGCCAGCGCTGGTCCTCAGCCGGTGCCAGGACGCCATTTAGCGCCTGATCGAATATGACAGGCATAAAACGCAGCTTCATTTCCGAGAGCCGGGGCCATCACAAAGAAAAGTCCTGGCCACTCTACCATGCAGCAGTATCACTGGGGCCGCATTGTCTGGGCTGCAGTCCTCTTCCGCAGGACTGCAGCGTGTGTGAGCATAGAGCACTGAAACGCTTCTGCCCAGAATGATCGCCACCTTCTAACAATCCGCTCGTGGTTTGGAACTTTCGGTCACTGGAATAAAGATCTGCGGCCTAGATGCCTTGGATATTTAGCTGAGTTTTTGTGGTTCCCCAAGTGAAATGGCCTGTTTTTTGCCAATGAGGGGTCAGCTGCCTATCCCATTGTGTGTGACGGAAAGAGGCCCGTGTTGAGGTAAGAGGTCAAAAAGCACTGTTCCTGGCTGCCACTCAACCAGCAGAGGTCAGTGCGGGTCACCGTCCGTCAATGCAGACCTAATTTGGGAAAGTCGCCTCTCAAGATGGAGTAGCATTTCTGAGATAGATGTCACGTGAATGTGCTTTCACCCTTGGGTGAACATGGGTTCGCAAAATGCAAGGTATTATTAGTAATTATATAGTATTGACCTCATTTTAACAATATTGTGGTTGCATGTTGGAAAGATGAGTGACGGTTACCTTTCTTCATCTTGAAGTTCCGCAGGCTGTTCATACGCTCATTTACGAGAATTTATGGCTACGACCCCTAGACCATGAATACGTCTCTACACAACGTATGACCTTCACGGGCATCATTTTAAAGGGCTCAGATTTTCTTTAGTTCCTCTCCATTGTCAATGACTTTGGAAACCATTCCTTCACACCACAAACTTGACAGACTGATGTGGTGGAACACGAAAAATGACACAGCTTATCTGCAGGTCTGACTATTCAGACCATCTGCTAAGAATCACCTTTCCCCACAGATAAGTAGGGCACAAATATTTCAGTTTCAGAGAATTTTTGTTTCTCCACTCTGTCATCAATGCACTGAATAACATTGAGATAAATAAATACAGCTACTAACCCTACAACCACATTCTTACCCTTCTGCACCTTGTGGAAAGCTTCACACTTCAATATTGTAATTACTGGGATTTGGCTTAATCTTATGTGGTGTTCTTGTCATTAAATTAATGGCTATTTCCAAGGGAAGTGCGAGGGACCCCATGCTCTGACCTGCCATTACTCATTTCCGGTGGATCCAGATGATGCCACGATTATGCTTACGAACAACACGTACATCTATAAAATACTTTGAATATCCTTTTAACATGGAAAATACTTTATATATGAAGCTGATTCTGACCCATGGCTATGCTAGTCTTAAAACAGCAAGTTTGCCTTCCGAACTTTGGGCGAATCCATGATATTAGGATTAGGTTTAAAGTTGACACCAAATTCTGGACAACTGTCACGTTAGCATCATATGGATGGACTGACAAGGTTTGGGGTAAAACATCTTTGTTTATAAATGCTTATTCAGAAGAAGAAGAGTTGTAACAGATAAAACAGGTGGCTGGGAGCCGGGAGGGGGGGCACAACCTCAAATACACTACCAGCCAAAAGTTTGGATGGAGAAAGGTTTAATTATACTATTTTCTACATTAAACAGTAAACATAAACAAATCAAAACTATAAAAAACTATAAATTCACATATATGGAATTATGCACTGACCAAGACAGTACCAAACTAAAAAAAACAATATATTTGTTGCGCGGTAGGGGGCAAGTCTGTGGGTTGGGACTCAGAGGGTTGCCGGTTCCAATCCTGTGATTGGCAGAGTGATCCCACCATTGGGCAATCGCTCCAGGGACCGGCTGACCCTACTGTCTCCTCTATCCCAGTTCCATGAGGTGGCCTCCTGAGATGCTTTTCCAGCCGTCCTGAAGGAGCTGCCACACATATGCTGAGCTCTCATTGGCCGCTTTTCCTTCACTCTGTGGTCAAACTACTCCGAAACCATGTTTAAGTCAGGTGGCCAGGTCATGTGATACGATACTATCACTCTCCTTTGTAGGCAGTTTGGTGCGTTCAATCTTTTGACTGGCACTGTACATCTGTATCTGAGACGAACATCGTAATGGTGATGGAAAAGGCAGGATGACCACCGGCTACCAAAAACTAAACACTTCTTCACTAGCTCGGCTGACTGAATCATCTCTTTAAGTGATCTTGTGACGCGAAGGTCAACCATATTGTATTGCCCATGGATTGACGACATCAAAGCTCAAGCCCTGGGGTACCCCAAACTTCACAAAATGGCCACTAGTACAACAAATGAATAAATCCATCTTCCACCTTATCCAGTACAAGCTTGCAGTGGTTCAATTGTAGGGAGCACGGGACACAAGACCAGAGATACCCCAGGCAGGATGGTATTTCGTCACAGGTGACACACCAACACCAACAAACATGACTTATAATGAAATTCTGCTAATATTTTTGCAGATTATTTTAGCACTACATCACTTTGCATAAAAAGCAATGACGGGAATCCTCATTGAAGTTCAGACTCAAAACTACAATGCTCAACAAACAGATCATTGCGTGGATTCATCTCTCAAGCTGGATAAATGCATCACATAAATGAAGACCATGTATCAAAATAAATGTCAATCAAAAAATCAAAGTCATCTTCATGAAAAATGTTTAGAAAACTCTGAATGAAACAGGCTGGATGCAGATAGTCCGTTAAAGTCACCCTAGGCAGGGTCAGACACCACGAGAAGGAGACGGAACATCGCTGAGCTTGCTTGGTTGCTCAGTTTCATTGGCACAGTAACACGAATCACTTCCTCACACTGTGCCTACAGCGGTGCTGTGACCCGGATCATTGATTCTCGATGCTCTGAAGCGGCTGTGGGAATTTTGTGGAGGGGGGTGGAACATACAAACTGACATGCAACAGAGCCCCAGATGGTACTGATACATATAAACCCCAACATCCATCCTCAGAACAACGTATCATTTCCTCTCTACTAGCTGCCTGCAACCAGATTACCGTCTCACCCATACAGGATAGATACCTCACCCTAGTCAGTTTGACCACAGTTCCCCCTGCCCTTCTCACCTGTATCTTCCTCACCTATACACCACACTCACTGCTCCTCTCTTACCAAATATACCGCGTTCACTGTGCCCAAATAAGCTTCTGCTGGGATCGAGTCCCATACCAAAGATGCAGTAATGGCCTTAACCACAATGGTCCCGTGCATTTACCGATCATAACCCTCCATCCATTATGCTCACCTTTCCGTTTCTCTGGCCATACGACAATGTAATCTCCACCCTCTCGGATTAGCTCACACACTGACTCTTGAGACCAGCTGTCCTTCCTCAGAACAGTCACTCCTTTCACACAATTTTGGGCTACATTGCTTGTTTAAGTAGAGGTGTGATGCATATTTATGGTCAAATTGTTGCAGCTAGTACAGTCAACAGGTCTTGAAATAGCTTTAAGGTCAAGAGCTAGATCAGTGAAAGCAGAACTTATTCCATATAGAGTTTATCTCCATGAAAGGGTCTTTTGTTTGGGATAATATGATAGCTCTGCATTGAACTGCTCCTTTATCTGATCCAACAGAACTGAACACATTCAGTGGTGACTGAGGTTTCTGAATAACATTGGGTTCGGGATGCTGAATGCTTACACAGCACACAGCCATTTTCATGCTCATTCTAGGTGCCTTTTATAAGGATACAATTTAGTCTTTAGGTTATTATTTTAACCCAAACCTTTGAGTGAGAACAGTGTCTTCAATGCAATGGTACATTCTAATCCAATTATTATTGTTATTATGATTCTTGATGATGATGGTACTGCTACTAATGATACTGTTGTTGTTAGCAGTTATCAGAGCACCTAACCTGACAAATTAAGTAGTAAATGTCCCACAAATTTGCTATTCTAAACCATCACCTGTAGATGTGCTTTATGATACAAGACAGTCAAGTATTCAAAGTTGTTGGTCTGAGGTGAGCCATCTGAGAAAGCTTTCCGGGCCCAGCTGTACCTGTGTGTGGCCGTCCAAGGCTACCAATAACGTGTGGGAAGGTTGTATGTACTCACCGGCACTCTGGAGCATAAAAGGCACACAAATAATCCATATGTCTGTGCTAACGAGTTCACAGTGAGAAATCCACGCCTGCATCACGCATCCTGTCTGTGCGCTCCAATTTCCAACCGTAGGCCATGCTGTTCTGTTGCCCAGAGTTCCAACCAAACAATGTTCAACTTTCCTCTGGACCCACACCTCCCCCCCACCCCAGCGAGAGCACCTCCCGACCCCAGAAGCACTCCTCCTCTCCGTTCTCGTATTGTTCTCCCCAGACAGAAGAATCTCTCCCGTCAGATTCCTGATGTGTCCCTCTGGATGATGGTCCGGCTCCCTCACTCTCCCGCGAAACAGGAGCGCTTTGGTGTCCAAGAGACCCAGTGCCCCCCACCCTGCCCCATCTCTGCCAGCAAACTCCGTGCCACTTCTGCTTTCTTGCTAGACTGTTAGACATGTTCCCTCCCTCATTCCCTCCCTCTGCTGGCCCCTCCCCCGGGTATTCTTTGGGGACTGAAAGCTCCATGCTGCTCTCCTCTTAGTGAAAAAAAGAGGACCCCCCCTTTTCGCCCACCCCATTCAGATGTTAAGTGACAGCTGCCTTCAGCCCCTTACTCTCCACCTTTATCACGTGATGGACACAGAGGCAAACCATATGAGCCACAATAGTAGAAGCCCCTCTCCTCCTAGGAAAGCCCACCCCCCGGCCGAGGGGGTGGAGGCTCCGAAAAAGCACTAATTAACGAAAAACACCACCTTTTAGATTTCCAGCATGGCCCAGCCTACCAAACTCCGACCGGCAAACAGTCGCTGGTAGTGAAGAAACGAAAGTAAATGCAGAACAAATAGTATGCGTGAGAACCTTTTAGTTCATCAGAGTTCAAGTTCTGTGCCTCATTAAATAAAAACAAGACAGCTAACAGTTAATTCACAAAGTAAAAAAGGAGGTATTAAATGACACAGGCTGTAACCTATAACCTAAAAAGTTATTATAATGTACTGTAACGTAAATTGGACAACAACCTTTAAACCTTGACAAAATCACCCTCCATCTGTAGACAAAATTGTGTTTGCTAACACTCATTCATGCAAACAATGTTTATTCATGTGTTGCGCTGTCAGGCCTGATATTAAAATGATCTGGTGGCACCCAGTCACATAATGATAATCTAAGGTGCAGCCCAGATCTCCAGATCATGGTAAAGATGTTCATTGGGGACCTGCCCAGATGATTGTCTGTCAGCCACCCTCACTGGGGAACCACCCTCAGTCATGTTATCATCATTATGGATGAAAACATTAAAAAATCATAAAAATTGATCTGCACATAATACTCAGTCTTGCCTGTGGACCGATGGCTCCGTCACTGATTACAGCTCCATCCCACAGCTGACCAAATCCCCATCCCCACTTCCGCTCCAACCCCGGTCTCTATCACCTCCACTTCCACTTCCATCTGAGCCATTTAGTTTCGCTAAGAGAAAAAATGGGATCTCCAGGGGCAGATAATGGAATATCAATCCCAATTTCCATCCTGGCCCCACTTCTACGCCACGTCAAACTGAGTTAGAAGTGAGTGGAGGCAGGAGCTTTCATCTCAATCATGGGCTTGGAATTGTTGGAATTATCTCAACAGGCATTGTCCTTCAAGATGTTCAAAATTCAGACTGAAACATGACACTGACGTACTGTAGCACCACCATCTCATCTGTGGTGAACCTATGTAGAGAGTCATACCGGTTAACATTCAGGAGTGTGCTGGAAAGGCAGAACATGAGTGTGCAGTGGTTTACCATCAAAGTCAATCGTCATATCCTGGCAGGTTACCCAGTTCCGGTCCCGGAGGCCAGAATCAACACAGTTTGCAGATTTCCCTGCTCAAACAATTAGCTCACTAAGATACGTTAGAGCAGGGAAATCTGAAAACTGGGGGTTCTGGCCCCCCCAGGACAGTAATTGGGGTACCCTGATATTCTACATACGTGTATGAGTTTTTTTATTATATTTTGCAAATAAATAAGTCCTGGTTGTGGCTGTGTTTGGGAGCTGGGAAATTATCTGACCCTGGGAGAAAGCTCGGGCACCAGAGTATGCCCACCAAAAGGTCTTCGTGAACGGCCCTTCATGGGGAATTACGTCATTCACATCCAATGGACCAGCAGCCGGAACGAGGCGGCCGAGCGACGAGGGGGGAGAGGAGAGAGTTTTCCAGAGTTCATGACAATTAATCAGCTTCTTCAAGGGGTTCTGCTCTGATGAGTGGTACCGCAGAAAGGACTCGCACGCCTTTTGACCTGCTTGCGGTGCTTAAATCACTTCACCACGCGGAGGAAATAAAGAAGGGAAGGAAAGAGAGGTGTACGAAATGCCTGAATGCCTGTCGACTTGGGATTCTTGGGAAAATTATTTCAATGGAGTTACCCCTGAGGTCAAGCTCTTTAACCCCCTGCTGGGGTGCCCCAGGGTCAGGGCAGTCGTGTCTGTCAGAAATAATGTTTCGACTCCAAGCCAAGCTTAAATACAAGCTTCAAGCATCCAGCGCACAGCAGTTCAGTCAACAGACCCCAAAGTTACTTGGTGATGCTAATGTGTCATAATCCAAAACCATGTACACTGTTCATAAAATATCTAGGAATGGAGCAGAGTATTTTACTGAGGTTTAAGGATTTTGTTCATAGGTAGAACAGCCAAGCACTCAGTAATTTGATCCTCAGCCGTTGTGCTACCTGTTCTTTATAATAAGATCTTACCCCACATTTAAAAAAAAATTGTGAAAAGTAATGGAGGCCTCTTATATTAACTAAAAAGCCAGCTAAGAAAGGAAGAGGAATTCATGGATAGGCTGAGCTAGAGGACGCTCTGATCAAATGGGAAACGTTACCCAAACCCCACAGTAGTAAGAAACGTTGGCCTTACCGCCTCCCACCTCTTAATCCCCATCTCGCCCCCCAACCGCAGGCAAGCAGATGATGGTCAGACTCAAGCCGGCTTTGGCTAACTGACATTCATACCAGAAACCATAAATCAGCCCCATCAAAAAGGGAATCGATGCCGCCCATAAACCAAGAGTCGTCTAGTTTGCCAAAGACACAGATTTGGATTAGTCTTTGGATCGCGCTGCAAGTGCACGTCAGTGTGTTACTTAGGCAGCACCTCCCTTTTGCTGATAAACAGCGAAACCAGCGGCACCAAACCAACAAGAAAACATCCCATGAACACTTTCCATGTGCATAGCCTTGAACTAGAAGCATGGTGATTTATGGCAGAGCACAGTTCACATTTTGGGGTTCATTGGCTTGATGTCTTTATATTTACTACAGGAGGGAAGTTAATTTATTAGCAGATGCTTTTAGGCAAAGTGACATACGATTCAGAAAGAAGGATCCGACCGTCCCCGGGATTTGAACCAGCGACTCTCCAATTACAGGTCCAGCGTCCTGATGAGCCCCAATATTTCTGATTACAAGTGAACATTTTCATCAAAGCCACTTTTAGCCATAGTTTAACATTCAGTTCATTATGTTCAGATCCATAGCAACCAGTTGGGAAGGTCACTTTTGAAATATAATAGGTTACTGATTACATTACATAACGATGTTAAATGTAACTAGTTACTCTCTGACACTTATAGTGGCCAAAGTAAAGAAGTTCAGGTGCTTTTTTGTATTGGGATAGTAGTGATAATAAGGGGATTTGTTAATTATGTATAGAAAATGACGTAGGTCTATGCGAAAGGGAAAGGGTTAGTGGAACAATCAGGCGAGGACACGGGTAACATACATTTCTTAGAGGTGAAAACTAAGGCTTTAAAGATGGGGGATTGTCAAGTGGTATTCCGATGTCATCAATACTATCAATTTACTGTTCCATCATTGAAGCCCCTCTTTAACATAAAGCAGAGAACTGTCTGCTTCTGGTGAACGAGGGGTAGCTTTGGGTTCAGGTGTTTAGACAGGGAGCTCATGATGAATGGATTGCAAATGAGGACAAATCAAATCACAGCCTGGAGAGCTAGTTGACTTGAAAGCACAGAAAGTGGATTACCTCATTACACCGTAAGCCCACCCCCGTCAATTCTCTGTCTGCTAAAATCGAATGAGACCCGAATGGGTCCTCAGAATTTCAAGATAATTAGCATTTTTCAGACCATACCACTCCATAAAAAGGGGGAATGGGACACAGGGAGTAGTGTTTTTTTGTGAGTAACAATAGGGCCCCCCCCACTGAGTAAGCCGCTATCTGGAAGCCTTGCCAATGTTCCCCAGAGTTTATATCCTGCAGCTTTTTAGTGGTTTGAACTGGGGTGGTGTGTGTGGGGGGGGGGGGCGTGGCAGGATCGGGGTGGTGTGTGTGTGGGGGCGTGGCAGGATAGGAGTGGTGTGTCAGGGGGGCAGGATAGGA
>JAODKC010000137.1:6401956-6430396 GCA_026777985.1 Mormyrops attenuatus
CCCCCCCCCCCCCCCCCCCCCCCCCCCCCCCCCCCCCCCCCGCCCCCCCCGCCCCCCCCCCCCCCCCCCCCCCCCCCGCAAAAGGGAATCCACACACAAGAATTTATTTGTAGCTCTAACTCAAACTGCTTCGAACCCTGTTGAAAGACTCCCAAATCATGCATAAATACTAAGGAGCTGTTCCATTGTTGCTGTAAACTCTCAGCATAGACGTTATAAACCCATTACAATAGACACTAAGTGGCCTGTCTATTAGAAAGACTGCTTGTTAGTGCAAACAGTCTGTTCATTCAAACAAGCAAATCAAGTGGCAGCAACTGAATAGAGACAAACAAGGGTCAAGGGGTGTTGTTACTGTTTGGCTCAGCACTAAAATGGCTAAAATGTGTGATCTTAGCAATTTTGCTTATGGTGTTGCTGCTCATGCCAGAAATGTATCTCAGAAACAAGCACCTTCCGGGGATTTTCACACGCTACAATTTCTGGAGTTCAGAGAGTAGCACAATAAAAACATCTAATGTGCGAGGTCAGCAGTGAAAGGCTGCAAGAGCATAAATAACTCTGTGCAGCAATAGTCTGCAGAAGGGCTTCTCTGAACATACAACTTGTCTGTCCTTAAAGAGGTTCTGAAGGAAAAAGTGGGTCCTACTGGCTGGGTGTACCCAATAAAGTGAGCATAAATATACTCACATAAATGTAATCAAAAATATACTAAATAGGTAATAACTTCTAAATGTACTAATTTACAATGACCATATACTATATAATAAAAAAAACTCATTAACCTCTAGGCTACAGTGCATACAGTAACCTCTAGTACCTTAAGACAGAGTTGAGAGGGAGCAAAAACGTGGACTGTCTGGGAGGGAGCAAAAACGTGGACCGTCTGGGAGGGAGCAAAAACGTGGACCGTCTGAGAGGGAGCAAAAACGTGGACCGTCTGAGAGGGAGCAAAAACGTGGACTGTCTGGGAGGGAGCAGAAACATGGACCGTCTGGGAGGGAGCAAAAATGTGGACTGTCTGGGAGGGAGCAAAGACGTGGACTGTCTGGGAAGGAGCAAAAACATGGACTGTCTGTGAGGGAGCAAAAACATGGACTGTCTGGGAGGGAGCAAAAACGTGGACTGTCTGGGAGGGAGCAAAAACGTGGACTGCCTGGGAGGGAGCAAAAACGTGGACCGTCTGGGAGGGAGCAAAAACGTGGACCATCTGGGAGGGAGCAAAAACATGGACCGTCTGGGAGGGAGCAAAAACATGGACCGTCTGGGAGGGAGCAAAAACGTGGACTGTCTGGGAGGGAGCAAAGACATGGACCGTCTGGGAGGGAGCAAAAACGTGGACGATCTGGGAGGGAGCAAAAAACGTGGACTATCTGGGGGTCCCTAAGGACTGCTTTGAGAAACACTGCCTGAAGATACTTTTCCTCCTGTTACTTAGCTGGTATGTTTAAATCCATCATATCTCCAGCAAAAGTCATCCTTAGACACCCCTTTAGTGCCCCCCAGGTATGTTTTTGACTTTTGTGTTTTAGTGTCCATACCTGGCCATTTGCACTAATCTCTGACTGCCCCTAACCTGTGGTTTGCGAGCGACTGTCAGTTTTTTCAGGTTGTCCGCTTCTACAGCCAAGTGCAGCTCCAGAAACCAGGCCAGAGAAAGCGGCGCGTTTCACTGTGCTGTGAGCCACTGCTAACTGAGCGGTACAGGTAGTTACAAACAACCGACTTAAACACAACTCGTACTTATGAACAGACTGCCTTTTATATTAAAAACTGAAATACAATGGTTTGTAATACCGACCGCACTCCCTCCGCACTGACACTCATCAAGACAGAGCACAGGTTCAGTGTCTTCTCAGCTCCAGGTAAAATGCCGTATGCACTTACTTTTATTATTAATGTATTTTTATTCTTATTTTGTTCTGTATTATTACTTTTCTGACTTACCTACAAATTTGACTGCCTGTAATCTTAAGAAATAAGAGGGACAGACCTTACAGGACATTAAATAACCAGTTACCTAAATAACTTGCCACCTCCCACCATATTTGTGCCTGTTCCAATAATGAACTCATGCTAATTACTAATGAACTTCGGCAAAGTTAGAAAAATGCTGCTTTCATAGTGAAGTATTGCCCATCAGGAAGTATTGCTCAGTGTAGCTGGGAAGTCGTCCTTTCCAAAAAACAGGAATGGTATAAAGAAGCAGCTTGAGTCATTGTACAGCAGAACCTTGTTTCATTTGGCACATACGGCATGTTTCAGTGCACTTCGAATCTCAGTTACCAGTTCTGGTCTTCTTTCGGTTTAGAAACGCCTAGCATCTTCCCATCACCCTAAATGGAAGAGAGAGAAAAAACAGAAATAAATGACAGTAATAATCTATACACCTCCTTATACATTCATTTTAAAACCCCTTTTTCAGGTAAAGGCCACAGTTAAATTGTTATGTTACACCTATTATGGAAAAAAATGGTGCGATCACATACAAAAGTGACTCCTATTTCTAGTTTATGATTACAATCTGATTTTCTAGCTGTTAAACTCACTGCTAAACCGCAGACAAAACTTGTGTCTGAGAGTGATGAGTACAACAGTCTAGTTTGGGAATTTGTCAGATTCAATATGAGTAAGTAATGCCTTTATGTAAAATATCTGCCTGGTACCGGAACTGCCGCACTGTAATGACTAACAGAATTGCTTAACTCCTTCTCACCGTTGCTGGACACCAAGTCACTTTAGCAATTGTTATAAAGTTGCTAAAGCAAGCAGAAGAGAATAACATTCAGGATGCTTAAGCAGTGTGGATTTGAAACCTGAAGGCTGCTGGTTTGAATCACAAAAGGTGCCTGAAGGACAGGTACCCAGCCCATTCAATCTCTAGGCAATCCATGAAGGAGGAGGAGGAGGAAGAGGAGGAGGAGGAAGTCTCTCCCGCATTTAGTGCCAGTCACACAGGGCATCAGTGCCTGTTTGATTCTGTATCCAGCAAAGCAATGAAAGATCAGGTGATTTCCTCCTTTTGACCTGACCAGCCAGTCCTGGTGCTGAACGTTCAGGGTCTCTCCTGCTTTTCACAAACATGCATGTCTTTCATTAAAGTATTTACTAAAGAAAGATGAAAGAAATGATTTTCAGAAGTCGGTGGGTGGGAATCTCCTCCACTGCCGGTCACTGATTGATTGAAACATCTGGTATGCCCATTACTAGTAATTGCTTCCCTGGTTTAATTAGTTACTGAGGTTGGTGACCTGGAGGGGACAGAGACCACAGAAGAGGACTGAGACCTCCCTGAACTATACATAATCAGTCTGTTACTGAGATGCTGGAACCTGAACAAGCTAAGCCTTAGGTCTTGAATAGCTCCATATTATGCTATAATGATATTTTAACAGGGGTGTGTCCACTTTTTATATCAACTGTACATAGTATGGTAAAATGTCATCCTTTATACAGGGACAATTATACAGGGTCATTTTTCAATAAAAGATCTTTGACAGCAGAGGCCATTTTCTATATCTAAATATTCATTTCATAAATATTCATAGCTTGTTTTTAAAAATACTTCTTGTAATTTCCTAGTATGATTCAAAGAAAAATAAAATATGCCCCCTAATGGCAAATTGACATATTGCACCCTGGAAAATGTGACTAGGCTATTAAAACTACATTAGCATTAGCATATACATATAGAACAACATAATTACATAATTCAAAAAACATTCGCAATTACTTTTGTTTTGCTAATAATAATTTCAAATAGCAGTGCAAATGAGAAGTAAAAAAGTGTAAATGGTACACAGTAGTACCTTGGAACTCAAACTTAATTTGTTCCAGAAGGCTGGTCGAGTTGCGATTTGGTCGGGTTCCAAATCGAATTTCCCCATAAGAAATACTGTAAATGAATTTAATTCGTTCGACACCCAAACAATTGCCTATTTAAACTTATCTACCTACCTAACTAATGATAAAAAGCATTATCAATCGATATAAAACTAACACACACGAAAAAATACACATACAGAAGCAATGAACATGAAATCGATGACAATCCCAGACTCCGAAGCGAGAGCAGACACATGTGCACCACCTTCACGTCTCCCTATAATCTCCTTCTTAGGTTCTACAGTTACTCTCACTACTGTCCTCTTTGGTTTGCTGCTATTACTGCTCACTTTCTTAGGTCCCATGATTACTGTATCACTAAATGTACTGTAGATAAAGCACAAAAAATTCACACCGAACACAGGAACACAGCTTTCACACATCGACCTTGGTCGAGAGGCACCGCGAGACTCAGCGATTCGTAGGCATCAGCATCCCAGTACATCCGTCAGCATCCCAGTACGTCCGTCAGCATCCCAGTACGTCCGTTTGCCTTTCTTTCTGCCCATCAGTGACGCGTCTCGATCTGTATAGGTTTTAGCAGGCCTGTTTTGTTTTGTTCAGAGTTTATGGTCGAATTGTGGTTAGATTTTTCTCGACCGACCTGTTCAAGATTCCAAGATTTTGGTCGAGGTGCTAGTAGAAAAAAATTCAACAAACCCCTTCAATGCCCGTGTTGGTCGAGTTAAAAGACGTTCGAGTTCCAAGGTTCTGCTGTATTTTAAATTGTGTGTTTCCTTTCTGCGCCCCCTCCCTCTGATAATGATCAGAGTACAAGTAAATCTGTTTTGTAAGATGTTTATTTACATTAAAACATAGTGTTACCCTCAAAACGTACATCTTTAAGTCATGCCTTGCAATGCAAACTTTCTTTCATTGGCAAAATCAGTCAGTTTGATACAATATTTGTCTTTAATCCTTAAACTACTTCTAAACTACAGAACTGAACTGTTGAGAAAACATATTTGCTGATCTTTCTATAGTCTGTGTCTCTGTGTTAGTACAGCATGCAGAGCAACAAAAATACAGATATATATATATATATCAAAAAAAGATGGAAAATAAAACATGATTTACAGTCAAGTACTTTCAAAGAACAGAACATAGATGGCAAAATAAGAGGTACAGAAGAAAATAATCAGTGAAACGGCAGGTAAAGCATGACATCATTAGAAATTATTACACACCAAAAATATTTCAGAGAAATGAACTGTTCTGAATTGTACAGTTTGAATACACACAGAATTAAAAATGACTGCCTTAATAAAGTGTATTGTATTGTGTGACAACCTTTTCCTAACTTGTTTTTATGTTTAGTCAGGAAAATTTTAGAGACAGAAATGTGTTATTGACACTGACTTTTCCAGTATACTTTAGCTGATCCACCCCTTGCGGTATCAGTACTTGTTTTATAATGTGTTTGTGGTGGGGAGCTGCTAGTCACACATGCTGAACCTCAATTAGCACCTTGACTTCGTTATTCATACTTTATGTAGCAAAAATGAAAACATAAGGCACTTAAACAACGCTGGCTGGTACTGGAGTGGAGATTACTCTCTGAAGTTAAGCCTATTTAAAGGTCTCTTTTGATTGGTGGGTGAAGGGAGAACAGCAGCCAATGGTTTCAGGATGACCTCAGAGCATCAGCAACATTGGCTCTCCATGTGTGGGAGATGAGGTGAAGGTATAAGGGCACTGGAGGGTGATCTACAAACAGAAATTAATGACATGAACAGAACTGAAACGAAACAAATGAAAATGTGGGGAAGGCCTGGGTTTAACTCAAGGATTTAGGGAAGAAACTGGTGGGCCATTTAATTAAATTTATTCACCTCTACTTTTACACAGAAACAGTTTTTCATATATATATATATATATATATATATAGAGAGAGAGAGAGAGAGACACACACACACACACACATATATATATATATTGATATATATATCAAACGGTACAAGTAAACCAGCAAGTAGTTACCTGGATATCTTGAGAAGAAGGCCTTTGACTTTTCCCGCTAAGATGTTGATCAGTTCCAGCCGTCTGCACATCCACATCTCCGCCTTTGTGTCCAATGCTGCTCTGTTAAAAAGAAAAATTGCACAACATTTAATAACCAACCAACCACTGTAAGGGAGAAATGGTATGCAGTCACATCAACTAATACAATAGCCAATCCTGGCTATGATCCATGAAAGACCTGTGTAATTAAAATTAAATCCTTTATAGAATACTAAAGTCACTTTAGTGTTCAAAACATTATTATATAATTTGTAAATATTACTGTTACTTATGAACAAAATTTCAAACAAAATAAGGAATAAATAGGTACATGTATTAGTATTTTTTAAATGGCAAATAAAAGTGTATTGACATTCAGTTAATCAAATTTAAGGATTCCATGTGAATACATCCACGCACCAATCCATAGGGTTCTCTCCCGTACAAGTGGTGGTAATCATGGGAATACATGTAATCATGGAATTTACCAAACAACTAATCAAAGTTTGTAAACAATTCTCAGTGGCTAATGCAAGTGAATCTGGATGAAAGAGAAGCAGGCTAGCCGAATATTAATCCACATGAGGAAAACGCTGCTGCATCTAAAAAGGTCAGTCGAGATGATTGAGGAGAACAAACAGATGAAAGACTGACAAAAAAATAGGGAGGAGAGAACAGGACAGGATAAAGCGTGAACAGGCTGACGTGGGCTGGAGTCACTTACGATGACTAAAGCATGACTCTCAGTGTGGGTGCATGTCGGTATTAGAAGGTTCACTCTTGGTGGAGTCAGGAGTCTTCTGAGGTCATCTTAAAATCTTCAGCTGATACCATTTAGGATTTCTTGACCCAAAGTTTTTGAGGGTGGATAGGGGATCAAGCCAAAAAAAATAATAGTTTCGGTCAAAAATATTTGCAGGAGTTTTCCATTAATCTGAGGTGTCTTGGGGGTGTCAGGGGTCTGTGGTGAGTATTAATGCAGATATTCTTTGAGCCGGGAAATGATCAACAAAAAGACTTCCCATTGTAGCATCTTGAAGCATTTTTATTCCAGTGATAAAATTTGTTATCTTTATTCTGCTCTGCAGACAGCATGCTAGTCATTTGTTATGCTCTGCTGGAAAGCCTTTGCCTTATAAAATAACTCTGATCAAATATCTATACATGTACACAGTATAAAGGCATATATATATATTTTCTATTCGGGTAAACAGGATCACTTTTAATTCTGTGTTGGCATGTCCTATGTCCTATGAACATGTCTCTTAAACTAAAACCAGAAAGCAACATGAAAAAATACTTTTGTTTTTATATACTTCTCTCAGAATTCTATCAGATATAACCTTCTGGAAAATTCCTTATATGTAGTGTTAATCATAATATACAACACGAAATAGTGTTACTTAACACCAACAAAGCGTTAAACTGAGCAATTCAAAACATATTAAATGAGTTCAAGGATCTTACAAATATGCACTTTGTTGCACAAATAAACAGAATCATAGGAACTAGATTTATCTCAGAATATCAAATAAGCCCTAAAAGAAGAGGTGTCATTCTGAATATACACTGAATTAAGTGGGATCTTTATATATAACTATATCCAGCATTAATGCAATATGATTTAATGCAACCACATGCAGAGCAGAATATTTTTCCTATAAATTATGAAGCTGACAAGTGCATTGGAAGCATGTTGCAAAGGTTTGTTGTTCCTCAAATCGGCAAGACCTTGTTCATGATAACTAATGCGATGGCTTGGCTTAGTATCGGCGGCTGTAGGATGAAGAGCTGTAGGAGGAGGACGAAAAGTTCATGGAGAAACCAGAGCCAGTAGCATCAAAGCTTCCTCGTCTTGAGCCTTGTCTAGACCCAGTTCTTGATCCACTCCGGGAACCCACAGCTGACCCAGCACCACTGGCATTGTAGGGGCTGTAGAGGCCTTTGCTGGACTGCGAGCATGCCTCCAGAAGACGCAAACCAGATCCCTCTTCAACCATGCTTCTGTCCATGGCATCTTTGTAGGAGATCTTCAGTTTGGTTTTGGGACAGGTCAAGTATTTGTTATAGCCGCTCACGTCTCGCAGCTTCTGGGCAGTACGTGTGTCCAGAGTACCCTTTCTGATAGCTTCATCCAGTGAGACTCTGCCAGAAACATCAGGTTCAATTAATCCTCCAGTGAGGTACTGGACCTCAAGGAAACGCTGGCCAGCTTCATAATAAAGCCATCCTTTTTTCAAGGCCTGAGCAGCAGACATTTTAGTCTTGGTTCTAGGATCTTCAAATCCATTGAAAGCTTTCTGAGCCAGGTTGAGGCGATCAACCATTATCTTATCAACAAGGTTTTTGCTCACTGCATCAGCAACAGAGAATGTCTCCCCTGTGGTGGGATCAATGATACCGCCAGTGCATGCTTGGGCTTCCAGTAGTCTTTGACCAGAGATGTTGTCTAAAATGTTTCGGTGCATAGCTTCAGTTACGGACACCTTCTCTAAAGTGTCTGTATCCAGGATTCCAGCCACTGGGCCTGTTTCCTCAGTTGGATCATTCCATACTGTTGTTGGGGGTTTGATGGATGGGAGTGGACTCATGGGATAGGAAGAAGTGGATCCAATTGAGGATGAACGGGATCGAAATCCACTCATGGTACCAGACAACATGTCAGCAAATTCTGTGATGGAAAGCATGCCAGAACGATACTGATCCATAGCAGACTGATCAATGAGGCCTCTTGAAATAGCGTCATCTATGTCATATTGTCGTCCAGACCTTCTGTCAATGATCATGGATTTCACAGTCCCATCAGAGGAGGTAGTGGTGATTTCCTCCCATTCACATTCCTGCTCTGCAAGTTCCAGGTAGGTCTGGTGGTCAATAAGTCCTTTGCGGTATGCCTCATATACAGACATCTCTTTGCCAGACTCGGGATCCACAATGACTACTCTGCGTTTGCGAACGGAAGATTTGGATGATGATTTCCTCTCTCGCTTCTTGTCCTTCAGAAGCAGGAGAACGAGGCCTGTTTCTGGGTCTGTAATGCACCTCTCCATCAGCCCTAAGTAGGTGAGGTTCTCCTCAGTATTTGGGTCAAAGAATCCTTTGGTATCGTCAGATGGATCAGAGAGAATTTCATTCATCTCTTCATCAAAGAGCCCACGGTTGTAGGCCACCTCTACTGGAAGTCGATGACTTTCCTCTGGATCAATGATGCCGCCAGTGGCAATCTGAGCTTCCAGAAGGCGAATTCCATGATCTTTCAAAATGAGACCTTTTTTCATAGCCTGGAATAAAGAGATAGTCTTTCCAGTATATGGGTCTCTGTAACCTGTAACAGCACGCTCAGCGGAGAGAAGTTTGTCTCTGAACTCTGATCCCACAATTCCCATCCTGACAGCTTCATTTACAGTCAGCTTTAGCTTCTTAATTGGGTCAATGACATATCCTGTGGCTGCCTGAGCTTCCAGCAGTTCAAAAGCAGTTCCAGGCCTGATCAAATTCTTTTTCATTGCTTGATAAACAGACAGACGTTCCTTTGTAGATTCAATAAATACACCAGCAATACAACTTGTGCCTTCAAGATATTTCTGGAGCCCCTTGCTGACCTCCTCAATTGTAACAAGGCCTTCGTTAAGTTCTGTGACTGTCTTTTGGTCGATGATCTGGGAGCGTATCAGTTCTTCTATAGTGATCTGCTTCCTAAGACCCTTGAACAGTAATCTTCTGTCTGCTAGTGACAGCATTCGTAATCCAGTGCCCTTATCAATTTTACACCTCTTAAGCAGTTGGACATATGATAGTTTCTCTTCTGTGACAGGGTCAGTATAACCCTTAACATCTCCTGAAAGCTTTTCATTGATCTCTTTATTAATGTATCCACGCTGCATGGCAACATCAGTGGGAAGGTGGAAGTAGAATTCTGGATCCACGAGGCCACCTGTGGCTACCTGTGCTTCCAGCAGTTTTAGGGCATAGTCCTCAGGAAGCAGGTCTTTCTTCATTGCTTGGAACAGAGAGATAATTTTACCACTGTAAGGATCCTTATAACCAGTGACAGCTCTCTCAGCAGAGAGAAGTTTGTCATGGAGCTCTGGACCCACAACACCTTTGCGGACAGCCTCATCAACAGTTAACATTTCATTCTTGATTGGATCAATCATAAACCCTGTTGCTGCTTGAGCTTCCAGAAGACTAATAGCAATTTCAGGTTTCATTAGTCCTCTCTTCATAGCTTGATAAATACTGATTCGGTTGGAGGCATCAGACAACACCCCAGCAATGCCACCAGTGCCAAAAAGATACTGTTTCACTGTCTGCATTTCCATGACTTCTCGAATGGTTATTTTCTCTTGCTTCAGCAGATTGTAAGTTTCCAAGTCAATAATGTGAGCGTTATATAGTTCCTCAATGGTAACTCTTCGTCTGATTACGTTGCAAGATGCAGTATGCCCACCCCTGATGATTTCCCTTTGCTCAATTATTTCTATAATGATGATGATCATTCGTTCCTTTGTGATTTTTCCAGACCGATATTCTTCAAGGAGTTTAAGTCTTTCTTCTTCAGGGAGCAGATCTGAGTTCATGATATCCCATAGAGACATTGACTGTCCAGAATGACCTCCAAGGGGGATATCTACTTTAGTGTCAGCTAAGTCCTTCTGAGTTTGTTCCTCAGTGTACAGGTAAGTCTTCTCCACCACTGTGGGGGACTCTGGTTTTGAAAGGCGTAACAAGCAGAATCCTGTTCCGGGATCTCTCATGCACTTCTCCTTTAGCTGTTTGTAAGTGACACTTTCCTCTGTGTTGGGGTCAGAGAATGCCTTGGTGTCATTTGTTGGCTCGGAAAGAATCTTAAACATTGGTTTGCTGAGACAGCCACGCTCATAGGCTACCTCCATAGGCACCCTGTGACTATTGACAGGATCAATGATTCCTCCAGTAGCAATCTGAGCTTCGAGAAGAGGCACAGCATGCTCCTTCAGGATGAAGTCTTTCTGCATAGCTTGGAAGAGGGAGATCTTGTTACCTGTGTAGGGGTCATTGTAGCCAGTTACGGCCTTTTCAGCTGAAAGAAGTTTTTCATGAAGCTCAGGGCCAACGGTGCCTGCCTTTACAGCCTCATCCACAGTCAGCAGCTGATTTGTGATTGGATCCACAATAAATCCAGTAGCTGCTTGCGCTTCAAGAAGTACGAGGCCTGTGTTGTATCTAAGCAATTTCTTCTTCATTGCTTGGTAAATGCTCATCTTTTCTTTGGTTGGTTCAATGTAGATGCCAGCTATGCAGTCAGTGCCCTGCAAATAACTTTTAACTTTGTCAAATTCAGCAACATCTTTTGGGCACGTTTTGCCTTGCTGCAGCTTGTCAAATGTAGTTTTATCAATTATCTGAGAGTCAAGCAACGATCTAGCTGGGACAGAACCTCTGAGTCCCTTGAAAGTGACCTGTTCATTTTTCTTTGTTTCCTTCTCATCGATGATGGTGATGACAATCGTAATGATTTTTTCAATTGTCACCTTGCCAGATTTGTATTGCCTGATCAGCTCAAGCCTCTGTTCCTCTGTTAGATACTCAGAGTTGATGAGCTCCCAAATAGTCACTTTCCTTCCCTTGAACGGTCCAGATGACATTTCTATGCTTGCCTGGTTGAAAGCCTCTTTAGTTTGTACATCTGTGTAAGTCTGAAAGTCCTTTGCATTGATGGCTTTCTCAGACAGAGGCAGAAGCTGAAGACCAGTCTCCTTGTCAATGATGCACCTTTCCTGGAGCTGTAAGTATGTGACATTGTCCTGAGTGTTGGGGTCAAAAAAGCCCTTTGTGTCGTCAGTTGGGTTGCTCAGAATCTGGTTTATTTCATCATCAAAATATCCCCGCTTGCAGGCAACATCATGTGGGATACGATAGCTTTTTACCGGGTCAATGATGCCACCGGTGGCCAGCTGAGCTTCCAGCAAACGAATGCCTTGGTCCCTGATAATGAGTTCCTTCTTCATAGCTTCAAATAAAGAAACAGTTTTTCCGGTGTAGGGATCTTTGTAGCCAGTGACAGCTCTCTCTGCAGACCGCAACTTTTCATGCAGCTCAGGGCCAACAAGACCCTCTTTTACAGCTTCATCAACAGTCAACTTTTGATTTTTCACTGGGTCAATGATAAACCCAGTTCCAGCTTGTGCCTCCAAAAGATTTAAAGCTGGGCCTGGACTCAAAATATCTTTTTTCATGGCTTGATAGAATGGCATCTTCTCCTTTGTTGACTCAACGAACACTCCGGCTATACCGTTAGCGCCTTTCAGCGCCTTCTTTACTGGCTCCAGCTCAGACACTTCTTGAACTGACTTATTGCCCTTGTGAAGTTTGTTGTATAAGTCTTTGTCAATGATCTTGCAATCCAGAAGTTCAGTAGCAGGGACAGGCCCCCTGAGTCCATCAAATTCAATTTCTTTCTTTTTCTCTTTGTCTTCCACCACAGTAATAACAATCCTGATGATTTTTTCCACAGTGATTTTCCCTGTCCTATACTGTCGGATTAGATCTTTCCTTTGATCCTCAGTGAAATACTCGGAGTTGATTATTTCCCAAATGGTGATGTTCTTTCCCTTGAACCTTCCAAATGGAACCGATACAGTGGTCTTGCTGAAGACATCTTTTGTTTCCTCATCGGTGTATGTCCTATCGCTTAAAGCAGCCTTCTCTGTGATGGGTAGTAGTAACAGGCAAGTTTCTGGGTCTCCTATGCACCTTTCCAAAAGCTGTAAGTAAGTCAGATTTTCCTTAGTGTTTGGATCAAAGAACCCTTTTGTGTCATCTGTAGGATCTAACAGAATTTTGTTCAGCTCCGCATCAAATTGACCTTGCTTGTAGGCTGTCTCAATAGGCACACGATGGCTATGAACTGGGTCAATGATTCCGCCAGTAGCTAATTGAGCTTCAAGCAGTCTAATGCCATGGTTTTCCACAATCAAACCTTTTTTCATGGCTTCAAAGAGGGAGATTTTTCCACCAGTATATGGGTCCTTGTAACCAGTGACTGCGCGTTCAGCGGAGAGCATATTATTATGCAGCTCAGGCCCAATTAGTCCCTCCTTTACAGCTTCATTAACAGTAAGCTGCTTATTCTTCACTGGGTCAATCATATACCCAGAGGCTGCCTGAGCTTCCAGAAGTACCAGTGCAGTGCCAGGAGTGATTTTCTTCTCTTTCATAGCTTGATAGATGCTCATTTTTTGGTTAGGGTTGACTAAGACTCCTCCAATGCAGTTGGTACCTCTAAGGTACTTCCTCAGGGTTTCATCCTGGCTGAGCTCCTGCACAGTAATTTTTCCCTTATTTAACTTATCAAAGTCCTTTTTGCTCAGCAAGCCAATGTCATAAAGCCTGCTTGCAGGGACCTTCTCCCGAATTCCATCAAATGCCAGCGGTGAGACTCCATTCCTGTCCACATCATCCCTGCCACTTTGGCCATTGAAAATCTCCTTTGATGTTCCCACTGATGTTGCAAAAACCAGTTCTGTTTCAGGGACAAATTCTGTTTGGATTTCAATCTCCCTTGTATGCGCTACTCCTGGTTTTTCAGCAACCTGAAGCTTTTGCAGTTTTTCACGGAGGTTCTTGTTTTCCTCAGCCAGCAGCTTCTCCTGCTCTAACCGCTTCTTTTCAAGCTCCTTCATCTCCTTCTGCTTATTGCGCATTTCTTCTTCTGCATCTGTTTGCTTCTTGAGAGCAGCATCCAAGTTCTCCTGAAGTTTTCTCTTCTCCTCCTCCATCGCTTTTCTTTGATGCTCCTGTTCATCCTTGAGGGTTCTTGCTTTTTTAACTTCTTCTTCAAACTGTTTTTCTAGCCTCTTTTTCTCCTCTTCGATGAGCTTCTCTTTTTGGAGCAACATCTCCTTCTCTGTTGTGAAAGTCTTCTGAAGGATTATCATCTCATGTTCAATTTGTTCCTGCTGAGCATTAGCCATCTGTAAAAAAGAGGAAAAAATAATTCTTTAATTAATGCATAACTATGGCAAAATACCCGTTGATATGGGTGGTAAGATGGGACCAGTTGGTCGCTAATGAGCATTAATTCGATAATGAACATAATTTATTTTAAATAACAAGCATGAATATTCAGTACTTAAAAAGTATTTCGATGATAATATAAAGCTTAAATAGAATGTACCGAATGTTACAGTGAACTTCATCAGTCATAGTTAAGTTAGTAGGAAAGACTGTTAAAAGAGCATAAATGGCACTTATAATAAAATTTTGGAAATAATACCTCCTTTGACTTATTTTGTAACTCTGCAGCCTCCCTTTTCAGTTTATCCTTTTCTTTTTCAAGCTCAGCAATAGCGTTTCGTAGTTCATCCGCCTCTTTGCTACTGTGCAGTCTCTGGACTTCTAGTTTTTCTACGACATGGAACTTTTCTTTATTCAGCAGCTCAGTCTCATGCAGACGGGCGCTGATCTCATCCGCCTGCTTCTTGAACCTTTTGGCTTCCTCCTCCGCTTTTGACTGTGCGTCACTGAGCAAAGTCACCCTGAGTTTTAGTTCCTCGGCCTCAGCGGTGATCATCAGCTGCCGCTTGCGTTCAGCTTCCAGGGATTTCTGAAAGCCCTCGGCCTCCTCCTGTAAGCGCTGTTGCATCAGTTGCTTGTCCTCCAACAGTTTCTGAGCCTGCTCCTGAGCCAGGTCCTTTTGTCTCTGGAGCATCTCTGCCTCTGCTCTCAGTTTTGAGGCCTCTTGGATGGCTTGCATTTTCTCCTTCATCATCTTCTCTGCAAGCGCCCTCTGCTGGGCAAGGTCAGACTCTGCAATCTGCCTCATACGGGCAGCCTCCTGGGCCTCTACACTGAGTCGAGCAGCTTTTTCTGCCAGCTTCTTCATATTCTCTGCTTCCTCAGCCAAAAACTTCTCAGTGTTGTCATTGTCTCTTTTTATCAGGCGCTGGTTTTCCTCCTCAATTCTGAGCTTCAGTTTGACCAGTTCCTCCATCTGGATCTTGACTTTGAACAGCTCTTCCTCTACCTGGGCCTTCTGCTTCATTGCGTCAGTGACCTCATCTTTGAGGCGATGAAGCTCGTCATCCAAGAAAGACTTTTGCTTGTCTGTCTCATCCAGCTGCAGCTTGACCTTAGTCAGCTCCTGTTCGACTTGAGACTTTTGTTTTAGTGTCTGCTCTGCAATCTGCTTCTGCTTCGCCATCTCAGCATCTGCCTGTTCTTTTTGTTTCACAGCCGCTGCCTCGGCTTGGCCTCGCTTAACAGCCTCGAGTTCAGCCTCCTTTCTCAGTCGCTCCGCATCCTCCTGCGCTTTAGCCTGTTTAGTAGCTTCCGCCTCTGCAGCTTGCTTCTGGCGCTCTGCATCCTCTGCCTGCTGGCGAAGCAGAGCAGCTTCCCTTTCAGCTTTCTCCTTGGCCTCCTCTGCTTCCTGGGCAAGCTTTCTGGCTTTTTCAAACTCCTCTTTCAGCTTGTTCTGAACTAGGCTGTCCTCCTTCTGCTGAACGAGCACACTTTGGACCTGTTGTTCTGCTGCAGTGCACTTCTGTGCAGCCTCTTTGGCCAAAACGATCTGCTTCTCAGCTTCTTTGTCAGCTTCCTCCTTTTGCTTGTGAGCTTCAGTCGCTCTCTTCTTTAAGCGCTCCACTTCCTCCTGTGCTAGCTTACGCTGGCGTGCGGCTTCTTCTTCGGCAGCAGCGATCTTTCTCACTTTTTCTTCTGCTTCCTTCCTTCTGCTTTCCTCTTCTAGGACCAGCTTGCGGAGCTTCTCTGCCTCCTTCTCCGTCTGGGTCTTGCTTTGTTGAGTTTCTTCGGCAATGTTCTTCAGTTTGTTCAGCTCCAGCTCCAAGTCTAGTTTGCCAGAAGAGGCCTTCTCAAAATTAAGTTTAAGGATACGGATCTCCTCCTCCACAATCCTCCTTTGTTTGAGGGTTTCTTCTACGATTTGTTTCTGTCTTTCTAATTCAGTGTCAGAGGATTTCTTGAGCTGGTTAATCTTTTCCTCAATATCTTGCTTGTGCTGAGTTGCTTGGTCCTCGAGAGCCTTTCTCTGATAAGTTTCATCTTCAGCTTGTCTTCTCAATCTCTCATTCTCTGCCTCCTTCTCCTTGAGGGCGATTTCAGCTTCGGTTTTAAGTCGAGTAGCCTCATTGATGGCAGCTAGTTTCTCCTTCAGGATTCTCTCAGCTTCTGCTCTCTGTCTGACAGCTTCCTCCTCAGCAATTTGCCGTTGTCTCTTTGCTTCTTCAGCAATGGACCGCAGTTTGGTTGCCTCCTCCGCCAGATCCCTCATCTTTGTTGCCTCGGCTTCGAGGAGCTGCTTGCTCTTCTCAGTGTTGGACATGGTCTCCTTCTCAGCCTTAGCCTTCAGCTGCAGAAGAATTTCCATTTCGCTCCTCATTTTGGAAAGCTCATCCTCCAGCTGCTTTCTCTGTTGTTCAGCAGCACTGACTTCATTCTTAAGGCGGTAGAGTTCGTCCTCGAGCACTGACCGTTGCTGTTCAGCATGGTCAAAGTCGGCTCTCAGGCGGATAAGTTCTTGTTCAGCGGACAGCTTCTGCTGGGCTGTGCCTTCAGCTAGCTTGCGTTGTTTCTCCAGTTCTTGCTCAGCCATCTCCTTCTGCTTCAGTGCAGACTCCTCAGCCTTGGCTCTCCTCTTGGCTTCACGCTCAGCCTCCTCCTTCTGCTTCTCTGCGTCTTCCTGAGCTCTGCTCTTCTTGTGAGCCTCCTCCTCAGCCTGGAGCCTCAAGCGGAGGGCTTCGTTGGCTTTCTGTCTCCACTTTTCCAGCTCTTTCTCAGCTTCCTCCCTGGCTTTGTCGGCCTCTTCTTGCTGTCTCTTGAGACGTTCCGCCTCCCCCTGCAGCTGGATGACAGTGGTGTGCTCCTGTTTAAGTGACTCCTCAAGTTTGGTCGTCTTCTCGGCAAAAGACATGCGTTTGCTCTGAAGTTCAGCAGTAGCACTCTTCTGTGCGGCATCTTGGGCCAGCTTGATTTGCCTCTCTTTTTCCACTTCTGCTTGTTTCATTTGCCGCTCCGCTTCTTCAGCCTGCATCCTCAGCCTATTCAGTTCATCCAGGGCCTTTTGCTTTTGCCTGGCGGCCTCTCTTTCTGCTTCTGACTTTAACTTCAGCTCATCCTCTGCTTTGCGCTTCTTCTGGGACTCCTCATTGACCTGCTTGCGGAGTTTCTCTGCTTCTTCTTGAGCGACCTTCCGCAGGCGTTCTGCATCGTCCGCTCGGTCGCGAAGTTGCTGGAGCTCCGTCTCAGCCATGGTCTTCTGCTTCATGGTGGTCTCCAGCTGGAGTCTGATGATGTGTATCTCCTCCTCAACCTTCGTGCGGCTCTGCAGGGCATCATCCACCTGTTGGCTCTTGAGCTTGATCTGCTGCTCCGAGAGGTTCCTTAGCTCATGCAGTTGCTGCTGGATGTTCAGCTTCTGCTTCTCCGCATCCACAGCAACAACCTCCCTCTTGCTGACCTCCTCCTGCATCCGGAGCTTTAACTCCTGGGCCTCCTTCTCTGCCTTGGCGATGGCTTTTGCATGAGCCTCAGCTAACTGCTTCTGCTTCTCTAACTCAGCCTGCATCTCCGCCATTTTCCTCCTCTCTTCCTCCTTAAGTTTCTCAGCAGCTTTCTGTATTAGTGGAAGCAAATGGTAAAGAAAAATGAATTAGAGAACAATGGGTTAAATGTTAGACTGACGGACTGATTACAAACACATGCATGTGTAAGCTGGTAAGTTATTAGATTGTATAGACAGGCAAGTGTTGGTTTATACATGCTAGAAGAAACTCAGTATATGAAGACATGTCAGACTTCTAGATAAGACACTCAAGACTATGTTACATTTAGGTCATGTATGGAAGACAGAGACAGACATTAATTCACAGCACTTGGAATCTAGAATGGCAAGATGCATGGAGAGACTTTCATTTCTCCACATATCTTCAAGCACGTGTCGGCAGTTTAGCTAAGAATATTGCGTTGTGATTAAAGAGGTATGATGAAAAGAGAATCACATTCTGCAGTGTCCTTGCTACAATTTTGACCTAGATATTCACTGAAATAAGGCAGATTTTCCTTCAGGACAAGAAGTAGGAGTTTCATTATTTGTCATTAATAAAGAAAAGAAACTCACACACATACAGATTGGAGTTAAAGGCTGGGATGTGTGGAACAGAGACCCCACATCCATCTTAAAACATTCTGATCATACAGCAATAGCAAATAATGGATTGATCGGACTGGTTTACATCACACCTGCGGTGTGCCACTTCTGAGATGAGCGGTAAATGAAGAGCCCAGGCTATACATAATAATCTGACTGGTACGGAAGAGCACAGGAGGGGAGCAGCGAGGTAAAAAAGAACAAGAAAAACATAGAGGAGGACACGGGCTGGAAAAACAATGGCTGCTACACCTTTTACTCTAAATATATTGCTCTCATGTGTCCTGGATCTACAGGAAAGAGCGAACCACCACATCCTAAGGCAGTGATTCTGTTGCAATAAGGGCAGAGGAGAGTGACACGGGTTCGAAAAAATGCAAAGCGCACTGCCATACACACAACAAGCATAGCGGTATGGGATGTCAGACACATGAGGCAAGCAGACAGTAGCCTAACCATTTTGTATTCTTACAGGACAGCTACTTTGTTCTTTTAAGGTTTATGCAGGCTACCCCTGAGATCAGCGTGCTGGGTGTTAAAGGAGGGTGCGGCATGGAGATAGAGAAATTGCTTTGGAGTCATTTACCTCTTTAGCGCCCAAACAAGACAAGCATTCATCATGACAAAGCACTGGCAAGCAGTGTAGAGAAGCAAAAAAGGCAAGAAGATAGGATTAGAAAGACGGGGATAAAGGAAACTGTGTTAAATATTTAAGAAAAGGTTGAGGGAAGGGATTATCAGCCTGAAACATACTCAGTACCTCAGAGCACAGAATCGGATACAGCTGTTTATTCTGAAAATGCACACAATGACTGGCTTACAGCTAAAGGAGGAGGGACTGTGGATATCGCAGCATGACCACTAAATGCACACCAGTCTCCTCTACGGTGTGAGACCAGGGTCGGCCACTCCAGTCCTTCATAAGGTGGCATGATGGTTTCAAACCAATCTGCCATCATTCTGCTTCATCAAAATGATACCAATTACTAGTCAACACTGTGTGTTACTTAAATGAAGTTTTGATTTTTTGACATTTCCGCATTTTTACTCAAAGAAAAGCAGCTTCATTTTTAGCTGGACCACAATGCTATCAATTAGATCAGCATAGGGTTGATTCGGTTGGGCAATAACTAAACAACACAAACAGCAGACAATAGAACAAAGCTTATAAACACAAACTAAGGAGTTTAATGTCATTTCTTACATCTAGAGCTTGAAAATATTCTCCATAAAGGATATTGAGCAGAGCTACAACATTTTAGCAAAAGGTTCACTTCTGTAGGACTGGGGTCGCAGCCTGCAGTTTAGGATGAATGCCTTAATTAAGCATTAAGGTTTTGATTTGATTCTGGGTTATTCAAGGCAAACCGTGTCAAATGCATGTATTTCAAACAGAAAATGCTAAAATGCCACACAAACGTTAAATCGAGTATATTTCCTCCAGCTTGCTCTGCTGATCATGCACATGACCTTCTGAGGAAACATCTGGGGGAAATCCTCAGCCCGGATTTGCTTTCGCCAAGCTCAGACGGGCTACATGCTGGGAAAACAGCGCCCCCCCCCCCACCTGCTACTGGCCATGTGCCCCGCCACCGCACCAGCACCCGGCAAGCCCAAACCAAACCCTGGAGCAGAGGAAAGCCCGACCATCCCGCAGACCAAACTGAGAGAACGGGCAGGTAGAGGGTCACGCACCTCCTCGCTCTCCAGACGCCGCTGTGTGTCCGTGATGAACTTGATGTACTGGCTGGTCAGAGTCATGAGCTCGCTGTACCGTGTCCTTAGGGTCACATACTATCAGATTGGGACAAACAAACAGATGTAATTTACTTCTATGGGACTGTACACTCCAGATTCCAGGCCAGCTGGTTTTCTTGCGGATACAGAGCGACAGCAGAAAGCAAAGGGCAGAGCTAGAAACAGGGGCAGTTTCATAATCTGAGTGAACCTATACATATATCTACACATACATCCCTGAAATAAACCAAACAGTACGAATAAAAGCAAAGCATGACAACCTGTGCCAGGCCAAAGGGTCTTACCTCCTGGATAATGTTGTCAGAAGCAGAGTCCATCTTGGGTTTCTTCATTGGAGACAATGGCTCCGCAATGGCCCTGTAGGTCACCAGCTGCAGCTCATAATCCTGTGAAAAGCAGTGGTGGTCATGCTCCATGCAGCACCATCGCTCGAGGGAGAGAGCGCAGCTGTTTTTAGTTTGCATGTCACATTATGCAAGTTTACCTTGATAGTGTCAATATAGGTCTTGGCGTACTTCTGACACTCGTCAACTTTGTCTTTGTTTTTCTCAATCTCTTCCAGAAGTTTCTGTTTTAAACAGAATCAAATGAAATCACATTTGGTCATTTAAAGCTAACTGGCCAGTATACATGATCTGAGCCCAAAGGCACATGCAGCGAGGCCAACTGCACCTTCTCCTGGGCCAACTGATCCTTCAGGATCTTGCTGTCGGTGATGGGCACGGCCTGGATGTTCTCCTGCCGCTGCTTGGCGTCCGCGATCCAGCGGATCAGCCAGTCGTAGCTCTGCCGGTAGTAGCCCAGCTGACGACCGAGCTGCTCCAGGTCGCGTTGCCGCAGGTCCAGCTGGGCAAACATGGACTGCCAGCGCTCCTGTAGGCTAGCCAGCAGGTGGCGGTAGTGATCCAGCTCCACGTCACGCTCGCTGTGCAGTCGCGACAGCCGCTCGCTGACGGCCGTGGCTTTGCGCAGCTCGGACTCCAAGGTGTCGAAGGCGGGCTGCTCAGCTTCTGCATCCCCGCGTAATTTCTACATCGGGGGGGCAAGAATGAAAATCCATCTGTTATTCTGTTCATGAAGCACTTTCCCAGGTGGGGCAGAGAGCTTCTGGGATGTGAATGCAGGGCAGGACACATCCTGAATCAGACACCAGCCCCACATAGGACAGACACAGTCACTCACAGCCTATTTCAGCTTGATTCAGATTTACCAGCACATTGAATTGCTTGCCTTTGATGACACATACATGCCACACAGTCATTTTTATTTTATAGACCATTACTTCTATCCCTGTTTCAATGCATGGTGAGTCTCTATAGGTTATTTACAGCAAACTGAATTTGCATTGGAAATAGATGTTTGCTCATCCATGACCAAATCCCTTCCAAACATTACAAACGATTCACAACCTGCACAATAAACATACAGAAACTCGATGTATTCCCTTCTACGTTTTTGTCTTCATCTAACTACTTTTAAATTATAAGAAGCGTGATTCAAACCGATAAAAATAAGGGTCTGTAAACGGCTGCTACAGGCCTGGCTGTGAAGCCCTGCCCCCTGAACGCATACCTTCAGCTGGGAGCGGTGCATCTCCACCTCCTTGACATCCATTGGCACTTTGGTGACATCACGGAGCTGGTCCTCATACTTCTTCAGCACGTCCTCGGTGCCTTGCGTGCTGCGGATCACCACTTCGATGGTCTTCAGTCTGCACATGAGAAGAAAACAACAGGAGGGGTTTTTATCTGGGGTTGATGGGCCTGTCATGGATTAACTCCAGTGTAGCGTCTTGGCTGGTGCATATACTGCCAAGCATCTAAAACAGAACAAGCTTAAAAACAGCGTCACAGCTCCGGCGATACTCACTTCTCCAGGTATATGGAGGACAAGCTGTGGACCTGGTCCATCTTCTGTAGGGTGAGGTCCAGTTCTGATCTCAGCACTGGTGTGGAGTTGGACTGCTCTGCCGATGCCAGTAGGACCTCTGCATCCTGAGACACCTTGCCCAGGTCCTTTTTGAGGCCATCCAGCTCCGTCTGGACTTTCTGGGGTACGAAGAAAAATGGTATATAAGAAGCAAAGACAAAATGCAGTAATAGCATCAAATGTGCAGAGAAAATGAATCAGAAGGTTATTCTGGGTAAGAGTTAAATTATTTCATTGTAATGCATACAAATAATATAAAAATGTAGGTAAACTTGAGATTTAATACAGCAATCACACAATGCTCTGTGTTTTGATTTAGCATATACTGTACTAATGCACTTTTTAGTTTAACGCCCAGTTCTTACATTCCACATTTTTCCACAAATGAACTGAATGAAAACCAGGGTTGGATCTATGATTATTACTGTTATCCCCTAATGTTTCTCTGCTGCTTTGGTACAGTGACTGCTACGAAGATTACAGAATTTTACTGTGTAAGACAAGCCTTCGTGAATTAACAACATTAAAGAGGCATAAGAGAGGACAGCCACTAGGGGGCACCATACCTTTTGCTCAGTTGTACGCTGGGCACAGTTCCTGAGTGGCTCCTTGTCCACAGGCTGGCGGATACGAGCCACGGTACGGGCCTCACAGCCCTCCAGCTGCAGACGCAGGTCCTTTAGCTGGGTGATGTAAGTCCGGCATGTCAACTCATTCTGCTCTCCTGTATGGGGACAGCAAATGAGGGTCACCGAGGGTCAGGCACGGTCTGGGACATTATCCACATGCTCTCCATCATTAAGTAAAGGATGGAGAAGATGGAGAGGGGCAAGCCATTTTTATGCAAACCAAGGATTTTCGAGCATCAGGAGATACAGTATTTGTCCCACCATCTCTTGGGAATAGGGGGACAGCATTACTGATTCAGCACAGATCGGCCGGCCCCTTATTTGGTTTTTTTGTTGGGCATGTCGCCCTTTTTTGGATCACGACCCAATGGGCCTAAAAAAGTCTCACACTCAGTCAGCCAGTGCAGCCACTAAAGCCTCTCCTAACATCAACCAATCACGTGCAAGAACACCAAACCATGTGACTGGTCCAATGCTTCCTGTGTGTAGCAGAAGCATGTGAACTGGAAGGCGAGATACAAACAAGGGAACATGTGTTCTGTCACAAACAGGCACAGCTGCCCCACGCCTGTGTCAGCAAACTAAAGCCATTTATAGGGAACTCACCATTCTGCCCGACCTCTGAGCCTGAAAGGTGGATTTAACAGTTACTCAGCACTCGTCTGATGCCTGTCTCTATTATCTGATATATTACCTGCCTCTCTTGTATGTTACGTGGACAAAAGTGTAAATAAATAAATGTAAATGATCTAGAAAACATGCTCCAAGAAACCCTGAGCTTTCAACTCCAAGTACTTCATACCTTAGAGGCATATTTTAAGCTGTTAGAATACAGGCATTTTGGCCAGTCCCAGGTCACATACCTTTGTCCACACTGCGGAGCAAGCTGTCATAGTAGCGCGTGGCCTTGTTGAAATCAGCCTCAATCTGCATTCGGTCGTCTGCCGCGAACTGCTGTGAGTCCTGGCTGTCCCTCATGAAGTCCTGGTAGTGCAGCTCCAGGTTCCTCAGAATCAGCCGGTACTCTTCGGGTTTCATGGTCTTAAACTGGAGGGAGGTGGGGGAGAGAAGGAGGAGAAATGGAGGACAGGAGAGGTGAGGCCAGGAGAATCATCAGATCTGGACCAGCTCAGCTTCACAATCCTCCATGAGGTCTGATACCCCAGTTGGGAGAAAAACATTCTTATTAACTACACACTGATACCTTCTTTCCATGGACTGAAATTACGAAAATACAAAATCTGTGAATTCAATTTTTATGCAAAAGAAAAAGCACCTTCTGTTGTCTGATCTAAATTATAAAAACAGTACAGCATCATTTCATAGCTTCATTTAATTCAAAGAAGCCCAAGGAGTACAAATGAATTAGGGACTATGGAAAAGACAGCGAAGCACTGCAGAGGTTCACTGCAGAGGTTCACTGCAGAGTAAGCTGCTGTGGCCTCTTGCTATCTGCACTCAGAGGGCACATGACATATTAAAAGACATTTCTATGAACTGAACTGCTTCCTAAATATGTTCCAAAACTGTGGAACACATCCCAGAACAAATACCATTACACTCTGAAACTGGTTCTGATACATTCTAAAACCGGTGCAGGCTTTGGGCTGGAGGTAGAGGCTCACCATGGAGATGTTCCAGGAGTGGATCTGCTGCATGTCCCTTACTAGGTACTGCCAGGCCAGCATACTCCTCATGTCGATGTGCAGGCTCTGCCACAGGGTCATCAGCCTCTGGTAGCTGGTATCCAGGCTGGAAGGGCAAGCGGGAGCAGTGACTCACAGCTCCTCTCCGCTTAAACCTCACCCTTTAGATTAACTTCATCACCTAGTTCTGGAGCCTATATGGTGATTCAGATTTCATTTCTACATCTTCAGCAAGCCAGGAAAACTGTTCAGGAACTGTGGTCTGATAATACACATATACATTCAGTCTTAATAGAAGAGGTGGATAGTTCAGCTCCAGAGAGTAAAAATCCAGACCAAGGATTTGTTTCAACCAACCAGTTCAGAACTCTGTGACTGTGACTCTTTAGACTCAGCTGGCTGGTTGAAACAAAATCTTGGTCTGGATTTGTACTTTCTGAACAAGAACCACCTGTCTCTGCTTTACAGATGAAGACTAAAGTAAACTAAGTGAGTCAAGGATTAGTAATGGAAATGTTTCAAGCTCATGGCTATTAACTGGAGCAGCTGTACGGCTGCACTAACCTGCAGATGCTGTCCACAGCCTCCTTGTTGGGCGGCGGGACAATGAAGCAAACGGATGGGACCACCGCCTCGTCCCCAGAGGCGCTCTGCACTCCCCATTTGTAGGGCTGCGAATTGTTCAGCAGCTGACACTCATCACCTTTATGAACAGTGATCTGTGGACAGGCAAACACAAGGGCGCTCATTTCACTTTGCTGTTTACGCGAATAGCTCACAAAGGGCTGTGCCTACACTTTCAACAGTGACACTCAGGCCTGGTAATCAAACAGAAGACTGGCTATCAGCAAGACTGACTCCAAATCCACATACAAATATGGCTTGAGGATTTACTCACTATAACAGATGACATTTACATATGCATATTCAAAACTACTTTCATATTTAATTAGGTTGAAGTAACAGGGCTGAAACAGGGCGACAAGTAGCATGGTGGCTGAGGAAGCCCTGAAAAAGTTTGACCAGACCAGACCAGTGATGCTTCACCCACCTCCATCTGTTTGAAGTCACACACAGCCTGGACGGGTAGCCTGCCCTTGACAGGGGTGCTGGGGTTACGTGGTTTCAGCTGGATCACGGTTCTGGCCCGTTTGTTCAGCCCGGCCAGGTGAGTCTTGAACTCGTTCAGCTGCTCCTTCTCCTCCTGCGTTTGAGAAACGAGCGAATGGGCGTGACGTCAGCCGGCTGCGATCACAGTGACGTAGGAATGTATGGCTGCCAGGCGGAGGCAGACCGCACCACAGCATCCAGCAGCAGGTCCTCCAGACGTGTCACCGTCACAGACCGGTCGCAGGTGTACTTCTTCTTCATGGCTTCCTGCGTCTTGGCCAGCCTCTCCTCTGCCTCCTTCACATCAGCAAAGAACTGCACGGATTGGGGAAAGGATGAAGAATATCGTTCAGCGTACAGAGAGACAAGCGACCTTCTCATGTGAACTACACACAAAGTGATACAATTCAAAAGAATCATAAATATCAGTGCAAAACTTCTACTTAAATGTTTCCTGGTTCCAGTGAAAATGAGTTTGTTTTTTTTAGTAGTTTTTCTTCTCGATTCTGCTTCATTTTTTAAGTAACCAACGTAGTGTATGATCCAACCTGGTAGTAGGCGGTATTCTCCTTGAGGTGAGCTTCGATGCAGCAGCACAGTTGAAGGATCCAGCTCCACTGAGTCTGCAAGGCAGCTGTGAAAGCCTGGCCAGAAAAGTGGGGACATCCAGGATTATGGCATTAATAGTTCAACAATGAGTGTTCTTTCTTCCTTTCAGACATGCATCATGCAAAGTCATCGTTCCTTCTCACCTCCACAGTCTTTCTGCCTGGGTGGCCCTCTTTCAGCAGCCTGTCACCAGTGGTCTGGATCTCATTCACCTTCTTCTCCCTCAGCTCCAGCTCACGCATCAGACCCTGAGTCCAAAGAGGGACATTCATCATAAAGACCCAGCTCCTCACTCCATCCATCCATCTTTCAGCTTGTCACTGGATTGGCTTTTTGACGTACCGAGTAGTTGTCTTTCTTGGCAGTCATGTTGGTGTTGCGGTCACTCCAGTCGAAGTTCACCTCCTCCTCCTCCTTGTCGTTCAGCCACATCAGCTCCTTGGTGGCGGCGCTGACGAAGGCATGGAGCTGGTCCAGGTTGCGAAGGCGGGACTTGGACGAGTTCTGCCAACGTGCAGAAGGGAACTTAAACCTCCTCCTACAAACTCCATCTAAACCAGCCCAAGTCAAATATATTTCCCTGGTTGCAGACTCTTCATCATTCATGTTATATGCGGAGAGACGAGTGCTACTAGCTCAATACCACCTCCAACCACAGCAAATCTCTCCCTCTGGTGACCCACTCCACAGAATGTAGGCTAATTTAAAGTCCCTTTGACCAAATCTGGATTTTGAGTGCAGCAGACATAAGCAGATCAGGGCAATGTGTCAGCATTCCTCGGGGAGTCATTCTCGGTGGTACCCACCAGCAGCTTGGCGTACAGGAGGTCCAGTTTGCCCAGGTACTCCCTGTAGGTTCCTTTGCTGACTGGAGACAGCTGGCTCTGCAGGGAAGACACAGTGATGGCAGACAGTAAGTTGAGGCACTTGGCACTGAAGAACCACACAATATGTTATCAGTAGGTTTACAAAGCATCTACCCAAAAGAATGTTTCTGCTCAGTAGCTACTTATGATTCCACTTAATTAATTTTCTGGAAATCCAAGCCATGTGGATATTGGCACAACCATTCAGGTCATTGATTAAATTCAACCTCTGAACAGCTGCTGAAACCAGAAGCACCTCCTTCCTCCCATAGTAAGCCTAACGGTTCCCCTGCTGGTGGAACCCTTTCCCGCACCTCGTCAGCACGAGCCCGCTCGATCTTTGAGCGGAAGTCCTCCACGGTCTGGTGCAGTCCCCGGTGGCTACCCAGCTGAGACTCCACGGAGGGCAAGTCCGCACCCCAGCCAGCTGAGTCCAGGCGCCTCTGGTTCTCCTCCACCCAGGCCAGCAGGTCCTGGATGTAGCGCAGGGTCACCTCGTCCAGCTCGGGCCTGCCCTTCACAACGCTCTGCTGCAGGGTGACAGGCACCTGGGTGGGGGTGACACTGGAACGGAACCTCAGGTTGTACTCGGTGCGCAGGTTCACCAGCCGCTCGTGCAGATGGTACACCCTGGGAATGACCAGAGAGGATTAAAGAACTGTTATCTCCAGTCCAAACAACTGCATCCTAAATGCATTCAGAGAAGATCCGAATACATCCGCAGACAGACCCTTGATGCTATATGTACAGTATGATTAATTAATAACAGCAAAGAATATTATTATACTAATATTTAAAATATTCATATTACATGAACGATTATTTCATTATCATTTTAGCCCCCACTTATGACTTCTACGTAAGCCCTCACCTCCTGTACATCTGCTCGGCCTGCAGGTGGCGCCCATCCTTCAGCAGCTGTACATCATTGAAGAGCAGGCGAATCATGCCGTCGGCCTTGTCCAGGTCCCTGTCCAGCTCCAGCCTGTTTTTAGCTGGCTTGCCCATGTTCATCAGACGGATGTCCTGGATAGCACGCCAAAGACGGTGGTTACTAATCAAGCCAATTAATGGCAAACAAACCAATAATGGTACACTAATAAAGCTAATTAATAATAAACTACCCGTCTCTATACAAATAACTAAATCTGTGTCCCCGGCCCTTTGTACATCCCTCAGCCTGACTCGCTCTACCCAGCTCTGCATGCAGAGTTCACTGGCGACTCACCGTCTGCAAAAGGCTCTCCACCTGGTTCAGCTGCTCCTCACAAACACCAGACTCCATTTGGACCTTGCTGACAATACGCTGAAGACGCTCTAACCTGTGAACACCACCGGGGGCAACGTCAGCACAGATACCACCACCAGTGTAGTAATATGGAAGTTCTGTTAACCCTAATACATAATAACTGCAATGTTTTCCCATAACAAACCATAAAAATCAATAAGACAGTTACACCTCAGAACAGTGTGTGTCAATATATATATAACAGACAACTGTTTTTTTAATTAGCTGAACAACAGATCAATACTCCAAACCTGGCCACCCCCCATTATGACAACACGGCACACAGATGGACAAATGAGACGTGGCAGGTAAGACAGATAAGACATGACGTTATAAGACCGTGCAGATTGACGTAGACAGACAAGACATGACGTTATAAGACCATGCAGATTGACGTAGACAGACAAGACATGACGTTATAAGACCGTGCAGATTGACGTAGACAGACAAGACCATGCAGATTGACGTAGACAGACAAGACATGACGTTATAAGACTGTGCAGATTGACGTAGACAGACAAGACATGACGTTATAAGACCATGCAGATTGACGTAGACAGACAAGACATGACGT
>JAODKC010000137.1:6447678-6476510 GCA_026777985.1 Mormyrops attenuatus
AAAATTTCCCCTGTCACCGCCCCCGGCAACACCCCCCGTGCCACTTGCCCCCCCGGGGGCCCCATGGCCCCCCCCCCCCCCCAAGACCCTGAACTCGATAAGCGCTTGGGAGATGCACGGCTGCATGACCAGATTGAGGGCACTGGAATCAGAAACTTGATCAGGCTGAAAAAGCAGCTTATGAAATATATAAATATAAAGAAATATAAAGACACTCTGCGGGTGTGATTACAGGAAAATTCCCCCTATCCCCTAGGTCCCCCCCCGTCGTCATCATTTCACAACACCAGCATTCTTGCCACCAGACCGGAAATGACTCAGTATCCCTTGGCAACCGGGCCCTGCCCCACAGCACAGCACACGCATTTACAAAAGCCATAAAAGTCTATGTGAGCAGGTTGGGTAATTGCCCCGTTTACCCTGCTGCTCGCCCTCAGGTCAGAGTGGCGTAACCCAGGCACCGCGCTCTTCCTCGCCAGGCACACTGCTCATTGCCGGTGAATCATGCAGATGATAGCAAAAGCCAGCCCACAGCATCCTTCTTATCGTTTACGGGTGTGTTCGGGTGTGTACGGGTGTGTTCGGGTGTGTTCAGGAGGCAAAAAGGAGGCTTTGGAAAGCACAGGACTGATGTAATACGAACTGAGTTCCCCCCGCCACCAACTCCAGAACCTCAAACTCAGCCGTCTGCAGGCCAGATGTGCTACCGTTCAGCGGGTCTGCTGGACGAGAGCCCAGATTGAGGCCGCGGTGCCGGGGAGCAGCAGAGCAGATCCAGATGCTGGTGAGTCACGCTCGCACACGTGCGGCAGCAAACGGAGCGCTTGTCTTCACTGGCCCGGGGCCGCTGGCCGCAGTCTGCGTTTCGGCACTGAGGACAAAGGCCTTTTCAGGGAGACCCTCCTTCCAGGCTGACTGCTATTTCGGGAACCCCCCCGTCCCGAGAACACGGCCAATGAAACGTGACACTTTTGAGTTATTTTAAGGGTTTCAGAAAAAGATTTTATTCCATTAGCTTTCTCAATATTTCCCGACTGTGACGAATTAGGGCAGGGGTTAGGGATAGCGAAAATAGCGGGAATTGCCACTAATTCAAAGCATGAGTGCTGCTCTTGTACCCTAAACAACAGAAAGTAGTAAATATCCATAATTGGCATATCTGAGAGTCTAACCCTCCATGGATAAATGCTTCAAGCTGGTCATGAAGTAATATAACATTCTGACATTTTGACGTTTTCAAGGTCAGCCTCTTAGAAAAAGTGATCATTACTCCACACGCCACAGCTGGTGCCCTTGATACAGCAGCCCTTAATACAACGGCCATAACTCTAACCCTTAGTCTTCGATAATCTCAAAAGTATAACCAAGAGTCTCGAAAGAGCTTCAGAATCCCATTTCAAATGATGACATGTAAAATGGGAGGTTATGACAATCCTAGTGACAGATAAACACCACTGTGACTTTTGTGTGACATCATCGGGGGGATGATTTTGGGATGTGGCGCTGATTCATCTCCATGGTTACCAATGTATATTATTTGGCAACGAGTCATACAAAGAAAACTGAAAGTGCGACATCCATGTGTCTCCATGGTGACAAATAGTAGATAAGATGAAAATGTCACTTTTCCTGCCCATCTGTCTGATGTTGACCTGAGACTCGATGAAGACTCGTAAGATAGTCGTGTGAAGGTGTCCCTCTCTCAGGTCGTGCTCAGGCACCAGACCTGTGTATCTGGTATTTTTGTTCTCTCACCTGCACCTGTCTACCAAGACCATCGACTATGCAGAACTTCGAAACCACGTAAAACTTCACCTACTCCGGAAATATGATTTCCTGACACAAATCACAAAAGTGTAATTATTTTAAAAGGCCTCCCTCTCATATCAATAAAATAAAATACCAGCAATTAAAAAACATAAAAAACTTAAAAACTAAAGCAAAACTTTAACATTTCCTGATTTGTGGGCAAAGAATTTCAGCATCTACACTAAAAGCCCGAGTGATATGAGAGTTAGTGGCTCTCAATAGAGTCACAGCGATGATTCACCATGATTCCTTCCGTTCCTGCTACCGAAACATCAAGCCCAGATTGGTGGGTGGGCACTTTTTTTCTTTATAGCAAGGCCAGGTTTGATGACACCGTCGACATGGCAACCTATTTGCACCGCAACACAACGAAAGATCTTTAGATAAACAGAGCTCTACAGAAAGACAGGACGTGCTTGTGGCTTTGTATAACGCCAAGTCCGTTGGCGTGGTTCGCTATACGGCTTGTACCAACGATGTAAATTACCATAATCGTCTATCAGTAACCTTACATTCAGCCAATTCAGTCCCTTTAAAAGTGGATTAAAATCCTTTTGTGGGGTTTAGGGTAAAAGTCAGAATAAATATGACTCATCTGAACTGTTCTGCTGTGGAAATGTCACAATGAGTCAGCCAGGACTCTTTGGGTACCTCCACATCAAAACAGTGATAGTCATCCCCAGTCCAAAGAAGAACTTTAGATCTTCTGGTTGCTTAACCAGAAAATTTGGAGTAGCACTACCATGTGTTACAGAGCAGTAATGAAACCTGAAGCAACAGCATACCTTGTTTCCATACAGCATCGTCAACATTTCATGTTCAGATGTTAAATTCTGCTTTTTGATAAAATCTAGAATGATACTCGCAAAATCCCATAATTAGACCATGTAGTGCCCACAATGCACAAAGCAGAATGAGCTACAAAAATACATAGTCAGTTGAAGAGGAGAGCATTCAGGGGTCTTCAAAGAAGAATGCTGTTTATTTTGTGACTTTTGGTTTCGTGACCAATGGTCAGGATCCCCCATGCGATTGTGACTCTCCTCACTCCCCCGTACCAAGGTAGAACTTTAGGCCAGATTCTTCCATGAGGTCTTACCTTCATCAAATGCTTGTTGACCCATTTGGTGAAGGTCTTCTTCTGAACTCGATCACGCTCATCTGTGGGGGACACAAAAAAGAGTCGAGGGGGTCAGTGGTCAGCCTGGGGCTCGGGGAAGTACCCCACACCCATCCACTGAAAAACATAACTGTGTGTTAGAAAAAAACCCGTTTTTGTGGTGCGGGGGGGGCAGGCCCCCACAGTGCAAGGTTTCACAGAGCACCAATAATGCCAGCCCCCCAGCCCCCGATCCTCTATGACAATAGAGAAGGCCAGCCCAACACAAACAACAAAGTACACATGGGGGTGGACTGAGGACGAGGTTGGAGGAGCGTGAAAGAAACCCGCCACCCACTTTACAATCTCCAAAGACTGAGTAAAAGCTGTCAGCTCTTTGTCAGGCTTCTGACTGCGCTAATAATGAGTGAGGATCTGCACCCCCCACTGTTTTCAGTGTAAACAGATCTGTGTGTTACACACACCACCAGCTCAGCCCAAGGACACGGGTCTCTCTCTTCAGTCTACTACAGAAAGTTGGCTTATGGCCAATGCTACATGGCTATACTGTCTGGGGGGGTACCCACTCTGACAGAGAGGCGTGTCTGCCCCATGAGGGAGTTACATAACTAACCAGGGGGGTGTGGCTCGCTGGCTACATGGGGAAAGTCTGCCCACGCCTGCAGAAACCCTCACTTCCCCAGCCTCGAGAGGACAATGATCCCACTGGTGGAGCGGCATGGAGGCAACGACCCGGATGAAGACTGACGTGTGCCTTTGTGTGTGTGTGTGTATGTGTATGTGTGTGTGTCTGTGTTTGCTCAGCACATCCGCTTACACGCCGTGTCACACAGCATCCATTTATAACGCTGACGGCAGAGTAACATTAGCAACTGGGTCTCCATCAAACCCTCCCCTTAAGAAGTGCTGTCCAGTCCATGGTATGAGCAGAAAAATAGATTAACTGTGTGGTCTTTCAAAACAAGCAAGACAATTTAACATTTGAAGAGTAAAGGGGAAAATGTCAGATATGGAACCATAAAAACACTGACAAAAGAGCTGGGACACAAGGGAGCCTTGGGGAGAGGCACCAAACCCGGCAACAATCCCGGCACCAATCCCGGCACCAATCTCGGCACCAATCCCGGCACCAATCCCGGCACCAAACGCGGCACCAATCCCCGCACCAAACCCGGCACCAATCCCGGCACCAAACCCGGCACCAAACCCCGCACCAAACCCGGCACCAATCCCCGCACCAAACCCGGCACCAATCCCCGCACCAAACCCGGCACCAATCCCGGCAGACCTATCCATCATTCTGATGTGCCCAGGCAGGCCATGAATTTCCACGGAGATGAAACTATGACTGATGGGCCATTTGCAAACTCAAGTTTCTCAGGTTAAATACACTTTGAAGATGAACAGGACACCAACCGCAAGCCCTTGCAATGGGAAAGGTAACACCCACGGCTCCAGTCATGGCCCAGTGCACCTTGACCCAGGACGCATCAGGGTCCTGGGCGGGACTTGCCAGCCGATGCCTCGGGGCTGAACAAAAGCCAGAGAGCAGCACTCCTTCTCCAGCTCACAATGGCCTGCAGCGTTCAGCACGTTCAAAGGTGAGAGCCTTTTAGACATGAAGAGATCTTTTTTGACACCTCAGCAGTAAGTAAATCCTGTACCCCAGGACTAACTGGTATTTTCAAAGACCAATTACAGGCAGCTTTAACATTCAATCCCTGCACCTGGCAACTGAGTGAGTAGAGACCAGCGCTCCTAAAGAGGCGCGGCTGTCATACCGCTGCATATCTGACGAATCTTAATCATCATTCTGAGCGTGAAGATAAGCCGCGGCACAGTACACAGGAGAAATTCCCAAATACACAAACGATTAATTGACTCCCTGCTTGAACTTGGAAGACACCTGACTTCACCCTCGAAACCTGGCTTAACTAAAAGGCTCCTGCCCATCTAAGGAACGGAGATATGCCAGTATGAAAGGAACCACAAAATGTAGAAACAGCATAACTGAAAAGAGGAACCCAAGCAGACATATAAGTGTGTGGTTGTATAGGGTGGCAGCCTGCAAGAATTTCACACGTCAGGAGATTAGGCACGTGTGCGCAGTGTGGGTTGGGGAATATCGATTCTTCAATTAGGCGATATTTACATCGTCACATGAGTTAAAAAATAATTAAATTAATTCGTTTAAGTGTCGGCTACTGCATGTTGGTGACATGTTTTGCTTAACCTGCCCAGTTGCACAAGCCTAGTTTTGTTATGCATGAGTTGGCACAGGGTTATCACACTGTGCCGCGGTAAAATATTGTGGTAATACCATAAATATGTGCTAATGCCATCAATCGCGTGCATCTCTCTGAACACCATCCTCAGCTGGACGACCAAAAACCCACAGCGAGGAAACAAACCCTCGACAAACATCCTCCCAGACACCAGTGACAAAGCTAAGGGGACAGTGAGGGCCATTGACACTGAAATTCTGAGGAGAAATCCACTGCATTTTAGCTCATTTTTAAAACCAAGATATTTAGTAAAACATTTCTCACAATTTCAGACTGGCTGATTATTTTTATACCCTGCTTATTCTCAGATGAAAGAACACCGTAAAGGTGGTAATTTTTGTATGATGTCACTAGGCACATTTTTAATTATGATCCTTTAATTGCTAAAAAGTAGCTACTGCTGAAGACCTGTAGTTTGTCCTGAACAGATTAACGCTGATCTTTTTGTCCGGTTTATTTGTTCAGTCAAGCCCAATAGAGGCTCGTTAATATGAGCATGTCTTTACTTTAAATGCTGACCTGAAAGGCTCAAGAGGAGTCATGTTAAAAGCATCAGGATTAACGTCTCTTTTTAACAGCAAAAAGCAAAAAAAAAATGCAATACCACTTTAAAAACCACAATCCATATCAAACCGGCAAACGCATATCAATGTGATATTTAATTAGGGGGTCTCTGCTAATTCCCACCCCTAGCGTATAGACACACACACAGCCTGTCATGACATTACACAAGCGTCTCTTTCCATGCAGTAGTTTGTGTTTTTGAGATATTTACTACACATGGACCTTCTACATCAGTAGATTTTGATTGGCTGCTTTCGTATCAATTGCCTCAGCCAGCCAATCACATAGGTTCTAAAACAGTGTCATGTGAAGACAGCGCCCCTCTCCAAATCACAACTTGTGCCAAGAGCACTGCAGGAATATGAACTGAAGACTCCACTGTTTTTTTTGTTCTCACTCGAATGAAGGCCATGGAAGAAAAAAAGACTTTCCATTCATTTGAGCGGCACATTCGAGGGATCAGGCGACAGCCAGGCGGTTTTCCTAGAACACGGTGCCGGCTCACAGTCCTGTCAGTGCGCCGTGGCACACAGAATAAAAACCTTACTAACGTAACGTAAGCTCCACTCAGTTCTTACACCTGCACACATTCCCCGATTCGAAATGAAAAGTGGAGTTTGACCAGATCTCACGGGGCAAAGAGATGAAGAAGCCACAAGCCCGCCAAGTTCGAATGTGAAACATTTGGAAGCTGAGCAAGGGTGTAGTGTTAAGGAAAGACTACCTAAGAAAGAAGTATGGGCAGGCAGCCACTGAACACACACACGGACGCGCACACACACACAGCAACAGCTTTAACCACAGCAAGACCGGCTGCTAAATGAAAATGCGTCTGTCACCATATCAGGAGCGGCTACGTCTGCACAAACCACACACCTTTCCTGCCGTCGGTAGCTTTCAGCATCCCCTGGAAGACGCCGTCGTCCGACATAAGCCTGTCTCTCCCCAGGCTGTCTGTGGAGAAGTTTCTGTACCTCGCCTGAGACATGGTGTCTTGCGTTGGCGCTGAGCACAATGACTCGTCGTCTCTCGGGGCCCCACGGGAGCACTGTGGTGCGGCTGGCTGCCTGTGACCGGCTGCGAGCTGGTATGAGCAGCTGTGAGTGAGCGGTTTGATCTCGAGTTCCCGCTGGGCGCTGTGAGCTTCCTTTTTTCGCTGGCTGGTGCCTCTCTGAACTAACTGGCCCGCTGCGCTGCCTACTCTCTTCCTGGAGGGCGGAGTCGGCGGAGGGTTACCACCTTGGCTCCTCCCCCCTTTAGGATTGTGTCATGTGGGGCGCGGTCAGTGGAGAAGAGGTGTGACAGTAAGGTGTGACAGCAAGAAGGGGAGGCAGATATGTAGGGCGGGCCCCAACGCCACAGGCGTGCAATGCCAGGGGCCTTTTTCACAGCTCCGCACCCCTACCGTGTGGACCCCCGCCCCCCCGAGCCCGTACTTAATCATTACCTGATGGAATTCCAGAGGACCCTACAGGAAGGCAGGGAGGGGGGAGCAAAGAGCAGGTCTGATCTAGTTCTGCTCCCACTCTACATCTCGCACCTCCCCCTCCCTTAAACACACACTTTGCATGTAAAATACAATAACTTGTTGCAACATAACCCCATAAAATACGACAGATACAGTGTATCACTGCCACGCCAAATTGCCTGCTGATGTTTGTGTTCACGTGTAAACCTGAGGACAGTACTGCGACCCTCCCAGGTGCATGATCACAGAATCACCAGGAAACCAGCCCTGAGCTGGAACAGTGATGTGAGGGCGCTGGCCCACCTGGGAAGGGTATCGAGGTCTCCAAGTCCCCGGAGGTTTGCTGTGTTATTAGTGGCTTAGTTCTCATAAAATACAAAGACTGAAATTCTATCCATTCAGACATCTGGGAAGTTAATGAAGCTGTTTGGGGTCTGTAACGTCCCAGTGACGAATAAGCCCTGTTAAACGCCTGGGGGAGTCCCCCTGTGCCATCGCCAGACGGCTCAATAAATCACTCCATCTAACAGGGAGTGATGGTGTCTAGTGGGAAATTACAAGGAAAAAAAATCCACTTCAGGGGGCAATTATATAACTGGACAGAATAAGCTGGAATTCTGGCCTGTGCATAAAAAAGCACAGAGCTGAGCCTGTCCAGCAGAACTGAGGGAGAAGGGCCATCATTTAGGGCCGTCCTGAAGGTTCAGGTCTCAAACCTGGCGAGCGCCGCATGCTTTCACCTGCTACAGGGTTGGGAGACACCTTCACAGTTGTGTGTCACAACCATTCTAGAACATTCTAACTGGAACAAAGGATGAAAAAGAAAGCAGCTTTATGACAACATTGCCGGAAACAGTGAAAATACGAGCCCCTAATCAGGCCGCAAGTATGAAACAGAAACCAGACGCCTTCCACCAGCATGGCTCTGCTCCATGGTTCTGAAAGACCAGCACCCTGTAAGAACGTGGCCCCAGGCCGCTGCCTGTTCGGGCTTGATTACTTGAGAAGTGCTGACACATGTGACGAGGGCAGGCCGCCTCTGCTCCGCGGGGCAACGAGGCACGCCTCTCCTAATGGCTTTAGCTCTGCGCGCCGCCTAGGCATGTGAAAGAATGAAGATGGAATAAGGGTACAGCCGGGAAATGGTGGCCAAGCCAGGGACGCTGAACCCACTAAAGCGGCAGGACATCCAGGGCCGAGCCTGCCATTCTCCACTGATCGGTACATCTGATAAGCCACCCATACCCTCTTTCCAGACCGGCGAGTCAATGTACATATCAAAATATATCAAATGACTCATGAATCGTCTAAGGGGTTCTTTGATGATTATCACGGATGATGAAGAGGGATGACGGAAGGGTGCGACTCTCAGTCAGCAGCCTGTCATGACGTGTAACCAGGGGTAGACATAGCTGAGTGGGGTGGCGCTCTACCAGGAAACACCCAAGAGCAGCAAAAATCCAGAATGACAACCCCGCATGACGGAACGCCAGAGGGCCTCAGCCTCACTCACGCCTTCCACGTGTGCCCATTTGAGAATGACGACTTCACCCGCCACTAATCCCCGTGCAAATAGCGTACAAAGGGATTGGTGTGCTTGGGCTGTTTAAAATTGGGTGATGCCAATTTTGGTCAGACAAAAAGACGGCGATGGGTCACTCGGATCTCTGCATTACATATCCGTCGGTTCATTCCCTCAGTAGCCAGGATGCACACGAACAGGAATGCTGACAAGGCAAACTGGGATGAAGGACTGTGAAGATTGACAGCTGCCCACTTGAATTAGAGCTGATTACCTACCGCTTAGGTGTCTGGCTCCAGTCCTCCAAGTGGACTGTGTTATTTACAGACCGCGGGTCACATGGCACGGTGCCGGACCAAACGGAAACGCTACGCTCCACCGCAGGCTCTCAGTATTTTTCATACTGATTTGCCAAATAATGAAGAGCATTGTTCAGGTCTGGGAGGGGGACTGAGCACCACACACAGCAGAAGGGAGCACAGTTAACAAGGTTAATTGGGAGATCGCAAAAAAAAACAGCATCCTTCAGCTGACAAGTATCCATAGCAACACCTTAGTTACCCACCAAGGAATTAAATCAGCCACGCCCCCCAGCGGCGGACTGACATTAAACTGATTTTGAGCTTAGCTTCAAAAAGTCCCGGTGATGTCCACTTTCAGACGAGAAGCACAAGAACCGGAACAATTCAAAGGCATCGAACAAATTCTGGAAAAGTATGACTCTCAAAGGTACAGCAGCACTTCCCTATCCTGGCTACCCGTCGGTATTTTATGATAAAGGTGTTCCCAGGTTCCCCAGGGCAAGGATCCCAAGGAATTCCACAGCAAAGCCAGGAGGGAGCACTAGGGGCAGAAGAATAGGATGAACATCCAGTCACCCCTGCTTAAATACTAGGTTAAATCTGAGGGCAACAATCATGGTGCATCCTCCACAAAGCAGGAAGGCCCCTGGGGTGCAGCTGTACCAGCTGCCTTGGCCTCAGCTGTGACTTCTCCCCCTCGATGACCATGGGGCCCTGTTTCGGGACAGAGCCTTCCAGAGTTTCCTGAGTGCGTGCAGAGCGACAATTGGGAAGGACAGCTTCCGCTTGTCATCGGAAAACAATTCTGAGAATCACCATTTACCATGGGATTCCATTCTCTCACACACACCTCTCCCTAAGCGGCCTGCAGTCCACACGCGCCATAACCAAATGGAATCTAAGGTGGAAGCCCATTGTGCGCTAACCGCTTCTCATGCCTCTAGGTCAAGTCTTCAGTATTTATTCTACAAGTCCAATAACTGCGGTCCATTATGAGGCACAACTAAGAAGGACTAACACTTTTGACCTCGGTATTTAAAAAATCCTGGCTACAGCCCTGCCAGTTCTGAGACTGGCATCCCATAAACCCACAGAGAATGCCTAAGAGGCCGCCTCACATGAATAGGCTGAGTGACAACAAGCTGACTACTGATTACCTACCTGCAATGGTTATCCATTAAGTACAAGCCTAATAATCCCTGGCTGCGCTATTCCTGTAATGTGGAAGTTTAGGGAGTTCCCTGTTTTGTATTTTGTTTGTTTAATCTCTTCAGAAAGCAGAGAGATAAGCGTGTGTATGTGGAGCTGGACTTCCAGAACATTCCTCAGCGGCAGGGTGCGCAAGGAAGGGCCTTCAGTCCTCGGAACAAAATGTGATTCCTTGAGCAAAAGGAGCAGAGAGATAATGAGAGTGGGATCTATCTATCGGCCAGGGCAAGCGACTCGGAGCTGGCGCAGCATTCTGGGCCTCTTTCCTTGCAGACTGCCCCTTCTCCAGCCCGGCATGCGTGTGACAGCGTGTGCCGACCGGCTGCACCCACCACGGGAATGGAATGCCAGTAAAATAGGAAAATACTCAGACGGACTTACACCTTCGGCTCCACCCAAACATCGGGGGATTCACCACGAAGTGTAAAACGGAAAATGGACGCCTTCGGCACTAGCAGAGGCAAACAGAAAGATGGCTCTGCCTGTAACAGCCTGCCTCAGAGGCCGGCCTCGCTCCACTCTGACGCCTCCCAACAACGCCACGGTCTTGGCAGGCACAGCAAGCACGCAGTAAATCAACTCAGTGTGCCACGTCGTGGCTGTAGAAGTTGTCCCATACCAAAGGACTCCCTGTCTCTGGGCTTTGCTATCCAATCAGGGGCCAAGTTCAGGATTGTGCAAATGAAGGCCATTCCTTTCACATGACACAGGGAGATCAGCACAGCCTAAGGTCCACTCTGTTCTGCCATCTTTAACAAAAACCACTGGAACCTCATAGTCTCATTGACTAGTAGAGAACAGTCAGGCCTCCTTAAACTTTCGGCTCAAAGCTGTAATATAACAGCCTTGACAGCAGTGTTTAAAAACCGCAAACACACACCTTCTGCATGGGGATCCCCCTATTTTCAAAGTGTCTCTATTCATTTAGAACTCTGAGAATGACGCTGTGGAAATCTGTAAGTAAGCTCCCCCTATTGGCAGAAAACCATACTACACCTAATGTGTTTACTTGCAGAAGTAAATAGCAACTAATCAACACACTGAGATTATGTAAGCAAACTCTGTATTCAAATAAATAATATTTCGTTTCTTGTTTATTTTTATTAGAGAGTGTTTAAATGTAGTGAACATTAGGTAGAAACTCATTCAAAAGCAACCTAGCCTTTGGAAAATTTGATTACGGAGTGATTTCCATGGCAACAGCACGCAAACACACAGTAGCTGCAGTGGTATTACTAACATCTGTATTTATAGACTGACGTTTGGATCCAAAGCTCATGTTACCGTCTCCGCTGAGAGAAAACGATGCCACATATTCATCTTCCATTAAAGCAGAAGCCTGTGAAAGGTGACCCACAAAGATCATTTTTTTTTAAATAAAGCAAACGTCTTAAATACATCTAGGCAACTTAAATTCTTCATAATCTATTTAATATTTTATGTAATATTCGCAATATAGATTGTCTCATCACAGAGGATAAACATAATTTTTGGCCCGGAAAATTAAGGATCCGAACAGTAGATTAAGTTCAAACTGGCAACCACTAGATGGCGCGCGAACAATGCACCACCAAGATCCAGGACATTCTCTTTTTCGCAAGAACTGAATCAGTCAAGAAAATATCGGAACATGTCAAGCGTTGTAATCCATCCATCCATCGATTCATTTTCAGTATGTTGTACGTCCACGTGTTGTAATCTTATAATCTTATTTCATAAGTAAACAAAATCGCTGATGAGGATGTAAATTGTAGCCTATATTTAATCTCACCGGAAACTATATTTAACCGTTTTACAGATGTGGATTTTTTATTATTACTTTTTATTTTTCATTTATCATATGTGTTAAACAATTAAGTTAGAGAGACATAGAAAGTAATCTGAATATTTTGCATATGCACAGATATGACAAATAAAACGCCTTGATTTCATTATCTATATTGTATCATCAAACGAATCAGTCATCCGCAGATCATCCACGTAAACTCCTATATACACTCCTGTAATAACCTTTAATGTTCAATTTCAAAGGTGGGTTTTAGAAGCACGGACCGCTAATCCCAGTAAAGGTTTAACATAACTCCATGTTATACAGTTACTGCTATTGTTGTATACTACTAATAACGGCGTTATTGTCCCGCGACAGCTAACTACATGCATAATCGATGTATGGTGAAAGGCGTGTCAATCTGGAGGATTAAAGGTCATGCCCACCAGAGGGCAGTGTGAGAAAACCGTGCTGGTCAGCTTCCTCATTTCCGGTCTTATTTGTTTGTATGAGGTTGTGGCATGAAATGTTGTACAGTTGCTGCCTCTACAGCGAGTTGATATATATATATTACTTATATATTTTTGTACTGTAACATTGCACTGTTTTGTTAATTGTCTGTAGTCCAAAGTGAAGGCATTAGTAAGAATTTCATTGTACTTTGTACACATGATACTGCTTTCTTAGCTCAGACTGAATTGACTGAAAAGACACTCTACACAGAGGCACACAACAGTGTTCACAATATTTTCTCTCTTGCCTCTGAAAATATTTGGTTTTAAATATCTTCTAGTCACTCATTCTTAATTCCACATGTGGTGTGGGGGGGTCCCGCCCCGCCCCACCCTGCCCCGCCTCCACCACTCACCTGCGCAGCACATCCTGGCATGCAGAGAACGTCTCCTTTCCCCCCAGTCCACATTGTACATACAGCTGCCCCGTCTGGACCGATCCTCCCAGCTGAAGAGAAGGAGGTCCGTGCTATGAGCATCAGGGACACCAGCCGCCATCGTCGCAGGCTCAGTCTGGCCTTCCCCGGGACATGCTCTTCTCAACCAAAGCGCGTCCGATCCTCCAATTGCAGGCAGTACATTTACACTGATAGCAGAGCCCAACCCTTTCCTCTTTACTAAAAGGACAATCCCCTTTAGTGAAAATGAAAGAACTGTTTCTTATCAAGCACAAGCATCTGATCCAAGTAAATACCTTACAGTTCAAGTTTTAAGACTGGTTAAGCCGAGGGCTCACACTCACAGCATTAATTATAGAAATGCCCGCATTTTAGTATATCTATTGTACCAAATTTTCTTTTATACTCTATTTTATATGTTTTACCTTGTTTTATTATTTTCTATTTGATGTTATTTTATTTAACACACGCATTTATAGTGGCAGTCTAATTCTACTCCAGAATGACAAGTTTTAACATGTTCCATGTGGACAAAAACAAAGTGACGAAAACGCAGATAACAGGGTCATCAACGTGCTTCTGTTTACCAAGCTCGTGAATGCATGGGGCAAAGTAGTCTAATACTGTGTTTCTCATCCCAGTCCTCGGGGACCCCAGAAAGTCCAGCTTTTTCCTCCCTTCCGGGAGATGGAAGGAAGAAGACTCATGGACCAAGTTCAGAAACACTGGACCAAATCTGATCCCAAAATAACCGAATGAGTTCAGCATGCTTATCAGAGCACCCACACGCTATGGGAAGGATGAAACACACTAAATCTGATCTACGTGATCCATTCAGGCCCTTCCCAGCATCAGGACAAATGGACAGGCGAGATCTGAGAGCACTGTGAAGTACGACATCATCGTACGCACCATCTGATTTTGAGCTGACTAACAGGGTGTAGACATCAGCTTTCAGAAGCAGGAGAGCAATTTGAATTTCATTTGCCTCCAGGCCATATGAGGAGTGTGGCCAACCACAGACAAAAGTCAACAGGCAGACAAAAGTCAACAGGCAGACAAAAGTCAACTGGCAGACAAAAAGCCAAGTAGCTAATAAAAAGGCAAAGTTCATTCTGCACGGAAGCAGCATGGGGGGGAGGTGTGACAAGGTTAGCAGGGTGGAGACATATTGAGGCTTCTCCACCTCTGTCTGTGGCTCCTAACAAACACTGTGTAAAATGCCAATTCACTCTGGGGCCTGCTGTTCCAGATATTTGCCTATGGGGGCATCACTGAGTTAATTTGTGAAATCCTCTAACAGTGCCAATGCAAATGAGACACCTCATCTTTTGGTATTTCTGAGGCTCCTGAAACACAGAGCTGACAGAGACTCACATCCACTTACAGACTTTCAACCTTGGTGGTTTCAACAGATCCAACTTGATTATGTAACAGGCAGAGATATTGTACTTATTATGTGAGCGAAACATTTTTAACACACGCATAACACACTTATCCATTTTAGCATTTTATGTTGCTCAAAGGCCCCTTACGATGACAGGGTGACGAAACTGATCCTGAAAAGGTCCCCAAACCACTGAGTATTATTATCTTACAAACAGACATAGCTGGGGGTTCACAAGCTCAAATGGAAATCAGACGCGAGAAACACAGACCATCTCTGGCTTGCATTGTTTATAGGTCGTACTCCAATTTTTCTTGATAGCTGCCCATAGTTAATAATCCATCCATGTTAACCTACTTATGCAGAAACAGCAATGACAGAATGACATAACCTACCAGTAAGAAGAAAATATCATGGATGAAAGAACGTTTCTCAACAATGGTACTGAATCAGTAATACTGCAGGAATATCCAGAAATCCTCCTTGTCCCCACCAGAAGTTACAGCATAGCCATGCTACGGAACCGCAAACAGGTGGTGACTTTTTGCAATTACTGGTACACAGATTTGTCAAATGTCTTATGTGTTACATATTTAAACTTATATTTTGATTGTTAATTCGTGTCACACTACGGCTGCTTCGAGAGGCTTTCCACTCAAGCGTTTCACACACATGTATAGCACCTGTGTACTGGTGACATGTGACGTGACAATAGAAGTGATTTGATTTGGTGCTGTCTGTCTGTAGGAGTGGAAGGCAGCTACTTGTCCGCTGGAAACGCCTGCCAGTTCACGCTGGCTCCAGGGAAGCAAACATCTGATGGGAGTGACCACTGCATCCTATCAGTGCGGTCTAAACCTCAGCCAGGCCTACTAAGCTTGAGGAAGTGTTCTGAGATTCAGCACCAGGAACAACACGGAGATTGGTCATCTGGCAAAGGATGATTATACTTCAGTGTCTGCAGTGGCTGATACAGCCCCCTGCCCTTGTCATAACAAGACAGATGCACTGCTCTCCCCTAAACCGTATCCTTGCTACAGTAGCAGAGGTTGCACTGGCTGCCAGTGAGTCCATATAAACAAGCATGGAACCAAAAAACGAATGTCCTCACTTGTAAAAAGCAGGGTTCCCACATGTAAAGAGAATCCCCAGACTGTCATTCAGCAGAGGCTGGGTACCATGGTCAATTAATAGTTCCCAGAAGTCACATGACCCCAGCTAATGTTCGGAGCCAATAGGAGGAAGCCTGTTATTGGGTTGCTAGAGTTGCTGATGAGCAACAGCTGTGTCCAGATAGCTGAACACAATGAATTACCTCCAGGGACTTCAGCATTAACTCTTTACTTGTATACTCTTGGCTCTAGTCATAATCCTCCCTATTAAATAACGTTTTCAAAGATAACATGGCGAAAAAGCTTTAAGGACTCAAGGGCACCGACCTTTTGGTCCTGTTCCGGAATAAGCACACTGACTGCTGCCTGACATTTACGTGAGACAACTGGGACTTCACTGTAGTGGTTATTCATTTCACCCTGTAATTCAGGTCCTGCTTCACTTAGCAAGTCAGCCGACCTAAATTTAGGTCCTTTATCGATGGGTGCCCTCTGACTCCCATGGGCCCCCTAGGTAGGAACACGCAAGGCTGACATGTGGGGGGGGGGTTAGGGTTGGGGGGAACCAGAGGTAAGTCTGGGATGGGCGTCAACAACTTGCAGAGGCCTTATCAAACAGGCATTGGCAAAAATATCTATTTCATTCAGAGCTTAAGGTTTTATCTATAGTCTTTCTTTCTACTCCATAACACTTTATTAGAACGAACCAATTTAGGTACTTTTGTCTTTGGGACGACTGTCCCTTCTGGGAGTGAAACATTCTAACTGTGAGCCTTTTGGATCTGAAGGTGAGGGAGGATCAGACCACAGGGTGACTATCAATAGGAACAACTGTGGTTTTATTGATGCCAGGGGGATCCAACAGGCCTAGAAAAACAGGTTGGCTGCCTTTGCTGAAAGGTCAACCGTGAGTACCTCTGCTGAAAGCTGGGACTTGATACAGTCACTGTAACCTTCAAAATTCATACAACACGGAGTGGATACACCAAGGAAAACCTACATGTTGTTAAGACATGGATAATATACACCAACAGTAACCTTCATAACAAGATCAACAGCATTCGCCCACTGTAACCTTTTTATATTACGATTGGATACACCAACAGTAATCTGGACAAAGTGAAGACAAGGACAGGATACATGCACAGTAACCGTTTATATTCTGACACCATGGAGTAGATTCACCCACACCAATCCATAAATTCTGAGAACATGGCTCAGGATGGAACCAGTGTTCAGGGTGACCTCTTGATAACTGCAAGTGTAGCCATTTACAGAACACTCCATCAATCCTCTTGGCAGAGAAGTGTCATTTTCTCATGTAGTAATGTAAACATTTGCCTTGCTCCCTGGGTGACATTAAGCCCGATCCCTCAGAACTATAGCCCAGAGTATTTTAAGTCTAACCCTGAGTATTTTATCCCCCCGGTGCCTTCAAAAGAAAAAAGTCAAGCCCCAGATAAACCTGACTTAGCCCCCGACTTAGCTCCCGACTTAGCCCCTCTTCAATGGCTAGAAATGCCCCTGCCTTGCTCTCTAAAAGCAATCTAGAGATCAAAATATATACTTTAGTGCTCTGATACAGTGATAGATTGAATCAGATTGAATGAGTTTCATCAGTGGGAGGGAACAGAGCAACGAGGCCCACACTGTCAAAATGCACTGGCATGTAAAGGGACAGCTTCCCCACCCACATGCAGCATGGGGGGAAGGGGGGGGGCAGCATGCCAAAGCAGCCCCGGTGTCTGAAGCAGGACGCGCAACAGACAGCAGCGGAGTCTCCCTGCCAGCAAGCAGGGACCGGCTAGCAGAGCACCACAGCCTTACTGTCACTCCGCGTCCACCGTCTTACCCTTCAGTCCGCGGCCACGGCCTTACCTTCGCTCCGCTGCCTCTGCTGCTCCCACCAGCGCCACACCGCCACCAGGCTGACGACATGACCCAGAAGCACCAGGGTTGGGAAAACGCTCTCCGAGGAGCTCGTCGGCATTCGGGCCACAATAAGACGCAAGCGACAGGTGGGAGGGCACCGGCTGAGGGGGGGGGGCGAACTCAAAATAGGATGGGCGGATCAGTCCCTGTCATCAATACAGCCCAGCAAATGGGGAGCCCCAAGGGCAGTTTGCGCCACTCTCCCTCTGCCCTTCCAGCCCCTCTCCAGACCTACCTCTCCCTTTTTGTACAGCCAGAATGGCCATTCTTTCGTTCCCCTATTTGTTTCTCTGCCTTCTCCTCATCCCTCTATCCCATTGGTGCTGCTGTTTATGTTCACATGGTCCGGAGTGATGCCTACACTAGCAGTAAGATTTAAAAAAGGTTTCCTTCATCAAAGACATCTTTCCTGCTAAAGGCCACTTTCTTTAATGGAACGACATACAGACCAAGCATGACAGCCTTATGCCAAGTTCCTCGTTCTCGCTGTACGCCGTCACGCACGCTTTAATTGAGCTCACTGTCAACACCAGGCTATTCCTGTTAGCGATGGATACTTTCTCATTTTAAGTTAATGTTTTCTCTTCCAGAAACAGAACGTGTAGCCAGTTCAACGGGAGAGTCCGGCTATCAGCATTTGCCTTGACAGTTCCCCATCAAAGCAGCGGAATAGCCAGCATGGGTCACAGTTTGCCAACTTCTGGCAATCCTAACAGAGGATCAGTACTTACTATTAACAACAACGACAACCATAATACTATTATGCATTGCAATTGGGAACTGGCGTTCCACTCAGGGTGTAGAACTGCGTCGATCCCTATGCTGCCTGCGACAGACTCCAGGCCCCCATGTGACGCTGACCAAGATAAGTGGTTAGAAGATAGAGGGATTAAAATTAAGGGCACGCCAGTTTGCATGTCCATCAAAAAGACTATAATCATCAACAAATATTTAAATATATACTGTCCATGCATCAATTTTCTATAACACATTTATCTAGGGGTGTCAATCTCTCGCCACGCATCTACAGAGCAGAGCCAGCATCTTCGGCGGGCATTCATCAAGGAGGAAGAGGATAAAGGCAGCTTGTGGTTCACCACAAATCAAAGATCACTCTTGTGCATGCAAATGTCCGGCGTACAGAGGATGGTGGCTGTCACGAAAGCATCAAATAAAGAAACTGGGAAAAAAAATGTCACGGCAATAAAACGTAATATAAGTCGGGCATAGTGTGGACAGGTTTAAAAATGGAAAAGAATGCGGGCCAGCTCACTGCAAAGGTCGCAACCAGCCACCGCGTCTGTCCGCCCCACCCACTCTTCTCAGCAAACGGCACGGCCCGACTTCGGCTAGCCGGCGGGAACGGGCGATAGACATGCGTGGACACCTACCAGGTAAGATCTTCATCTGGATGGAGGGCCCAGGGCGACGAGCGCAGGACGGACAGGCGGAATGAGGACGGGCCGCTCTTTGCTCAGACTCTACTTCGTGTTGTTTGCCTTCTTAATTTTGACAGTCCATACCTCCTCCTGTCTGAGTACGTCAGCCTGCTCCCGAGAAGGCTTACAACTAGTTTTGGGTGGGGGGTTGGAGTAGCAAGGGGGGGGGAGCGGGGGACGGCAGGGTATTAGAGTTTAAGTGGATATAAATATCAAAAGGGGAGCTGGTCATACGACCACACTTAGAGGCTGATGAAAGTAGCGAGGCAGCCGGGATTCTGAAGCCCGGGACCAGCCAACCAGACCATTTAAAACGTAGGGGGCGGACCTGAGAGATGTGTGAGGTCACGTCATAGGACAGGGACACAACTGTGAGGCATCGTGCTTCTGCATGGGGAAAAAACTGCAACCTGACTCCCAAGCGGTGGGGGGCATTAATGATCCAAAGGACCACTTGGTAAATGTCCGTCACCGTTTGGCAGGTGCGGCTTCAACCAGCCTCTACCAACCCTGTGTTTACGCGTCACTTTTAATCAAAGCACCCCCATGACACGCATCCTTCAGACACACCGATCCTCGATGAAGGATAACGGCCGGATGTCTCGTGCTATTTAAAGCCGCCATTGGCTCTTCCACATTTGTATCAAGTTGTCAACATTGCTCATAATTACGATGAAGTTCCCACAACAAGCGCTGCGTGAAGGGAGGGAATCTTGTGCACAGAAACTAGAGGATGAAGTGGAAGACAGTGGTGCTGAGCTGCCCAGAATGAGCAGGTATAACATGGAAAACACCAGGCCTATTACAGGAAAACACCAGGCCTATTACAGGAAAACACCAGGCCTATTACAGAATTCATCAGGTACCAGTAGACCCCAGGCTGATCCAGAACTTTCTCTCAGGCATGACGGAGCTCAGCTACACTGGAGTAAGAGCCGCAGTCATACCCTCATCCATTTCAACAGTAACACCCGTTGTTAACTCTGCCAAAAAACAGACCCCTGAATGAAAACATGAAAGAGAAGATAAAACAGGGTAAGAGGCAGATCATGTGAAGCTGATTCAAACCGAAAGCTTTCCACAGTGGAAAAACCCCACACTCAGACGGTCTATGACGCAGAGGCCAGAAATCCCATGTCTGAGTGAATAAACGCTGGGGAGGCTGGCTGGAGCCCCAAGACGCCTTGACCATGCTCCTTTGTTGGCTCTGGGACCCAATGGTTGTCATAATTTAACCTAAATATATCATGCAGCAGCACTCTAGGCAAAGGACTGTATATCACATGTGGCTTTTAAACCTGTTTCTATGGACGCCATACAATTCACTGAGTAAATATATAAATAGTATTCTAAAATAAGCTGCAGCTTAAGACCTTGTGATAGGAATTTATCAAAGGGAATTCCATTAAACCAAGCGCAGTTTAACCCTAAAATCTTAATGTAGGGGGAAAGCTTAATTATGGTCCTGTGTAATTACATGCTTTCTAGAAAAACTCCTCAAGAAAAGGCAGCACAGAATAAGTGCTCAAACCCCTGCACAGAGAGCAAGGGAGATGCCCCACAGGGCCGTGGAATGTGGGGGGGGGGCAATGACTCTGGAGCAACATTCCGTTGGTACGGTAATTATCCCCCTACGGAGTGAGGAATGGTGCTCCCGGGAAAACCAGAAAGGTCATGGGCGAGAAACAAAGGTGGATGGTGCGACACAGAGCCACATGGCAGGCCGTCTGCCACATGGCAGGCCGTCTGCCCCAGCAGCGGTGCCTAAGGTCCTCTCCGCTCCTTTCTGCCTGGCTGTTACATTCAACTCACACAAAGGGCACTTTTCCACAACACCAGGTACCATAGTTTTGGTACAGTACTGGTCGAGTACCAGTACGAAAAGTTCCAGTGCCTAGAGTGCCAAACCAACTGGGTTTCTTTGTCGATTGGTTATGCAAATAGCCTGCATCTGAAACACAATACAGCCTTTGTCTTGAAAAAAGATGCAAACTCAAGAATCAACAATAAAGGAAGCAAAAAAATTACAAGAAATAATAATGGACATGTGCACACATGAAGAGAGCCGAGCTAAAAACTGCGATCTGGTCAGAAGAACAGATACAACAAAATCAGGATGATATGACAAGAAATGAAGTGTTTTGTCTGATATAGCTACTAGGACAACATTGCACTGGAAATGTTTTGAAAATCACAATGCGGATTTTTAATATTGGAGTGTTTGTAAGGCTAAAAAGGAGTTCAACAAATCCCTCCTAAACCCGTCTAGGAGTTATTTTAACATGAAGGATGAAAATGATTATGATCGTCTCAGAGAATGCAGATGCAACAGAGGTAAACTTCATGTGATGTTCAAAATCAAATACAGTACAAAATACCCCGTCTCACATTGTGATGTCAATCGGCGCCGGTACCGGTTTTTACGCCGGAGGAAAACCAACAGATTGAAGTACCGTACTTTTGGTACTTTCTTGAAATACCAAAAGTACAGTACCTGGTGTGATGTAAAAGCGCCCAAAGAGGCAAAACCACGGCGACTAGGGGCCTGGAGAGCTCTGCAGGTCAGCTTGCAGTGGGGAGCCAAGGGACATCACCACAGAAGTCCTTGTTTTCTCCGCTCTTTCTCTCCTCTTATTTTTTCCATTCAGATTAAAGGGCTCTGGGGTACCTATTTTGGAAAGGGTGCTCTATAAAAATAAACGGAATTTAATTGAATGATCCTTATGACAGCTAGCTGTTAGGGATGCAATCCCACAGGCCCCACTGGGATAATTCATCTGAGCGCCGCATGATTTGAAAGAGCTCCTGGAATCTGATGCGGACCGTCTCACACTTCCTACATTATATTAGCAGCTGTAAATAAAGTTCGCTGTGCTATAAGTTTCCTTCCAGCCAGCCAGCTGGAGACGAGACATCGTGATGAAGGTGACCCCTGAGAGAGGCACATGTCTCCTGGCAATCTTAAAACTAGGCTTTCTCACCGTGCAGCACTTTATTCTGCATTGCTACAACACTTCCCCTGTTATTCTGCAGGTGTGGCTCTGTTTTCGGTCCTGACAGACAACCCGCAAGAAGGTTTGTGATGGAACAATCTGGAAGGCAGACTATTACTCAGCTTTTCATTTTTGTGTCTGCACCATTTCAATGATTCAGCTATAAGCCAATATTCCCTACTCAGTGTCTTTAAAAATACCAGCCCAATCTACTGGACTTCAGATTATATGCGATATACCCCTCCTGAGATTAAATTATACAGCCTTTTCTCCAGGTCAGGCGCCAGCCACCAAACGGTGTCCCGGCCTCACTATACAGCCGCAGACAGACCTTGTGTTCGCATATCTGCTGTCTTGCTCAACTCCGCTAGCGGGTTTTAGCAGGGAGGGGACGACACACACTAATGTTAGCACACAAACCTGGCGGAGTGTGTTTTGTTAAAGGTCAGGTCCAGATCCACCTCTCAGATTTCATCCAGAGGGGACTCATAAACCAGACACAATCCCCTTTACCTAAAAAGAATGGAATGAAAATGGCAAATGTTTTTTCTTTGAAAATGTGTAACGGTATTATAACTGGTTTCAGGATAACTGGCAGCCCTCACAATCCTAATGTGAACCCCTGCTTTATTGTCTTGTTTACACGTTTTGGTAAGCGAGCTGGTGACTGTACATATTTTTTTTTTCCCAGGTGTGTCAAATTTCAAACCATCAGATAAAAATAAAAGGTGAAATAAGAGGTGAAATCTGGGAGTGTTTAACGACCTGCATGGTTACTTGCTCAGAGAGCGAACAACACCAGAACCTCTCCAGCAGGTGGCAGTAGTGAGTTTCCCACCTCCTGGATTGTGAATTCCTGGGCGTGATCTGAACACATGGCTTGCATTAGGTCTGTGACTTTTTAATGGCGTCTCTGATGACACCCCTCTGCACTCCACCTCTGTTTACATGATTATCGTTTGATAAGGCTGCAAGAGGGACCAAGACAACCTCTAGAATAAAACCTTACTATAAAATGGAAAATGTGTCTTCTACGCACAATACAAAATGGTAAACATGTCTTACCAATATGCAATTACAGCTTACAATTACAGCTTAGTGTTCTGTATAAAATTGAGATCCACCGGTTTAGGGCACAGTGGATACAACGTTCAAAGATGCATTGAGTAAGTTGGGCGTGAAAAACAACTGCAGTTATCTGAAAAATGTTCTGAAGTTTTTTAGAATGCCGTTATCAGATCCGAGCCGATCGTGCACTCAGAATGCAAGTTTGTCAGGCCACTGACAAGGTGGGGGGCATCGTCTGATACATGTGGTGCGTCATGCGAGACCCTGATGGAGGTCACCATTTCACACAGACACCAACACCTGCTTCACATGTACCAGGGACACTGACTGCAGCTCTCCTAAGGATCCAACTTCCCTCCCCCACTCTGCTATTTCAGACCACAGCAGATTGGGTTCTGCACATATGCAAAAAAAAAAAAGAGAAAAAAACTGCGGGCACAAATTTGTGAACCAAATGGACAGGGAATCTCACTAGTTTTCTCAAAGCCAGAAGGGAGCACAAAAACACCTACCTAATGTAAATCAATTAAATATAACTTACTGTCAAGAAAGAGTGTTTCAGGGTGAGCATTTCTGAAAGACTTGTGGTTTCAAACAATCCTGGGTTTCTGTTACGCAATATTGGAGAGATGAGACAAGCATAGCTCTCCAGTGGTTCAGACGGGAGAGTGCAGCCTGACAGCCCACCCCTACAAAGGGCAGAGAGCCCCACATTTATAAGACCTCACTGGAGGCAAGCCAGAAACCGCGGAACAGAGATTCGCTCGCTCCGTCCCATGACTCCCGTGGAAAGCGGAAAGTACAGGCGTGCAGTGTCGTAAATGCCTGCAGCATGCTTTAACGGTGAAGGAACTGTTCCACGCCCAGCCCAGGACTTGGGGCTGTGTCTACAGACGTGTTGCTCCAAAGTACGAGAGCAACAGGAACAAGCAGGCTAATGGCTAATGATTCTTTCACAAAACAGCCATAACTTAAAAAACATATTAAAAAGAATAATTGTGGCAAGAATTCCTAATTCCCAGGTGTTCATAACATCCCTATAAACACAAAATTCCAAATTCAAGAGCATATTTGCAAGCTTGCGAAATGCTCATATAAAAAAAAGCTTAAAGTAATTTTCCTCCTCGAGCCAAAACATCAGGAACAGACTAGAACACTTCAAATTCCACTGCAAGCAATTCTTGCCAGAAACAAGCACACTATTCATGCTGCCACTACGCTGGGTTCACCTTGAACCTCCCACAAACACAGAGAGAAACCTTAGCAACGGCTGTGACATCACAAACGTGGGACAGGAAGACGGAAAGCCTAGCGGAGATATTCTCTAACCTTCCACAAAGTTTGGCCAGGTCTTCTCCTCCACGTCGTCTACCCACACGTCAGGCCTGTGGTCCAAGTTGCTCTTGGGGGCGTCGGCCCGCAGGGCGGCGACGGACCCCGCGTCGTGTTCCGCAGCACCTCCGGAGGCATTGGCTGCCTGATCTCCTGGCGGCCCAACTTGCTTCACCTCCTCAATTACCTCCTCCACAACCACAATTTTCTTCCTCATGGCCGCCTCACTGAGGGACGTGGGCTCCGTAGTCTGGGTGTCCCTCTCGACCAGGGGCTGCTTATGCTCCTCAGCCACAGGGCTGTGCTGTGCGCGCGCGCTAATCCGATACGCTGCCTGTGCCGCTCCAGAGCTGCTGTCAGCGCTTGTTGCCTCTGACGCTGCTCCTCGTGGATTTGTAGCTGGAGAAGTTTTTGGGACCTCCTGCTTGGGTTTTTCAGCATGCAGCTCTGCAGGCTCCGCCTTCCCTTTGTCTGCTGGGGCAGAGAGATCAGCTCGCACAGCTGCAGCCGCGTTCTGCTTTGCAGGGCTGCTCTCTGACACTGCCTGCCGAGCGTCTCTGCTCACGCTCCCTGAATGGGGAACATCCCCCCCCGCTACAGCAGGGGCTTGCACAGCCACTCCATTCTCAGCTCTGGGTGACTGAGGGGCCTTGCTCAACCCTGGTGTTTGTTGCTTACTAGCTTCGGTAACTTTAGCTCTGTCTGGTGGGACAGTTTCTACCATCCTCGAGAGCAGTGCTTCTTGCACTGGGGTATCGCTTAGGTCAGGTTTCAGAACCCCCAGGTCCACTGTCACTGCCTGCATCTTCTGCACTGTATCCATCCTGGCCGTCTTGGGAACAGCGACTTCAGTGGGAAGAGAGCTCCAGGCAGGAATGGCAGCTTTAACGGGAACGTCGGCCTGATCCTTCAGGGCCGCTGGTGGCTTTGATTTAGGGGTAACGTCACCCAGAGAAGGGGTCACGGTCTCCTCGGTCAGTTTCACCTCAGAGGCCTTTTCTGACTTTTTCTTCTTCTTCGACTTGCGGGAGGGCAGCACCATTGCTGTGGAGGATGGGGACACTAGCTCACCAGTGGCACTTCCTGCAGATGAAGTGGCGCCGGTAACCATTACTTTTGTGATGGCTAAATCCTCCCCCTGTACACATTCTTTGGTTCCGGTGGTCCCCAAATCCGGTTGGGGGGCTTCCTGCCATTGCTCCTTCTCTAAGGCCATCTGGGGTGCGTCCTTAGCATGGCCTGGTGTTTCTATAATTTCATGCGTCGCTTTTGTGGCCAAGGCCATCTCTCGCACCTCGTCTTTTATCTTTTCAGCAGGGCCAGGAAGGTTACCTGCAGGAAGTGCCGGCTTGGCCATGACACTGTCACCCGGCATTTTTGGTGAGGCTGCTCCGGCATTCTGGTCCTTCATCGTACTAACCACCTTAGGGGCCAAAGATTCCTTCCTTGGTGACTGTACGGCAGGTTTACTGGCTATAGGTGCAGAAGGTCGACTTGGGTTTGTGGAGATGTTCCCAGTGACGGCTTTCACAAGATCCTCTTTGACCACCTTGTTAACCACAGGGGCTGTTGCTGTACACATCGTCACTGCAGCTTCCATTGGTCTGACAGTCACCATTTCCACCAGTGTTGATGGGAGCATCGGTTTGAGTGCAGCATCTCTCATGGGTGTGAATTTTGGGCCCTGCTGGTCCATAGCAATAACCTTCTCCCTAGAAGTTACTGCTGCAGAAGACTTTGTAGCCTTGGCATCAGGCAGAATCATCTTGCTCATCGAGACTCTATTCACCTGACTCTTCTCCATCGTGCTCTCTTCTTTGAGAGTCACTTGTCTATCCTTTGAGAAGGGCTGGTTCTGGCCCCCAAAATCCCAGGATGCACCGGGCTTCCTGGGCTCAACAGCCAGGGGATGACCTCGGAATCGAGCCATCCCCTCAGTTCTCAGGGCCCCCTCCTCCGCGGCTACTGCCCTCTTGTGCCGGTAGGCCTGCCGCTCAGCCAGCATCTCTTGGCCCTCAGCACGAGTCTGGGAGCCAGGTTTAGCGATGTAGGAGGTGGGTCCCTCCAAGGTCTGGACCCGAGCCGTCCTATGCGCCACCTCCAAGGTGGCCGCCTGCCGACGCACCCTCTGCAGGGAGGCAGGCACGATCTCAGGGGGCAACCGCAGGTAGTCACGCAGGTATGCGATCCCCTCGTTTGTGAGGTACCAGTAGTAGTGTCTCCAAGCAAAGGTCTCCTTCACGTAGCCCCGGGACTTAAGTGAGCCCATAGCCCGAATTACCTGCAGGTTGGTGATGCGCCCCTGTAGCTCCGGGTGCCTGCTTTCCGGACGCTTGTCCTTCTTGGCCACCATGACACCATCGCGAAACAGGAGCTCGTAAATCTTTTTCAGGTCCTCCAGCGGCATTAACATCCCAGCTACCATGGTGATCCCTGCTGCTTCTCCTACTCTGCACCGAATTAAACAGCTACGCCCACTACAAGAGCTGGATGACCTCACTGCCTACAAGACGGGCCCAACAGCAGGACCAGCTGCCACGTGCTCTCTGGTTAGTTAAACAAAGTAAAACAAAAAGGAAAGAGAAAATGCCGTCACCTCTATTTGCATTAATCTCACGTTCCTCGTACCTTTGGTTTTCAGAGATCAGCAGACAATTTTTTTCGTAGACAAAGAGAAAACTGTCTGTTCGAGACAGAAATCAGTCCTCAGTCAGTCCAGCCTGGAAGTGAGCAGGCTCTGGTCTACAGCGGCAACAGTGACACACAGCCCAGCGCACAGCCCCGCCCACCCTCTCTCTCAGTCGCGGAAGAGACGGCATGGAAAAAGCACTCGAGATGGGAGGGGGGGGTGAATGAATGGACGAGCAGCAGAGCGAGAGAGCGAGTGAGGCACCTCTGCACGTGTCACTTAACCACAGTGGAGCTGAAGAAGATCAGCAATGGTTACATGTCGTTAAAGGTGAGGCAGACCCATCTGAGATGGCGGGGGAAAGAGTTGGGGGGCTAGATCCTGAGAAAGCGACGCAAGCTTCAGCTTACCTACTCTGCCTGCAGTGCATTACTACTGTTACTCAGCTTCTAAAAAGGCATTCTGACTAAAAACACTACCACCCAGCAACACACGCACGCTGTACTGAAGAAATTCATACTGCTTGTTCTGAAGCATAAGAGCTGTGAAGACTTCTGGACCTTCCAGAAAACACACCGCTCAGATGGCTGCATTTTACACCTCATCACACAACAATCACTGGACAGAAAGTACACGAGGGGGTCACCTCTCCTGTTCTAGAAATGCCAAACTAGGCAATCAGAGGCAGGGTAGCCCACGCCCAGTACAGTCTACACTCTTCATATCAGGTGACATCAGTCCTCGGCAAACCTGCCTTAAAATAATGTGGGGAGCTGGAGTGGGCGAACCAGGAATGCAGTGCCAGACCCGACACTCATGCCTCTTGTATTTTTGGCTTCACCTTTGGCAGTTCTCAAATGTCCCCCCCCTCCCCCGAGGCTTGGTGGACAAAGGGTTTGGGAGCCCCAAGATGGGAGGGCTGGTTGGGTATCATTCCTGTGGAGGTGAACGGGTGACTTTCACTCGACAGTGATGTGCTCCTGACTTCCTTGAAAGTCAGTAAGTACAGTATGTTACCGATACTGTTGTCGTGCTACAGCTGTTATGGAATAACATCTGCCTGCTGGTCCCCAACACCTGAAGATATTCACCTTCCATCTTTACACATTTTCTACATTTACAGAAATGTTTTAAAATAAACAAATGATCCAGACTGATCCATTTTCCACACAAAATGTCAGTTAAGACATTTCTTAAGGTGACTTTCGGTGAATTGGCAGCCAACTAGTGGAGTAGAGGTACAATTAATCCTTACAAACTTAATAATAAATCAAGAGTCATACAACTCAGTTTAATGTGCCTCAGCGTCAGTATTCCAACGGTGAGGTTATGGATAGAAAACTCATTAAATGACGCAAGAGTCTGTAAGCTCCACTGTCCTGTACTAAATATGGACAAACACTCTTTAAACCCCACATCTCCTTAGAAGAGAAATAACTGCAAGCCCCCCAGCTATATAAAGTCGTGCCTTATATCTGTCAGCATTCCCTGGGTGGTTTCATGTTTCCCTCTCACAGATTGTGTGACTTTTCCTCTATACATCTGTCACTTTGTGAGTGTGTGGGCATGCATGTGCGCGATATGGCTGACCGGCATGGTGACACACTGACAAGTTGCAGTGAACGTAAGGAATAGCTCTCAGTCCAAAAGCGTTGCCTCACAGAACCACACGGCCCTTCAGAGCACCATGAGAAGGCTAACAGAGGAGCAGCATGGCTGCCTGTGTGGTAACCTCCAAATGACTATGCTCAGTCAAGAGAACACAGTCAATAGTACGTTCAAAGCACGGCACCTTCAAATCACCCTTCCCTGCACAGTCAAGCAAAGACAGGGTCACACAATCACTACAGTACAATCAAAGACCTACTGGGTCACACAATCACTACAGTATGGTCAAAGACCTACTGGGTCACACAATCACTACAGTACAATCAAAGACCTACTGGGTCACACAATCACTACAGTATGGTCAAAGACCTACTG
>JAODKC010000137.1:6483637-6495047 GCA_026777985.1 Mormyrops attenuatus
TCACTGCCGACGCCGCACCGATCCGCCTGTCGATCTCCCGCTCCATCCTTCCCTCACTCGTGAACAAGACCCCGAGAGACTAAAAAAATAATATGAAGAATTTGGTGATCAGTGTTAACACACCACAGCACACAGTGCACAACAACGAAATGTGTCCTCTGCATTTTAAGCCATATGTGACATTGTGACATAGCAGGGGGCGGCTAACTCCGTGCCTGGGGGCGGGACCCTGCCCAGAAAACCTCGGAGGTGCCTTGTTGGTCAGGGTTTGAAACCAGCAATCTTTCAAATACAAGGCGCTTCCCTAACCATTAGGCCATCACTGCCCACAACAATTAGTTCAATAATAATAATAATTTCAACACAACTTCCCTATTGTCCAGTTTTAATCACCAGAACTCACCCGCCAGAGCTCCTCTGACTGGTAGGACCAGTTATTCATCATTCATTTTTACTTCCTTTAATTACAAGATATAATTAATCTTTCACGCACGGTCTAACTGCTATTGTGGTTTGACCATTCCTTTAATGAATACACGTTTGACTACTTAAACGCCTAAATTCCAGGGAAGTGAAATATTCACATTGCTATTCATATCCTCATACTTCTCGATCAGAACAAAGACTGGAGCTGGAGTCAGTCACATGGAGCTGCAGAGTTGTGGCGCAGACTCCTGGGGTGTCCATCACAGCACGGACATTCCCCCGCCACTGGCTCGGAATGGCTTGTGGGCAGGTGAACTGCGTTGTGGGCATGGAGGTGGAGTTATGAGTAAAGGGGATGCATCCTGTCCAGCGGTTTTCACAAGCACGAGCCCCATTCAGCCTCACAGTGCATTGCTTTAACCCTGTTCATATTTACACGAGGAGCGAGTTATGTTCAGTGCATTTTTCAAAAGCACAATACACCTTTTAGTTACGTGACTCCCACTTGAACAACCACTCCAGCTGCTGCCATGACAGTGATGGTCCTGCCCGGAGACTCACATCCCGTGAGCTTGACAAAGACGGCTTATCTCACACATATGTTTTTGCAAATGTGGAAAATAAACGCTCAGTGTACTCGGATTAGATTAAAAGCTGATGACTAATGTACGCATATCTGCAGGGGCCCTTTGGTACCGTCATATGAAAATAAGGCACCAAAGGGTAAACGGATGAACACGCCCAGGCACACAGGAACACAAACATATAACCTGGACAGCTGACATGTAACAGTTGCAGATATATGGTTAAGTTACATGCTAAACTAAGAAAAGGACATTCAGTTAAGAGTATATAGCTGGCGGTATCCAGTGACATGTATGACAGAACATAATATTAGTAGATCTCTGAAAATAGTAATATTAATAATAGTAATATAATGGTAATAACAGTGACAAGATTTGTCTGTTTAGTAGACTTGACTGATGTTGGACATCCATACTAAAGGCACAGCTCTACATTTAGAGGTTTAGGTTCGTTAGGATTGCCCTGACTTATCCACTGTGCTCCTAATGGGTTATAACTAAGACGGCGGCATGGGGAGAGAAGATGGCGACCAGATTCCACTGCATTCCGTGCCAGCGAGATGCAGGCAAACACGAAGGCCTGTAGGCATGCGGCCACAGGCCTGCCACTCTTGCTGACAGGTAAGATGGCCCTGCCCACTCCTGCCTAATCTGAAGACCGGCTGGGGTATGTGCAGGGTTACTATAGAGTAAGTTCAGCACAGGAATGCCACAAGTGGCAAGACAGAAAATAAAAGTATAACGAGAAAAGAAAGCAGAGCAGAAATTCCCTAGTCTGACACCCAGAGGCACAAAGCCGGTGACTCAGCGGTAAAGCCCCAGATGGGTGTGGCCATGTGGATCCAGCAGTTTCCCTGGCAACATGACTCACCCACTGAAATGAGACCCTGACCAGCCGAAGGCTGCGGTCAGAGCTATGACTGTTGCCCATGGCAACAGTGCCCAAACATAACTGGGACTGAAACAAGGCTATACCCAGATAAGTATTTCCTGCACATACACTTCATCTTGTGAAAAATCTAACAAACACAAAATACTGTGGTAGTCAGGAGAAATGAGTTACACAAAAGAGGTTCTTTGCACACTTCCATCTGTTCAAATTTCAACTATATTCTTTTTGTTGGTGAAAACACTGAATAAGATAAAGTTTGGCAGCCAGGCAGAACTGCTTTAGTTTAGTTTCGTTTTTCTTCAGGGTTGGGGCTATAAAGAGATTCTTTTTTCAGGGAAACTTCAGATGTCATTGCTTTCAGTTATTTTGCGGGCCTTCCCTGTTGTGTGAAATGAATCAGTCGGAATGGCATCTGCGACTGTCGCGGAGCTTTCGGCTGGCTCTATCCACCACAAGGGGTCTCCTTTCTCAGAATGAGGGACATATCAAGCAGCAGACCATACAGAGCACTGGGGCGTGTCCACACAAGATCCATAGATTAATCCATAGATTAATCCGGAGAAAAATAGTCATTAGTGGCTGCCGTAGTCTGCACTGCATGAGGGAGTCGCTCAGAAATTAGCTTTACAGCGTCTCCACTAATTGTAAAATTAAACTCTTTTCATGGAATGTGTGATAATTCCCTGCTTATTATAAACATTAAAACAAGATCTGGCCCATTTCAAAGAGCTCAGCTTTGGAACACAAACATACAGAGAGAGAGAGACAGACAGAGAGATAGAGAGAGAGAGATTGTGAAATTGTGAGATTGAGATTAGGTATCTACATCTTTGTGGGGATTCTCCATTCATGTCTATGGGCCTAACCCTAATTCCAACTGACAGCCTTAACCCCTACCCAGCCCTAACCTTACCCAGAAGTACCCAAACAAAATACAAGACTTTTGTCATTTTTAGTTTTTTTGATTGCATTTACATATTTTCATAAAACTGGGTTTCCCTTTGTGGGGACAGAAAAAAAAAAAGCCCCCACAAGGTCAAAATAACAGATTTTTATCACATTGAGGGGACGTTTGGACCCTACAATGTAATATACACATGACCACACACACACCTCGGATGAAAACACTGCGCGCTCTGTCTCTGTAAGACTCAGTAATTTTCACAAACGGTTGTGAAACTTCTTCAAACAATACTTTCATATCTATGTCAGAAGGCGTGAAAGAGAAGTCATGCAATGAGAAGCAGAGATAAGTGAACACTTATTCAACAAACCCCTAGTGAAATTAAAGATGGTTAAGATTGAAGATGATAAAAATATGTGTGGCAACTAGAAGGAAATGAGAGTGTACTTTGATAATGGATCAGTGAGGAGAGCGCTAGACTGAAGGCTCAGCAGGTTACCGATCAGAAGGTGGCTGGTTAAAATCACAGGGCCGACAGCGTGACGTCACCATTGGACCCCTGAAGAAGACCCTTAAACCCCAATAGCTCCAGAAGCACCAGCTCGCTCTCAAAAATATACACTTTGGACGAAAGGGTCTACTAAATAAATAAATGTAATGAGTGTGACATTAAACTGTGTGGTGAACTCTAACTCAGCACTCTTGTCTTTTTGCACAGACCTGACATGACTGGCCCACCCGCATCAGTGAGAAGCAGCAAGCCTCACAGGCACAGAAGGGCTTACAGAGTTCGACTTCTCACAAGAAGTTAGTGAAATCATCTCCTAGGAATATCATTCAAGTTGATCTGGACACCCATATCTACAAGGATAGCATAAGTCCAGCATGTCTGGTCCAGTCATTGACCCTTCAAGGTAGTAATAGCAAAATCTGCATTATAGGTATCTGTAGGTCAAGGACAGGAAAGCCGGTACTCCTCTACAGAGCAGCTTCCTGAACTTGCCATTCGATATTTATACCTTCATTACCCATTTCAGAAATGACCTGTCCCACCCCAGTGGGGACAAAGAAAAGGGAAAAGTAAACAGCTGCTTTAATGAGAAGCATGCGGCACCTGAATGATGGAAATGAAGGAATGATTTACTGTCACTATGTTTTGATGAGAATAAAATATCCCTTAAACCGCGGTGCAGAAAAGAGGCACTTCTGGGTGGCCTGTGTGCATTAGGACATCAGTCGATTAACAAGCAGGGACCAGCTCATGTTTCTTTACTAATGTGAAACCATTTGCGTTTCGTTAATTTCTCCAGGTATTGTTCTGCATCAGTAAGTCTTCCAGCAGCACAACAAGACAAAGAAGTCAACCAGTAAACCAGATGAGAGATCGAGTAACCTAGCCAAAGCATTTATCCAATGGAATGAATAGCATTCAACCTCCTCTTGGAGATTTATTGTGGATTAAGCATTTTTCTTGTGAATATGGCAGGACTCCTTCCTGGCATGTGAACCAACAACCCTCAGGTTAGGAGTCCACATCCTTCTGCTGAGAAAACAGTCAGTGTTGGTCCTCGTCATATTTACCTTCTGGCCTCGAGCACGCAGCACTGATTTGTGATGTAGTTCAGTCACAGCAGTGTGAGGCTTTATCGCTTTACAGAAAGGGTTCACAACCTGCCCCATACGTCAACTGGGCCCACAGAGGACCTCACCCCGGTAACGCAAAGACCAACCATGCCTCGCAGCCATGTATCAATGCTGCAGGCTTGCCCGCAATACACCAAGCACTTGGATAAACAACTCATCTCTGGACACAATGGAGTGGGGGGCCCCGCTGTTTCCAGTGAACTTGGCAGCCATGCTAAAGCTCAGATGTCATTTGAAAAGAGCTGCCCCCTCGATAAACCCCAGAGTTCACACCGCCAGTTAAAAAAAAATCTCTTTCATCCCCAATCATGCCTTTGACACTGGAAGGCCATAGGGGGTAAACAGCGGTTCATGGATGAGTGGATAAACGCACCTCAAATCATGGCCCAGTGTTCACACTCCACCAATCCACAATCACCACTAGTACAAGCCTAGAAATGAGCTACTGTTCACGCTCTCCACCTCCGGGATACATTACAGCAAGAGTCCCCTGAGCCGGCTTCAAACAACAGGAGCTTGTTGAAATGGGGAGAGGAAATTTGCAAACCACAGGACCCCACCCTCCCAAGCAAAAGCCAGACTTTAGAATGGGATCTGCAGGGGTATCAGTGTAAAGTCAGGACAGAATTCAGTGTATGGTACCTGAGGATTGATGAAAGGAAGCGGTACTGACTCTGACTCACCTCATTCAAACCTGCGAGGGATCAAAGAGATGAAGACAACATACGTCTCCAGGGGTGACGCTGCCTAACACTCTGGGGCAGATTCTCAGGGTGGGCATCTGTCTGTCCCATGCTGACAGTAGAGGGGTGAGGTATGGGGGGGGGGGGGAGGCAGGATAAGTGCTGGCAGGATATGATATGTCTGCAAGACCCATGTTTCTTTGTCCCAGAGCTGCGGTCTGGAGTCCCATGATTTCACTTCCTGTTTTGAACCACAAAACTGCAGCTTATGAAAATGGCATCTTGACTGACGGCCAGCTCAAACAGAGAGAGAGATGGCTGTGTACAAAGACTGCCATAAAATGCTACCGGCCCAGCCCAATTGAGCAGATACTGAACAATGCCAGGGAAGACAGCTTATGGTGAGGAAATGCGTGAGAGACCAATATGTTCCTCAGTCTCAGCTAACAACAAGGCTCGCCATTTCAGAAATAACTGTTCCTCTGCATCCACCTACATAGACTGGGATCATGTTCAGTGTAACAAGCAGAGAACAATTAGGACCTCTGCGACCAGAGGCCTGCAGACTTTGGAATCACCTCTGAATTCATGACTAAAGCATGGATGGATATGCTGAGGTTTGCTGGCTCACTCACCTCGTAATTACTTCAGTCAAACCATAAGAGCTATTAAACAGAGCAAACATCAAGCAGGAACTAAAGCACCCACTTTCCTCCAGGAACTGCAAAGAAGCCCAAGAGAGAAAGGGGGCCGTTGATCAGCATTCCTAACACCTCATAACTGACTTCTCAATGAAATCCAGAGACGGCACAACTCAAATTCATTTAGATAAATCAACAACAACCTTCTGGAGGCCATCACCCTCAAAATGAGGATGATAAATCAACGATCATAAATACAGGATTCCTCGTCCATATTTTCCTTGTTTATCATATCTTTCTGCCATAAAGTCAGAAGCTCAGCATGGCAAAAAGCGTTGTTGTAGTGTTCTGTTTCCAAAAGAATAATTAGCAGGTTAGGGTGGAGAAGTAATAATTCACTTATCAAAACTACTGCAGTCACAAGTTGCAGAATGGTCTGTTATGGTCTGAAATCAGGCAAAGAGAAGTCATTTAGGGTGTGTCTGGGGCAGGTCTGTGATCTGCATAACAGCTGCTGTCCTGGTCATCCTGTCCCACTTCTCTATTTGCTGAAGGTGTTCTCAGGCGTGGTTCATGCAGGTGAGTCACGTTATCCGTAAGTGGATCCAGCATGAATTCTTTTTATTGTTAAGAATTGATCTTTTCATCCACCTGTCCATCTTATATAACCATTTATCCAGTACAGGGTGCTGGTGTACCGTTTCATTGTTGTTATCTCAGTTATAAAGGAGCCCCTGCCACGGTCTGAGACCTTCTGGCTGGTCTTCTGGCAGAACAGTGAAACCGCAGCCTCAGTGCCCAGTAACACTTGGTCCCATGTGCCTGTTTAACCTGCATAAACTTTTTTTGCCAGTCCATTCCACAACAAGAGACAGCTCTCAGATAAATAATACACAAGCACATTTTAAAGAGGCGGCGTCATCTACCTGAATTAAATAGCAGTTAACTATGCTTTGATATTATTGAGCACAGTGTAAGGCTGATCTGAGATGACATCAGCATAGCTCCAAGTAATGGTTTGTACCACTTTTTGCAAATAAGACATTTGAATACTTTCATTGCACAGGACTAGCAGAGAATGAAAAGGGAATTTCAGATGTGAAAAAAGACACTGACAAAACAGCCAGCTGACATGCGAACCGACACCACCGTTACTGCTCATCCACCTCGTGTCCACGGTTCCACAACCTCCTTCCCTTTCCTGTGTGTGTGTTTGAGTGGCCGCCTTCAAGCCATCCGCTGGTAAACTGGCCTCTTTAACCAGAGCGGCAGCTGTCCTGGTTGGAACTTACCTGAAAAACAAAAATGTGAAGTATTTGGTTAGGTGTTATTGGCTACAGGTTTTTCTGCATTATGAGGTCTGGCAAAGGTGGAAAGTTCAGGTCCAGAAAATACAATTCCAGACCAAAATTTTGTTTCAACCACCCAGTTGAGTATAAAGAGTCACAGTCACAGAGAACTCAGCTGGTTGGTTAAAACAAATGCTTGGTGTGGACCTGCACTTTCCACCTCTGGGTCTTCGATTGAGTTAATTTCTAAAAACTGGGCTAGTGATAAATATTTATTGATTCAGTAATAGTTGGACATAACATAACATAACATAACATATAATATTAACAACTTCTAACCGTTAAGCAAGAAACATGAAAGCAAACGTGATTTCCGGTTTCCTTTCGAACAGCACCACCTAGTGGAGAAATTATTAAATGAAAAATATATAACGGAAACCAAAGATATTTTGGGTATCAAGTTATCGGACATCGGTAAACCAGGCCATGCATGACAGCTGAATTTCACTGGTAAGCTACAGCTTGCTATTTCTGGACCCTTATTCTACTGATACTGACTGTGCACCCCTGTACTTCTGGTAAATCCTTCGGGAAATATCACAGAATGGTGTCATGAAACCACAAATAAACCGTGACCAAGTTAAGGCAGTAAGGAATGCAGTAAATAGTCAAGCCGGCCCATCCAGACTGTCAAATAGAATCCCGTTACCCCACCCCCTTAATCTGACAGTGCGGTAAATAACACAGACATGCATAAAGTTTCATTTTATGCGTTATACCCCATTGTAAGGAACTTGCGGAGATTAGGGATTCCCTAACTGGGCGGTACTCATTATAACTGGAATAACCTGTCCTGTGTCTGGGTTTCTCGGATGATTTGTCGACAGTATAGTAACTGCTTTTGCCTCATATATAACTGCAGAAAAAACAGGGAGTTGGGTGACGGAAGACTTGTAAATTTCCGTGAAAAACTGTGAGCCATCAAAAAAGACTCGGATACGGCACCAGTCAGGCCCGATCGCCGCTGACCAGCTAACCTAGACCTATAATCTAGACCTATGACCTAGACAGCTAAAGTACGAGCACGTGAACCCCGCTTCTGCGTGAGGATTCCACGGTTTGTCGCAGAGAGCGCGCGCTTGTGACTCCTGCTGGGTGACGTCATTGGGGTGACGAGCCCGCTATACTTTCTCGTATTAAACTGCCAGTAAGTGACACTAAGCTGCCAGGCGCTTTGTGATCTCTGTATCGTCCTTACGGTGGCAGTTGCCAGTTGGGTTTAAGAATATAGCTTCTTTAACTTGATCTGACGTTCACGATGTGCAAAGCCGTGTCTTTCTAAACATCGTCAAACTAAAAGTCATCAATAAATCTTCTTGTGCAGACAATGAGCCTTTATATAAGAGTGAAAATATTAAGTATCTCCCCCTTATTGAGTAAGCGATTTCCTGATCACATCCAAGACAATCTTAACTTACTTTGAAATAACCTGGGTTCAACATTATTTTACACTGGAACGAGGTGTCATTTAATTCTAGTTTTTACTTTGTTTACTAGCTTTCTGAGAAGGGCAAAAGGAAAACAAGTTCAAACATCCAGAACCGTGAGTCTCCAGGCTCACCTGTGTCTGCATAGTGTGTGGCTTCAGTTTACATTCAAGATGAACATGTCGGTGGACAGACTGGACAGCAAAGGAGTGGGATGAAGTCCCATTTTAAATGATAAACTCCTTGTCTGAACCCAGTTCTCCGGGGATCCTGTTCTTTTAATGATTTTTGACTTACAATACATGAAATACATGAACATTTCTACATGAAAATATTAAATTCATGCTATATCAAAGGCATTACTTTATCCAAAGTGATATACAGCTGAGAAAGAAGGATCAGCCAGTCAGGATCAGCCAGGCCCCGGTGTGGTTATGGTTAAAAGCCTCCCTCAGCTTCCCAACGCTCAAAGACATATGAGGTCTGGCTTCAGTATTATTTAAGGGAAAGTCACAGTTATAAAGAGCAGAGATAATTAGCCAGTAAAAGATTTTGGTGGGGGAACTGGTCAGAAAACCGAAAACACGAGGAATTCCAGAGAACTCTCCTCGGTGGGTCTGGGATGCCAAGCTCACCAAAAAGCGCATAAAAATTAGCACCGAAAGTCTGCCAAAATACAGCCCGGCTGAGGGGTTGTTAGACAATACCCACCTTTAAACAGTCCTCATGCCTGGTTAAACAGCTAAAAGTTTCCCCATCCTTAACTATTCAAACCCCAAAACCAGGGCAGCTTCTGGGTATTGGGATCAACTGTTGCCCTCTCTTATTGTCAGTTATCCCCATGTGTGAAGGCCGTAACTAAGCCGAAGCCCTGGTAGACATCAATCCACAGGTTTACTGAGAAGCAAATAAACTGATTATGTGTTTCAGGTCCTGTGTCTCCCGTGCGAACCAATGAACTGGCAGTAAGGCGGGAGGGCTGTGGAATCCCCGGGAAGCAGTGAAACATGATACAGGTGTTGTGTGTCTCACAGGAGACACGGCCCTTTGAACGGCCGCCAGCCAAGCACTACACCGACAAAGCGGCACCTACAATCTGCGAAACATCTGTACGCTTTGATCCAAGCCGCTGCGTGTCAGGAACAGAAGCTCCACAAGCCACACATTTTTGAGAAGGTCTAACCTGCCCTGGGTTGAGTAGCCATGCCTTTATCACAGGCCGTAACCCACTCTGGGAACAGAATCTGTGCCGATATAACATGGCTGAAGCATTTTACAACACTTTCCATCGCTTTCCAACGAATGGCAAGTGTCATTCCGCAAACGTGCTGCCAGTTTGTAAATGAACAGCTTGGGAATACAGTATGCTCCGAAAGCACCGAGACTAAACTGGCGAAAACAAACTCTTCATCCAAAAGACGATTAAGCAGAGCATGAGTTGCCAAGATCGGCAGATGAGACATCGGCATACTGTGTCATTTCACTGGGAGTCTGATCTTCCACGTGCTTCTGTGTTACCATGAGAGCAAGTGCTGTGTGGGAGTGAGATCACAGCGAAACGCAGACATTTATAACCACGATCCTGGACGTCAATGCTGCGTTGCTTTACACCCCGCAGGTTGTAAGATGGTCCAGGAAAGCAAGACTGCTTGTTAACTGCTGCAGTACCCTAAGGTGTGCAAAATGGTCGAGCCACTAATCAGCCACAATCCACCAAAAGCAAACTGTGAGAAGCGCGGCACTGTGCGGACCTGGTTTGGTTCTTACTCTAAAATAACCCGCCTCAGCCCACTAAGTACACTTTTATTCATGATATGGGTGGCAGTTTCTGGTACTACCCTAACTATGTCAACAGTATACTTTTCCGAAGGCCCTTTGTGGGTTTGCGTACTCACACTCAGCCTGAGTACAATTGCCCGCCCCCCCTTCCCACTCCCACACTGGTCTGCGCTCACATTTCACTTAAGGATCGCGGCCCGAGCATGCGTTCATCGCCACGGTGTGACTTTTTCTACTGAAGAAAATATATGAAGTAAAACGCTATTGTACAGCGCAAAAAAAAACACGAAATTCATGATTAATGCTCTTATTTTATGGCTTATTTGACATTGTTTGTGGTACAAAGACACACAAATTTATCAAGTATAAAATACAGTGATTTTTTTATTTATCTGTGCTGCACCAATAACATGACAGTCTCACATTTGACCAAATATCTGTGACTTTCTGCAGGCTAGTGTTGCACAGGATACCGCTAATGAAAATGGTACCGCATTTTTCAGAGCTGTTTGATATTATATTTCTATAGTACCGGTACAAATTACACTATTACAAACATTGCTAACACTATATATTGCTAACAACTGAATCAGAACCATGGACTGAATATGTCTGAACCACTACCAATCCCTGTCTGAACTGCACGCATGATGCAATATAGAATAGTAAAATGTCGGCTACTTAAATATGATCTGACCAGCTTTAAGTCAGTGATTTATGTAAGGGATCTTATAATATAGCAAGATCTTATAATACAGCAGACAGGCTACGCTAACATCATCAAACTAGCTAATACAGCAGACAGGCTACGCTAACATCATCAAACTAGCTAATACAGCAGACAGGCTACGCTAACATCATCTAACTAGCTAATACAGCAAACAGGCTACGCTAACATCATCTAACTAGCTAATACAGCAGACAGGCTACGCTAACATCATCAAACTAGCTAATACAGCAAACAGGCTACGCTAACATCATCTAACTAGCTAATACAGCAAACTGGCTACGCTAACATCATCAAACTAGCTAATACAGCAGACAGGCTACGCTAACATCATCTAACTAGCTAATACAGCAA
>JAODKC010000137.1:6569097-6585952 GCA_026777985.1 Mormyrops attenuatus
GGGGGGGGGGTTGGGGGGGACAGGGCATGTATGGAGTAGCGGTTAGCAGCTTTTGTGCACTTTTCTCTGGGAGGTGTCAGTCCTCACTGGCCTGCCCGGATGGTGGCCAGGTGGTCGCTGTGCTGGTTCTGCGCTCGAACCCGGAGCCTCTGCTTCTCTGACTTTTTCTTTGGTTCTCTGGACCGCTGTTTTCCCGACCCTAAAGCACAGGAGAAGACAAATGGTAAGGAACTGAACATCAAGTTTAGCTATAAAGTTTTTGCCAGCCCAAATGTTTCTGCCATATTCTACCCGACTGTTTCCCGCTACTGCCCCAGGCTGTTTGACCCATGCCAGCTCCCTCAGTTCCGTTAGTGACCATAGACTCCTCCGGTACCCAGGAGATGACTAAACCAGAATCCTGCCGACCCAGCCTCTGAGGAGCATGAGTGTGCTGGACTACAAGCAAGAGCAACACTCCAGCCCCAACTCAAACAAACACGTTTTCCTCCACCTCCAATTTCACAGCTCACAGCTACTCAGGGAACGTGGTTTGAGGAAACACGGGAAATTGAACAGCTCTTTCCAAGTCTCCCTCCAGCGCCGGGTTAATGCTGCCTCAGTGCCACAAGTCCAACAGTGGCGAGGACCGTAAGCTTTTCCATTCCAAGTCTGGGATGGACAAGGACGTGGGACATGGTGGAACCGGTGTACTTGGCTACCCATGTTTCCTGACGTAGGGTGAAGAAGGGTGGGGGAGAGGGGTGGAGACATTTCACAGCCCATCAGCTTAGGCACTTTGAGAAAGGCAAAAATCTATGGGGGGGAGCCCCGTATGGTCCACCTAGGAGGTCATGGGACTGTCAAAACGAAACAAATATGCGGCCCGCTTACGGTTTGTGGGGGGAACGAAAAATGTTGTAGAAAACGAGCTCCTAAGTGCAGGTTTGAAGCCCAAGCCCAGCATTCTATTATTACACTTGTTTGCCCCGTTTCACAGAGGAAAATGAGGCCAAACTATGCAATATATGCCACCATTACCCTTAATGCGCTTCTCACATGGCCTGGCCCTGCGCCGAACCTTTTATGAAACCCCAATAAGCACAATTACGCAGCTCAGTACCACACCATAAATTCTTTGAAGGGTCTAGAGGGCCATTTTGAGTTGAAAATGGGGACAATCCCCGTACGTGTCAAACAGCCAAAAAGCGGGACGGGGAATTTTATCTATTTATTTATTTTGTATGTGCAGGAGATATGGTCTCACATCTCACACAGCCAGCATCTGCAGACACGCACGCGCGCACACGTCGCACGCACACACATTGCACACATACACTGAAAATAAATAAATAAAATGCAGTTGTTTTGTTTCACATCCAAGATCATTCCTAGTAATCGGGTCGAACTAGCTGTTCCGAAACGTGTCATGCAGGCAGTTTGTTGGGCGCAGGGGTTGAGGGTGGCATGTGTGGTTCCAAACTTTTGCAGGAACATTTTCCACTCCCCTACACCCCCCTCCCCCCCCACAAGACTCCTGGCTTGCTTTCGAGTTGGGTCAGAGCCTGAAATCAGCCCGGCCACTGTCAGCTTACACCCTTTCAGATTGCTTTACTTTGCTCTGAGGAAGCTACCCCTCTTATGGCTGAAAAGAACCGTTTTCAGCTTGTTCTGAGGCTGTTATTCAAGATGCCTGAATCAATTACAGCAGTCTAACATCTGTCGGCCTGTTAGGAGTATTGGGGACCATGTATACATGTTTTTTTCTTTCAATTGCTGGTTAAAGAGGTCATTTTTATTTGAAAATTTAACTGTTTCTATGGTCTCCACAAGCAAAATCTTTCTTGTAATCAAGTCAAAAGGGATTACGTTTGATGTCAATAAAGCACCAGTTTCAAACTCAGCTCCATATGAACTGTGCACTAAACTCTACAAGAGTATTTACTTTCGTCCCTTGGAAACATTAGTACAATATCCTGTCTTATAAAAGTTGTATTTATGATGTTTGCGTATGATGTCAGTAAATTCGGGAGCGCAGACCCTGAGCCGGCTTCATAGCGTGCTGCAGCGTCTAGAACTCAGACAGACATTTCATAAACACACTGGCCTCTTGCTAACACGACTTTCAATTTACAAAAGCACAGTGAGTGAACAATAGATTTCCATAGGCTTTCCACAAGAAAAGATAAAAATGTAGTTTACTTAAAGGGATTGTTTACCCATTGGATATGCAGTCGGTGAAAACATTCCCCACGAGAGTCAAATTAATTTGTTGGAAATCCAGTTCGAGTTTTTAAATGGTACCTTGCAAAACTATTCAGACTTATTCCATTGCATCCAGATTTATGAAAGTATAAAATGATACATAAACATATTAAATTAACAGTGAATGTCACACACACTGGCTCAGTCTGCTAAAAGACTTCAAACTGGGTTGAGGATTTAGCTACCAGGAGATGGAAAAAAAAGAGAGAATACGAAGAGCAACAAAGAGTGTGTCTATCTAGGGCCCATTCAAAGTCCAGACATCAGTCCTGCTGCAAATCTGCAGGAAGACCTGAAAACTGCTGGCCGTAAGCAAGACCTGAGGCTGCGTGCATGTGCCAAGAGGGACCAGCAGGGACTGTGCCAGGTCGGCGTGTAACGTGGGTAGGAAATCGCTCCAAGAGCCTGCAGCTGCTCCACTGACCAAAGATTCCTCCACCAAAGAGTCCACTGCAGAAATCCGTATCATTTACTTACAGTAAATGTCAGCAGAAACGAATCTAACCCTAAGAAATCTTCAGTGGCAGCATTTGGGTTTTCAATAAAATACGAGGTTTATTAAAAATGTGCGCACATCATTTCGGAATTTCAAGAAGAAAATTATATGGGATTAATAGCCCAGGATGGAATCTGGGTGATTTTCATTTGTTGACGTCACCGACCCTCGACCTACAGGTATCGCCATTAACGAATCCCAACGGAGCCCTTTCAGCCCCAGTGTCATGTCAGGGCTGCACCAACGCTCTGCTCAGAGGGAGGCAGTAAGATCCAGAGAGACGGGAAGGTCGGGGGACGGCGTCCTCACGGTGCCGTTTAGCTGGTGTTTATTCTTTTATTTCAGGACGTCTGCATGTTTGTCATTCTTACAGGAGCCTCGTACTGATTTTGTGAGTTTCGTTTGATGATCGTCTGTTGTTCACTGGTGTTGGTGTTATCTGCGGTACGCTGCACCCCTGCCACAGCGTACATCTGTCTGATGTGATGTAGCAGCTCATCGGCCGTAATAATACTCTGCATCACTACTCCCATAGAGATGAGTCAGCAAAGCCCCAATCGGAAAGTAAGCAATGTTTACAGCCCTATATATTTTAAACAAGCAGATATGATGGACCTTGTTTTGTCTCGTTTCCTTATATGTAGAGGTGGTTGATTTAAATACCAATTTAAAGTTCTACTTGGTCCCAAACCAAGATGTGCTCACGGCAGCCTTGCGTTGCAGGCTCTGCTGACCCGCATTATCCCAAAATGGAAATTATGGTTCTGACAGCTAGAGGGCACCCTACACCAGCTCATCTCCCCTGTCGGCCGCTTGGATTGATCTCCCCGGGGCCGTCGGAGGTCCTTCGTCACATGTGTCACGGCTGCTTCACGATTAAGTGCTGAGAACGAGCACGGCTTTACAATGCCAAGTACAGCAAATGTAATCACGGACTAATTACCGGTGTCCACGGAAACAAGGTTTGTTTTATCACGGAGGAAAACGGTGAACCAGCATAAACATGCACCCAACAAAGCAGAAGAAGAAAGAGGCGGCTGAGGAGTTTTCTTTGTGGAATAACAACTGACAAAACAAAGCAAAGGTCATTTCGATCTCTGCCATTTTCCGTTTATTTAGCCACCGTATGCTGTCCTCCTTCCCGATAAAATTAGCCCATGCCTAAAATAAGGCCTGTCTAGACCAGCTTCAGCAGAGGCTCTCCGTGGATGAAGATCCAATCCCACCCTGCACACACAGAAACCCTCAGAGGAAGAGGCTGATAAACAAACAATAAAAAGTGTGTGTGTGTGTGTGTGTGTGTTTGCACAGATCACGTCTGGAGACCAAAATGTTCCCAAAGTGTGGTAAAACCTGAAACTTCCTCACTTTTGCGGACATTTTTCAGGTCCCCATTTGGATAACCTCAATTTTATAAAAATTTGTGAATGCAATTAAAAAAGTAAAAATGCCAAATATTTTATTTGGTTACTTAGGGTTATGGTTAGGGCTGGGTGGGGGTTAAGGTGTCATAGTTAGCGATTTTTTTCATAGAGCATTTTTCTCATAGAAGTGAATGAGTGATCCCCATAAGGATAGGTATACCCGACGTGTGTGTGTGTGTGTGTGTGTGTGTGTGTGTGTGCGCACGCACGAGTCTGGATTCATCACTAATCCCAGTGCTCTATTATGAGAATAGTAAAGCAGTTGCCTGATGGAATTGCAACAGTTTAATCTTGTACAGTAGTCCATTTTGCGAAAAAGGATTTACAGATAAACCGAAAACGTTTCCAGCTCACGAACCCACGGATGCTCCCAGTCACCCGGGGCACGTAAAATACCCCGTTGCTGAAGCCATCGCGGGAGCAACACGGGTGCAAGGCCGGCTCTGCACTTGTCCGCGTCGTGTGGCGGTGGGAAGCGCTTCTGGTTCTTTCCAAGGCTGCCAGGCATTTGGAGTTTAAGTAAGTGGTTACAGATACAGTGTAAGAGCAGGCGATTTACTGATAAATCAGACCGTGTGCTGTTTGCCTGGGGAACAGGCCTTCGCTCTTCTGCTCGTCATTGACTTTGGCTGCGTGCCCATCAGTGACTGTGGTCAGCACGTCTTTAGCTGAGCCTTATCCCAAAGAAAAGACAAATAAAGGAAAAGTTGGAATGGCATGTGAACGCTTCATCCGCCACCTGGAAACTTCTCAGATGTTCCTAGGATGTTCTTCCCTCTCTACTCGACCACAATGAAGGGTTAATGTATTGCTCAAGGCCGCCTGGTTTCATCTTACATGTGTACCTGCATCAGACTCTGTGCTGGGTGCCATTTCATAAATTGATTTGTAAAACGAATCGAACTTGAAGGTTTGCAAAAAAAAATAAAATAGAATACTTAGACCAATAAACAACCTCATCTTTAGCAAATTTTTTGTGACGTTTAGCTACACAAAATAGTATTATGTTCCTGCATCTTCTGTTTGCAAACCCAGGTTTGACCTGACCTGGTGGAACATTCTAGATCCAGTTTAGGAGTAGCCCACTTTGCAAGTGAAGGTTCCATGTGACCAGCAGACCATGAAACAGTTGGGGGGACCCGTTGAGGAGGTACGACGGTTTGAGTGAGATGGTACATATTTGGACTGTAGCACCTTGGTCAATCTTAGATGTGTAAACCTTTATGAACTACTGAAGGAACTACTGTAGGAACAAGCAATGAATAACACAGGTTAAATACTGATCTCATGTTTGTTCATCATTAATGAATCGTGACGCATCTTTTATCTTAAGTAACAACTATATTTTTTCATGATTTGTTCATAATTTGTACTTCCATAGTAGTTATTTCTAAGTATTTGTGCCCCGTCGAGTAAAGTGTTACCAAATATGCTTCTATACAAGCCTGGGAAGCTATAATAAGTGGTTCCCCTGAATTATGTGAAATGCACTATTCATTTCTTTGAGTTATATTAATGGTTATAACTATTATTATGTAGCTGCCATTGAAAAACCTTCATTTACATTTAACAAGCTAACTTCTCTACCCAGTGAGGTTTAGAAGTATCCGCAAGTTTACAATAGCAGGTCCTCACACTGGAATCCAAACCCAAAATTTCGGGGCCATGATTCCTGTTCCCTAACCACTGAGCTGCCCACTGACCGGCGTCCCAGCACTAAACGGGAGCGCGGCAGCCGCACCGCGTTTGACTGACACACCGCGGCCGTGTCCCCAAGGGGGCGCTGGAATAAGCTGTTCCCGTCACCGGCGCTCGCGTGCACGCCTGGCCCTGCTCGGGTGCCGTCTCCATCCCAAAGTGCTGCGGGGATCCTGCCGGTTGAGCGTGAGTTTCTGGTTTCACTGTTCAAACACTTTTCGGGCCAAAGAGGAGCGACATCCAAAGGTCTCAGCTCCAGGCCTTCGGTGTGAAAAGGTTGTGTTTCCAGCTCGATCCGCTCTCATCAGTGTGTTTACAGAAAGAAATTGTGGGGGTCTGCCTATTCGCTTCAGCCACAGCTGTTGAAAGCGTGCGAGGAATTACGTTACATTTTTCACTGGCCCATTAGACCATTTAACGCAGACTGAAATGCGCAGATCACCACGGAGACGATACAAAGCGACAGGTCTCCCCGGCGTGAAACGTGACCTGCTGCGAGCGGGACGCCTGCGTCTGATTAAGTAATATCGTACGGACATGATGTATCGAAAAGCCCGGCAACTGCAGAGGCCTTCAGGAAGCAAGGACCAGATCACATGGCAAGCAGACGTCACAAATCGGGCGGATGGCCTCTATCTTCTATCTGACCCTCCTGTCACCTGTGGGGAGCTAATTATGAGAACAATTTTTCTCCTCCCAAAAACTTTTGGTATATTTACTTTTTATTTCCTCTCGGCGATGACTCTGTGTAGCAGCAGCCCGGCGTTCTCACGAGCGAGCCGGCGAACACCATTATCGGCGAAGGCATGAAGCGATCCACTGGCGCCAGGGAGATTTGATTCCAGTGGCCGAAATCGGATTACCCTCCATTAAGGGGCTCGCGCATAAATTTATAATGCTGTGAAGGGAACATTCTGCAGCCCAGGCCCTGTACGGCTGCTCGCTCTCTCCGGGCCGGGGAGAGGGCCGAGAGGATCCGGTCAAGCTTTCCCGTAGGTCCGTGGCGGCTGGATAACGATTTAAATATCACACCAGGATGACGGGAGACGGGGGGAAGGGAGGGGTCTGACGTTTGGGGGGATGAGAGTTGAAAACAACTCGAGCAATCAGAAGACGATGTCTCAGAGCGGGACAGAACACTGGTAGGACACGGTTTCAGTTTGCCCAAGGAGAGCGATCTTTTACACCACTGGCAATCTTGCAGGCAACTGACAAAAGCCCTCCTGCAAAGCATCATTCAGCCTAACGAGATCGCTCTGAGCGGGCCCTCTCCTCGCTCCAGGCCTCTGTTTACACTCAGAAGGGCTGCTTAGTGAGGGTGATTTAAAACACATGCATTCCGATTCAGAAAGCTAATGTCAGGATTAGGCGGGTCATTATTTTCTCATCTGCAGAGCTGCGGAGCTTCTTGGAGAGATTAGGCGGTAGGTCTCGTTCCCCGTTCCGGCCTTTGAAGCCGGATTCGCTGACAATGAGCAAAAGTGGAAAAAGCCAGGGACGAGATTAGCTTCTTTAGCGCCGCAGCTGAAATGAAGGTGTATGACTGACAGAGTGATGAATAGCCTGGGCATTCAATATTGTCTAATGAATTCCCAGGATGTGTTTGACAGTAACTAAATATGCTATAAATTATATACATGATTTTTTCATTAAGTTCACATAACAGTAACCGGTGAGGATCTCACTTGGGAGAAGTGGATTCCAGGTGTTGTAAACTAGTCCTGTTAGTCTTTTACTAGGTGGAAAGCTAGTTAAGAATAGAATAGATTAGCCTTTACTGTCATTGCACAACATGAATGAAATTTAAACAGTGCTACTCCCGGTCAGTGCAAACTCAATAAACAAAGACAATAACTCACAATAAATATAAAAAATCTTAAAATGAAATAAAATATAATGGAGATGTGTGTATGAAAGACATTCTATGCTGTTTTTGGATGCATTAAACTCACATTGACATCCTGGTAGGTTGCAGACGCCTGTCAGGCAGCTGACATACGATGTCTGCATTACAGCAACCCCTCAGCTCTGCATGCACTCGATGTGCTGACGAACGCGGCCTACGATGCCCGGCGTCCACACTCTTATCGGGATAGTGACACACATGCAGACTTGAAAAACATGCCCTAGGTCAGGTCCCCCCAAAAATGACAGACAATCAGCTTTGGCTTAATTACTGGTTTAAGCGTCATGTTTTCCTTCTGACGAACAAAATAAAAAGCTCAGGGTTGGCTGTTCAAAGTCCTCCCCCACACCCCCTAGCTGTTTCAGCAGCGGGTTGTCCGGCGAACGCCACTAGCAGCCCCCAGAAGCCATGGAAATACAGGGATCCGGGGGCCAATTAAAACTTCAAAGGGCCCATTAAATATTACAAATCTCTACTGTAATTGTAAGGCAAATCTCAATTACCCCTGCCATCTGGAAAGGGCCAGAGAAACAACTATTAGTCTGTTGTCGTCATGATCTTCAAAAACACGGGCCCCTTCCATTGCTGCATTTAAGATGCAATTAGAATGATTCGTTTCCAATAAATCAGCAGCCCTCGATGGCTGCGCGAGAGCTGCGGCGGCAGTATCGCAGGACGCCTGCGAGTAACCTAACTTCACATCCTGATTTCATTTCGTTCGCAGTGAAACCCACTAGTGGCCAGACTGATGCAGCCTATCTTACTCAGCCCCAGTTTACATATACACACACTCCTTACACAGATTTACTTAATTGGAAGGTTTAACTGAGGACCCCTCGGAGATACTGTATACATACATACAGCCTATGTATATCCGTCCCATTCTAAGTGCGTCTCTTTCATCAGATATGATTCTGCTCTGTCCCCAAAATAGCCCCCTTGTTCTCGGAAAGCACTGAAGGCAGTTAGGAGGAAAAGTTAAATCCCCTTTTCAAAGCATGTTAGTGTTGAAAATGGCCAGAGAAAAAAAGGGGGAAATAAATGCACGTGACCCTCCCCACTCGCATTAAAACAAACGATTTTGGTAACATTTGTTTTCGATTTCACCCTCAAGTTGCATTTCCTTGTGGGGGGGGGCCCAGGCTGCTACAGCACTCAGCGTCCCGAGTGGTGTCTCCTGACAGGGGGGTTAGTGGGGGGAGCAGCAGGGGTGAGCGGAAAGCAATCTACTAGCTGCCGCTCTTAAACAAGGGTGGAAGTCCCTCTGGTACGCGATTTATTTCCCAGTATCGATGTTGGACCCGGATTCCTACAGGAACAATTAGAGTGTACTGTTTCGCTCTGCCATTTTTATAGGGCCAAATAAAAACTCGGGTCGGCTAACAGGACAGGCTACGCGCAAAGTGGGCCTCTGCAGCCTGGCTAACACTGGTACAGTCTCGTTTCTGCGCTCTTCACAAGCGCCTGTCAATCAGGGAAAGGACACTGGGCCCATTGGTTAGTGAGAAAGGTAGGGCCTCACGCCAGACTGAGTCTGAGGTCAGCTCCTGTGCGTCACCTGGGTCAGTGAGGGCAGTGAGGGTCAGGTCGCGGGTGCAGAACTGCATTTATCAATGTCACGTTCCACGGGTTAATCTAATCCCATAAGCGCACATGCTGTTAGACCTTTGAGTGAGGCATACGTGACGAATGTGCACTGTGTGTCGTGAATAAGGGGAACGGCATCCGCAAACATGCAGAACACGTGTGTGAATGGGTACGTGTTGGAGGAAGCGCATGGCATTCTGTCTGGCTGATCTAGATGTTTCTTTGGTGTGTTTGACAATGTGTATTTATCTGTGCGCTTGTATATATGTATCTGTTCATGCATTTTTTATACGTACAGTCACCCATCGACTTAACGTCCTATCGAGTTGCGTCCAACCGTACATATGCCCTGGGTCCCATAATAGCGGTAATAGAATGTATGGAGAGACATCTGAAGCCGACGTAGCGGACGTCAGCGGACCACGTGTACGGTATGCGGCAAGAACCGAAACAAACCAATTGCGCTACCGACCATGTAATGGCGCACAGCGACTTATAATGCCGCTCATACGTGTCGCTGACAGCGGCGATTGACAGATACGTATTCTTTATTGTTATCGTATTGATGTGTGTTCTTTCTATTTACTGTAACTAAGAAAAAAGTACACAGTACATACCAATGTTTGTGATGTATCGTATATTTGACCTCTCCCCCATAATAATAGAGATACGTCCTCACTTCTGAGACGTAAATCTAGGGACTCCAATAGTTCTCTGAGAGTTAGTTCCACACCATTAGGTAGATCAGTAATGTAAACAAAGATGGCCGCTGATATCTAGCGGCAGGCCAGGTGTGATACTGCACATTTCAGCATCTCTCTAGGGGGCGGTCATTACAGCCTTGGGATAACAGACAAGGAGTTCCACAAATATGGTAAGGATTGGCTTGTTCGTTTTGTTTTGTTTTCCCTCTTTCCTGTGATTACTGTGCAATTTCAGTGATTTGGGGGTCTCACCTAGTAATAAAGCGGTGATCTGCTTCAGAGAGCTCAGCTTAACATACGCCTGGGAACACATGTAGAATGTGGAAGGAGCAGTTTCAGTGCACCATGAGAGAGGCTGCGCCGTCATACCCGAAGACACCACACCGATGTCACTCTGGCAGGGAAGGGGAACAGCACCCCCCACCGATGGAAAATGGAAACGGACCGAAGAGGACTCGCCGCGAAAGGAGCCACATGCGTCTCCGAAGACGCGGGCGCCGCTGTCCATCAGGCTCTGACTGCAGGCCGCGACGCCTCTCTGAAGACACCCGTCAGAGCGGCCCTCCAATGTCTGGGCCCCCCCGGCAACTGCACAGCACATGTTTCCCCTCGGCCTTCGGAAAACCGCGACATTTGGGGGGGCGGGAGCTCACTCACATCCCACCCCCAACCCCCATGAAAGGAAAAAGCTATAAGATGAATCTAGCTCTGTCCCACAAGTAGTATATGGCTCTGTGGTGGGCTGCCCCGCAGAAGGTCAGGCTGATGTCAGGCAGCTGATGTGTCTGACAAACCTCCACATCGGCTTCGTCTATACAGCTACATATATCTATATCAGTATCTATATATCCGTAACTATATCTACATCCATACACATCTATGAATATCTCTTTAATATGGAAAAGGAACATCCCAAACGGTATTCCCTGGTTTGACAAGCTCTCCACATGAATTCTTCCTCTCTCTGCGGTGTGATAATGGTTCCTTGGGGGGGGGGGGGGGGGTGTTTGCAATATTTCATACAGATTTCTGAGGACAGTTAACCATCATCCCTCACTAGAATGTGACAAGCACAAGACTTATGAAACTGATGCCAATGGCTTTCTGAGTAAAAGACTTCTTTGTGAGACAAGTGTAATCAAGCTGAACTAATCGTATTAATGAATGAAAGCTTGAACTGATTAAAATCTGTATTGCCAGGTAAAGTGATGTCCTTGCTAACGTGCCCAAGCAGCAGATTAGAGCCACCAAACGGCCGTCACGTCAGCTGGAAGGATATCCCTCCTTTAATAGCCATAGTTTAATGCAGAGGGACTCGCCGTGAATGATGGTTTTGACATTTGAGGAAGGCTTTTCCCATAGACAGACTGAGTATTTCAGCTAAAAGAAAAATACGGCAAATGCAAAGTTGTGGAGAGTCGAGTTAGCAGAATGAGTGTTATTTTTTTACTGTTTGTCGTCTATGAATCACTGGAGTTCTGCAACATTTAAGGAAATTAAATCATTTACCATGCCCAACACATGCATTAAGAAAACATCAGTCTACCATATTAATCCCTCTAAAAAGAAGTTGAAAGCGTAAACAGTAAATCCAGCCGACAGTTGTTATGATGCAGAGAGAGCGTTGGGTTCTTTCAGGGCGTTTGGACGCTTTGCCAGGCAGCCCAAGGCGCCCATCACTCCCAGTCTGGTTCTGGGCTGCCATACCCAACCACAGCCGGCTTCCAGAAACCAGAGGCCAGCTTGGGCAAAGGGGATCCTAACTGTTGTGGATAAACTGTCCCCGACGTTCCCCAACTTAGGCTCGTGTTTCTGTCGGAGATTAGGGATTCTCAGACTTTCGAGTCGCATTGACTTTCGTTTTGGATCTTGGCCTTGGCTGAACTGCCATTGAAGTACCTGTCGTTCAAAAAGACCCAAAGCGGCGGAAGCCAATGGGTGCGTTTCGGAATATTTCACGTACGTAAATTTGTAAATTTTAGTTTCCAAGGACTGATTCTGGAGTTGGCGAAGAATGGAGATGGACGTGCATTCTCTGGTCTCGCAGGTAAAAGTCCTGGGAACAGCAGGGCGTGTATTACCGAATCGTGCCTTAAACCCGCAAAGCCGACTCATTAAATGGAGATTAGCCTGCTGGCGAAGCCATCACGACCGCCAGAACACGGGTTATGGATAATCACTCCAGCGCCTCATCGAGCAATTAGTGAGCTCAGGCCACCCTGGGAAATGAGCTGAGCATGCCTCGCTGGACCTCGACCGGGCCTTCAGAAAAAGAGTTAGCCGTACAAACGGTTTGAAGCCGACTCGAAAAGGTGACCGTCTGAGAATGCCTTCCTAGAAAGCCGGCTCTGTTTACACACAGGAGGGATTTCTGTTCCTTTTGGATGAGATTCCCTGCATCCCACTGCTGAGCAGAGCAACTCCTCACAAGAAGTAAAGGCCTCGTTCTCCCACAGGGACTCCATCTGTGTTTTTGCTGCCGGTCCGTCTAGGGCACGCTTGACGCTCAGGAACGGACTCGGACGTTGGTTTTCCAAATCAAACAGCGGGCAAAGTCAAACACAATCAGGCTGAAAGCTTCGCGAAACGTGCAGGAGACAATGGAGCCCGCCAGGCCTTGGAACGCCCCGCTATCTAGGCGTAAACACGCATGCCCCCGTGCAACAAAGTACACAAACCAGGGAGAGGGCTGCTGAATCCCAGCTAGTGAGTCAGGATCACATGAAGAATGGAGAATGAGCACCGCTCCACATTTCCACTACCTCAGGGCACATCTGAAGCTACTGTTTCAGAACCAGGACATGCTCCTGATGGGCTCCAGACCTTAGGCTTGGCATACTTGCCCTGAGCTGGGAGTTGGGTTGGGTCAGATGACTCCTGCCTCCTGCTGCGGGTTTCACGTCCTACCTCAGCCTGGGCCATCCCGCGTGATGGAAGACTAAGCACCAAGCCATCCTGACACTGGAGGGCAGTGACGACCATGCAATGGTCCACCAGGGACACAGAGAGGCGCATGCCGCTGGGTCCAAACAAACCTAGTTTTCAGGCTCTACTACAGTCACCTGTGGGCAGCTGCCCAGGTCACTGGCATTAGTGTCCATGAGCCTCGATCCCCAAGAGAGAAAAGAGGGGAAGACGAGAGATGGCGCAGCAGAAAATGCTGATCCCTCCTGTGGATGTGGATCAACAAAAATAGTTCAGAAAGCCAACTTGGGTCAGCCTGGGCTTCATTGGGGTTGGGCTGACAGAATCAAGCCATCGCAGGCATGTCCTGACCAAAGAAGGCACCTGATCCCAGGTGTAAAAGTCCACCAGCTGACGAGTCGAGTCCCTATCTACCTCAATTCTACAGTGAAACTAGCATATTCACCACACAGAAAGCCCTGATGTGGCTCCCAGGTCTCGAGAAATGCTGAATCCTTTCAACCCTATACATTTCTGAGCGATTTTTCTATCCCTCTGATTTTAGGCTCATTACATGGTATGTACATGAGGTAGCCATATGCCGCATGCTATTGTTTTCAGGACATTCTGGGCTAGTCAGGTGTGTCATAATTTGATGTGTAAATGCCGACAGATTTGCACCTATTGAAATTTCTCAATTTTTAGTCTCATCTAGTATAAAAAGTTACAGGCACCACAAATATCTTCTAAATGTTGAGATTAGGGTCTCTATGATGTGGGAATGCGGGAATCCTTTCTATGGCTTAGTATTGTGAAGGAAGACATGTTTAGTGCCAGGCGGAAATTAGTATCTTTGATTTAGCATCCATTTGGTAACTTGTTGAAGTTATCTGATAGACATCAATGCATGGTTTTATATATAAACAAAAGATATGTGATTCATATCTGCGCATTAACCCTATCCAAAGTTACGAGCCTGAAATTAATGGGCGGGAAAGTCAACAAATTTCGCGTTTGTCGGGCTCTAACAGCTACTTTAAAGATAGGGGCTGTGTTGTCCAAGTTGGCGTTCAGACCGAAAGGCCCCTAGAGGCGACATGAGATCAAAGAGGAGTCCTGCAGCCACCCCTCAACATTATGATGCACTTTAACTGAGGTGGGGGAGCCTGCAAAATATCTTTATTATGGGGAGGCTGCAAAACCGCTGGAGATGAGGGCGTGTGAGGAGTGGGAGTGGGGGATAATGCTTCTCATATGTTGTGAGTGACGCAGTGATGACATGGAGAGAAGAGGAGGCCCCCTAGTGGACACTAACAGCATCGCTAGCGATGTCAGCAGACATCAAGCTCTTAATTACTGATATCCAATGGGATACTTCGCAGCCTCTTCAGCATTACATGTTTTGTGGTGCTTCTTTATCCAAGTAGCTGCTCCAGACAGGTTAAAATAACCTGTGCTGGACTGACAAGAGGCTGTTGTGCTCGGGGCTCGAAGCTCACCTATGGAACTATGGGTCTAAACAGCTGATATTATGCAACCGCTCTCCTCACCCGTATGACCCCCACCCTGTTCCAACACACTCCTCAGACTCATCTGCCTGCTCCTCACAATCGAAAATTACTCATATAACGGTATCAGTATACTCACGAAAAATATAATGTCGTGTTATGTTTACATTCGAAGTCACGTTATTTTCTTAAGGAATAATCCATACACCCTTCGATTAGCCCATCCATCCATCTCCCATAGCATTCATCCAGTGTAGGTCACAGTAAGCCTGGAGCGTAAGGAATAATGCTATTTATTTTAATAATATCTGTTTCTTATATTAAAAAGCAAAACTGGCATACGAATTTGCATGCTTGTCTTTGCAAAGTACCTGATATCTGAGCAATATTAATGGCCGGCGGACTCTGAGGCGTTCCCTCAGAAATCCAGCTGCCTCGGTGTCCAGAAGGGCCCTGATATCTGAGCTCTCTGTCTTACCTTAAATATTATTTACTTGGTTTTATATTTAGAAGGTTACCAGTTATTCAAACCACTCTTCACTGGCAGCCATCTGTGTAAATGCAGAGGATCCAAGGCTCAAGGAATGAAGGAAAGTGCTATTATGGTGGAGGATCTGGACTAGATGGAGGCTGTATTGTTCCTCTTAAAAAAGGCTTTAGCTAAATCCTACGGCTAAAGCTGTACGCTGTGTACATCCAGCAGGATAATGACATGATCTAAGCAAACTAAAGAGTGCGCTACAGGGATAAACCGCTTTAGGGAAGGACAAGTACACGTTCTGTCCATCAAACGGCCAATTGTGTTTACATCTCCACTGGAGGATAGGATGGACTATGGAAGCCTCTCTACAACAAGGCTTGCTGTTTGATGACCCAAGACCGGTTCTTACCACACAAGAGCAGAAGGCAATGTCTAGGATTGTGGGACAAATGTGCAGTACAGGGAGAAGCAGGGGTGGTCCACTCTGTTTTGGTAAGCGGCTGATAAACAGGGGAGTTTTGGATAAAAAACATTTACTGGAACGATCACAAAGACTCACGACTAAGTAGCAAGTCCTGTCGACGCAGGAAACAATAGACAATGACTTACTTACAGAATACAGACCACAGGATAATTTGAGAAAGGTCTAGCAGGAATTAAGTACAGGAAGGAATTCATCCCCATCCATGGAAAGGCGAAGGTACAAAAGTCAGCTTCCACGAAACTGCAGGTCTGAAGTAACTCAATTTAAACATCAAGGAAAGATGTTGTGCTTCAGTTACCTTCTGTCCGTCTCCACGGCTGCAGAAAACCGGCCTGAATTTTATTACCGAATCTGTGGTCGAGGAACGAGACAATAACGCCGACCATCGTTTTAAACTTCACTGTCTCTATGAATTTATGTTGTTTCTTGTTGCTCTGACAGCTTCACACACAGAGTGATGAGTCATGAGAAAGAGGAATCCCTCCCAGAGTGCATTTCACCTCTGCGGTTGACAGCAGCCACCCTCTCACCTGTCTCTGGCTCCACTTCAAACGCTAAACACTGAACCAATAAGTAAAAAATGCAAAGCACTCTGGGAGGGGCGGATCACACGCCTCGGTGGACTGCTCATCCCGACCGGCCGCTCTGCGAGTCGCCGTTTACTCTCAATTTGTTCTGTGCGGTTGCAAAGTGACTGTGAAATGCGCTTTGATTTTGGAGATCAAAGTCCAAAACCGGAGCACGTAACTACAAACACGTTTAAACATGTGAAGTCGTATTCGGATTCATGCTCCTCATTTAAATATTCGTGAGTGACATCTTCATATCATAGTTTGTCTGGCCTGTCTTCTGACTACAGTGATGTGATCCGTCTTTTTAAAAACATTTCCCTACAGATACAATGCTGTGCAAAAGTCAAAAAATATTTAAGGCTATTCATCAGGACAGTACAACTACTTAACATTAGAACACATGAAGTAACACAATGTAAAATAAGAAGGTATTTCTTCTGTTCTTCACAAAGTTACTGCCATCTTATTGGATGACTAGATAAACATCGCTTCAGATCCCAATCCTCTCCCTCAGGGGCATCTCAGCCATTCAAAGTATTGGTTAAATTCCACCACCAGCTTAATTAATTAATTAATTAGTTACATAACTCAATGAGGCACTCATTAGCCAATCAAGGAGGGGCAGTGGTCGAGTCGAAAAATACACAGTTGTATTGGGACAGCTATTGCAGTGACTTTAGGAGGTTTTGCAGTAGCTAAGCTGACACACTTTGACAGACAAAATATCAGTCTTACATCAACATGAAGATCAATTAAACATCATTTTCTTTGGCTGCTAAGACCTTTGCACTGTACTGTATGTCCCGAGAAAGGAGACCTGCATATGGTGACACTGGGGGGGGGGGGC
>JAODKC010000137.1:6658229-6672876 GCA_026777985.1 Mormyrops attenuatus
GCAGTGCACTGAATGCATAATTGTCAATTTATGTCTCTACCGCTCATAAAAGCTCTCACAGCATTTCTACATTGGGGGGGGGTCACATCCAGTCCTATCATATTTTTTGCACTAACCAGCTCATTCCTTAAATCCCAGCCCTCATTTGCTGTGAACTCGTGAATGACTTCTTTGTATAGAGACACTGGGGGTGCTGGTAGATGATATGGTAATTGACAGAGGTGGGAAAAGCAAACCTTCAGGGTACATTCAACAATAATTTGTTTCCCCCCAGACATTTAACCTCGGGGTGTTTTAAATGACAGAGCTGTTACCTTGAAGACATACTTATTTGTACATTAACAGCACGTGTTTCAGTCTAAACTGATTTTTTTTTTACTGTTATAATCAGATTCTGTTTTTCCAAAGTAAATTACACTAAATTAGAATTATTTGTGACTGAGATCATTCAACGTTATTCAAGTTTCAGGTGAATTCTATAAACTGGGAATATACATTCATCTTGTTCGCATTTCGATGGACTGGGAATAACACAGATTCAAGTTTTTAGCTGGTTTTAGCTAAGTTTGATCTCAGTCCATCCATCTTTCACCGGCATCTCCAGTACAAAGCTGAAGAAAGTTTGACATCATTATTCAAACTCATTATTAGTACTGCTATTTAAAATGTTTGCTTGAAGAGGGAGTTCAGTGTCTTCTTGGGTGTTTACACCATATTTCTCTAAAGCGTTTTAATAGTGTACAATGTTGATTTTTAAAATTTAAACAGTACATTCAGTTAAATGCACCTGTTGCCACGTTATCAATGTATCAATGCACATATCTTCTGGGAAATACTGTACACAAGTAAGCCTGACAATCTCCGACCTCTGTCAGCTAGGTGTAAAAGGCAATGATTATGTTACATTTTATAAAGCAGTTTTATTTTGGTGTTAACTTATACGAGCTTCCCGAGCATTACTACAGTTACGAGGCTTCATCACATCACGCACCCGAAAATCCCTAGACAGCTGTTAATCGGGAGGCCAGATATTGCGAATGTGCCCACGCCCCCAGCCGGCTCACACCACGTGATTTCCGGTAAGCACGTGACGTCGACTCGCGTTCGAAACAAAAATGGCGTCGGTGTCAGAGCTGTACGATGTGACCTGGGAAGGTAAATGCGATATTTAGTGCTCGCGATGCAGAATACATTTTTTGTGCGAGTCTCTGTCGGCGGTTAAGGTTCCGAAGCAGCCGCCTCCGCTGACACCAGACGGTGTGGGTCACGAAAGGCGGCTGATTATCGAGCTGCTGCGGGCGTGCTAAGCTAGCTACCTCCGATGCGTCTTTTTCACTTGAGTGGAGAGCAGCGGCATATCCGTCACGTTTCAGTGTTAACAGGCCATTAGTTACATGTATTAGCTATTATTATCAACGTATTTAGTATTAGTTTGTTTGGCCATTTTCCACAGTATATATTGCACTAACCGTGACTTCTGAGATACGCCACTTCTTCCGGATGAGCGTGTGGTTAAAATAATATCCACTATCTGTTACATGTTCGCTTTGTGAGAAAACTGCCCAGATGTAATTCGTTCTGGGTGGACAACATCAGAATTCAGAAATGCAGACCAATAAACACATTTCCTTATCCGCATTTTAAAGTGAAATCTTTGGTATTCAGCCAACTGTAAGCGGCAGCTAAAACGCGAACAGTAATGTCCTGCAATGTTCACAGTACGTTTGCTGACGTTTTATGTAATATATTAGTGCGAAACGTGACTAATATTGTTATATACTTACCATTGCTAATCTATGTTTATCAGTCTTATCTATTGCAATTTTTAAATCACTTCACCCTTATTACACGAAGTGGTATCGAAATGGCTTCCATTACTATTTAGTCTGCTGTGTGTGTGCGTGTATGTACGTATGTATATATGTATGTGTATGTATATATATCATAAAGACGATTAAGTGGTTTTTAAATCTCACAGCTCCATTTTGAATTATTATTGCACCGTTTGTTATACTTATTGGCTCACAGCTGGCTTATAAGGGACACTTGAGGTTGAAGTTAAATCAACTGGTCAAAAACTATGGAAAAAAGGCACAATGCAGGGAAACTGTGATGTGCTTGGCACTGCTGATTCATCAGTGTTTGCCTTGTCCAACCAGACATTTTCCTTATGGTTCTTCGCACACAGGTCAGGCCATTCTGCCCTGTGAGTAGTCATCATATAGATCTGTATTTAAAAATTGCCACAGTGCCGTCTTACATTCTGTAAACATCCTCTGTTTTGACAGAAATGCGAGACAAGCTGAGAAAATGGAGAGATGAGAATTACAGAAACAGTGAACAAATCGTGGATGTCGGGGAGGAGTTGATAAACGAGCATGCCTCTAAGCTCGGGGATGACAGTAAGTGTGGAGCGTAACAGAAAGTCTCTGTTTCCTACTTCATGTTTGCAAAAGCTTTCAAGTGATTATATCAGCACTTGGTTACAATCTATCCTAGATAAGGGGTGTTCTGTGCCTTAGTGCTGTCAGTCACTGACGGGATGAGCCTGCTACTTGTGGGTATCTTTAGTACTTTCCGTTTGGTTGAATTTGGCAGTGATTGACAGCTCATGGTAATCTCCCTTCTCTCAACATGCATTTGGATCCTTGCTTGCTTTTTTCCTGTCAGTCAGTTGATTAATATGGGCGGCAGCAGGCAAATAGGCAGAATCCATGAGCTGTTCAGTCTGAAATTGAATATCTTCTGATTGTTTGTTGCAGTGTTTGCCTCTGGGGGGGAAAAATGTATTAAATGCTTTTTATTTTTCCCTTTACAATATTTTTAAAAGGAAGTAAAGTATTTCCTTTAAAGACTAGACGAAAAATGGAATTGCATAGAATGGACTTTGCCTTTTAAAAGCCCCATTGTAACCCCCCACTGCTCGAGCTGATTCTAGGATGAGGGAGAGTCCCTTTTCTCTGTAAAGGATGCGCACGTAGCATGTGCGTTTTACGCACTGCAAGTATCTATGTGTCAACAGCCAGCATGACTGCAGACTCAGTCAGTGAAATTGCATTTAATTCCAAGGACACCGAATCTTTCATTCACTTTTCATTTCTTTTCATTTTGGAATCCATGTGATTTCTATCCCGCGATGCTCTGTAAACTCAGGGGGTTTCTATTAAACGTAAATAACCAAGGGCATTAAGGATATGTTTAACGGAGTTATTTAACACCGTAAACAAGTTCTCCTGCATTTCTAGCAAGTATATGTCCACACTGATTTGGCAAGATTACCATATTAATGTGGGAAAATTCCTAGAAGCTTCCCTGAAGAATGCAAAAAGTATATTTTGCTTTGCTGCATTGTGGCCGGGAGGAGAGCTGCCTTTGAAGCAGAAGGGCAGTCGCTTTGCACAGCCGCCTTTTATTGAAAGCAGCTCCTAAATTGGCTGTGAAATGAGAGCAATTATCAAAGCTGGGCTGGAGTCATAAAACTGGCGAGAAAAACTCTGTCTGTTTTGTTTGCCTGTATTAGTTTTCATGTTTGAGAGGTTTTATTGTTCTTTCTCAATTAACGGCTCTAAGCTTTTCATCAGCTCGGTCTGGCAGCTGTAGTCAAGCACATTTCTGAGACTTAAGATAATCCCAACCATTGGATTAATTAGCCTATCTGATTAATTCTGATTTTCTGCTTCACAGCGGTGTGAAATGAATAAGTTAAAACCAAAACCTCTTTCACCGGGGATTATTTGGGTGAAATGTGCTATATGAAATCTATTAGCATTTGAGTTATTGTGAGTATTGTGTTATTGAAGTAATTTTAACACCAGCAGTGAGGCTGCGGGAACCAAGCAAATAGTAATCACTCTATATGTCAAGTGCTTATTGCTTGTGGAGGTCCAGGCCCAACGCTAAGCCAAGCAATTTTCCCAAGTGAGTGCTGGGCAGCCATTACTCATGCCAAAACATCTGTAAATGTCTCCAGTGAACTTTTGTGGAGAATTAAGGTCACCTTGGCAGGCCGTGAGATACCGAGTCCATGCAGCACCCGGATTTGAGAATGCTGCTTTTTAATGAAGACCTGTAAATCAAGAAGGTGGCCAGTTTATCAGAGACTCTCCATATTTCACGTCAGCTCCAGCCCTGTAGAGCACCAAGCTTGTGCAGTGTTGCATCTGCTTAACTATGTACATGGCAAGAGTGACTGCAGTACCATCTGTTGGCAGCAAGGTGGCACACTTAGAGTGGTGGCATTCCCACCTCTGTTACTGCCAGGTCAGTCGTGGCCCCCTTTCCCATCTGCCTGGATCATCAAAAATACTCAAGGATGACACCTTTTCCAGTGTCCTGTACACCTCTTCCAGATGCTTCTTTATGCTGAAACCGGGTTCGAAGGGGTTTTTGAAGCTTGTCATTTTTCGTGCAACATCGCCATTTGAAAAACTGAAAGAGCATGTTTAATGCGTATCTTCTCTCCTCCGTGTTCCTTGCCCAGTTTGGATTATTTATGAGCAGGTGATGATTGCTGCGCTGGACTGCAGTCGCGATGATCTGGCAGTGGTGAGTTGGCCCCGCCCCTTTCTTGTAGACACTGGAGCTTCGTAGTCTGCGTTTCCAAGCAGGCTGCGCCATGTGGCTTCATCACAGTTGAGTTAAATGATAAATTTGGCCAATTTGTGCACTGTGTGTGTGTGTGTATATACGTGTATAATTCATTCATATATATATATATATATATGAATGAATGAATAAATAAATGAATGTCTGAGGGTCTTTGTTCGTGTTTGGCATAGGGTTTCCAGAGATATTAAGAGATTCATCAAGTTGTGACCATTTTTGCAGACCGGTTTGCTCTTGTGTGGTTGAAATTGTACCACAAAGACGTCATCTGAAGGGTCTTATCGTAGCTGACGGAAATATTTACTAAGTTGTGGAAGCCGTAATCTCCGATGGGCCGGGCGGACGGACGCGCTCCACGTCGTCCTCTGATGGGGGCGGATCTCCTGCTTGGCAAGGCTCTGCCATCGGACGGTTCACGTTAGGGTGGGACGTGACGAGGCAGCTTATGGCATGGGGGGGGTTTTCTGGAAGCTTGAATAGCTGTGGGTACCCACAGAAAACCGTGGAAAGTCTTCGTCTCTTGGTGTGGGCCTCAGCAGAGACGCTGTCCCCTGGGCCCTGCTTGGAGAGAGTAATAGGTCACCTAAAGGAAACTTTATTGACAGTGTAGGGTAAGTGAGATGCAGAGGCTGCCTGTTTGGAGTCAGCACTGAATATGTCAGGCTGTGCAGGTATTATAGAGAATAGCGAGTAACCAAGTGGGGAAAACGCGCACACACCGGTGCAATTGAGGAGGGGGAAATATTTACGGTATGATGTCAGGAAGCACAGTCCCAGGACGGTTACTAGATTAAAAACCGCTGGAAAGTGCTGGAACGCTGTACTTTTCTCCTCAGAGGTTATTAAAACACCGCCTTGTCTGTTTCAAATATGTGTGCGTTTAGCAAAAATAAATTTCCCCCCCATATAAAATGTGGCATGACTGAGGAGGAGAGGAATTGTTTCTGGAGCATGCCAGCTGTCCTCCTCTACCCCCCCTTGCAGAGCTGTCTACAGGAGCTGAAGAGGCAGTTTCCAGGTAGCCACAGAGTGAAACGTCTGGCTGCTATGAGACTGGAGGCCTTGGAAAGGTAACTTTCTCTTCTCCCTCCTCCTCCTCTTCCTGCCGCCTTCCGCCTTCTCCAGTAGCCGCCGGCTTAACCGCACGGGGGGGTCACACCATGGTAAGCAGATGCTTGGCCTGTTTGTTTTGGATCGCGCTGTTCCCCACTGACGGGGGGAACCATCAGGTCAGGTCCTCCTCGCTGTCCTTTCCCATCTGCGTTTGGGGATTCCCCCACCTCCCCCAGGGAGAAAGCGGTTTGCGCTCCCTTTTATTTGGGAGTGGGTTGGGGGTTGTCTGGGCCCGCCCCCGTGCGGGGAGAAAACATTTGACGTATACATGAATGTGACCCCCTGTAAGATTTCGTGACATTTTTAAATTCAGAGATGAAGTTCTGAGACTGTAATCTCTGGGAAAAGGAGCTTTTCTTCAGGAACCAATCGTTGTAATGCACCAGTTGGGTTATCTGTTTCTCTTCTTCTCACCGCATGTGTATCTAGTCGTCTGATCATTCTGACGTCATCATGTGGTCGCTGCATCCATTGATTGGTGAAACGTTGGAGGTTTTAACTTTGATTTATTCTGTGCTTTAGGTATGAAGATGCCACCAAGCTGTATGATTCCATATTACAAGACGACTCAACTAACACGGTAAAAGCCGCCTTCACCATCTCCAGTTTTTGGTGAGCTTTCACTGTACTGAAAGGGCCTTTTTACAGTTCTTTACATCTGCAGCTGATCACGAATTAGTGTTTTTTTTTTTTTTTTTTGGATTGAACTTTATTTTCCCTGAGCTCTTAACCCAAACTGCTGACCAACCGCTATACGCACACATCCGTCTCAGTGTTCAGATGACAAGGAGAGATTTATCACTTCGTGGACTGTCCTGCGTGTCCACAAGCGCTGGAGAAAAAGTAAATATTTTACACTGGAACCTTGATTTACTGTACTGTCTGACAGCAGCTCTGGAGCAGAGAAGTACCCCTGTCCTCATCCCTGTCAATTGAGAAGCTGATCTAGATTGAGTCGGTTGATCAGCTGAAGGTCCGTTTGTAGAGCCAGGCTAGGGCCTGTTCTGGCCACACGTTGCCCATTCTCAGTCTCTCTATTCTGTTGTTTCATTTTTGCACGCTATCAATTTCTCTCGTCCAGCGAGGTTCGGTGTAAAAACACAGCGGTATTCATATTTATTCAGCCTCTCGCCAGCCCCCCACCCCAAGAAACACTCCATACCTGCTGTTAATCGCTTCCATAAGGACATGCGGCTATGCAGGAAAATAAACGTCTAAAGGTGTTTTCAGAAGAAGCCGCGGCCTTGTTTGTTTTGGCGCCCCGAGGGCGTCCGGCGGCTTCTTGGGTTGCGCGGACTCAAGGACCTGCTGGGGCGCGGTCGACGGTTTGCGGAGGCCGGTGTCTTTTTCCCGCGCGTCCTCACGGGAATTCCACACGGCACCAAAGGCCCAGTTTTGGACAAATGACCGGCAGAGTCGACTGACTGGTTCTGACGACTGCGGCACCTTCTCTGCGCTCCTCATGGCCTTGATCCCCGGAGTGAAACGTGGTCACCGGTCGTCCTCTGGGTTATTTATCGCTAACGGTCACGTGACAGGAGGTGGCGGCACCTCTATTTTTTTGCACGTACATCTTTTTTGACAAGTGAGAGGTAGTTTGAAGCTGCCGGTGTTTGGCTGCAGAAGATGAGAGGTCTGCTCTGTTTGTTTTCCATGTGTCTCAGCTGAGAAATGCTACCATTTCCTGTGAGCCAAGCTAAATTGCAAGCACATTGCGTAGTGTAAATGGAGGGGGGGTGGGCACAAATGGATGTCTTCAGCGGTGCGGTCAAATTATTTTGGAAGCCTGGTAATCGCGCCTCCCTGGAATCTCTTAAGGCTCACAAAGGCTGGTTTGAGGCATGGAAATGATACCTGCCCCCGGGAACCCCGTTTTCTGCATTCAGCGGCCTTCCAAGCTAAATACGGACATAAATCGCCATTATGCAAAAATGTCCTTATGAAAACTAAGGGGCAGAAATAATTTTTAAGGTCTGAGAAGCACAAGGTCGCAGAACAATGCCAGGTGGGCCCCTTCCATGTCATTAACGTTACGGGATGAAGTGTAATGACTTTCTGCAGGATTTCCTTCCGGCGAGAAAGTTTATGGATTTAAAAATGGCAGATTGCATAAGACATGATGGAGAAGCCAGAGTAACAAACCCCTTCTCTCTTATGGGAATAAGGGGGTTCCCTCCACTAACCCTTGTGGGAAAGACGTTTTTGCTTACTGTTGTCGGGTGGAGGTACTCTTGCGTGCTACAGGGAAGGGTTGGGAATGGGTGGGGATCATCCCCGGGTCGTCCATCACAGCGAGAGCAGCGGGCGGGACGGGAACCCCCCCCCACCTTCACTACTGACATCACCAGGCCACCTGTCTTAAAGGGGGGCATTAAGTAGCAGTCATCCTCCTTCATCAAGGCTTTTATAGGTCCTGGAAAGAAATGTCCCATTGGGAAATTGGGGGAGGTGGCTGATGGAAAGTTGGCGAGCCAGCGGACGGCTCGCGAGGCACAGCCTGCAGGACTCGCCGGAGACTCGAAACCGAGCTGTTCTAATTACAGGCTGCGGGAATGTGTGTGGGACCTATTAACCAAAATTGTTGAATCAACAGAAATTGTTCAAGGTTTTTTGCAGCGGCGACATCCAAAAATGTTCGAACCCTTAGGCCTCCAGCGTCGGGGATCCAGTACCTACTCCGATGATGGCGAGGGCTTCTTCTGTTTGTTTTCCTGTGTCTCTCTGTCTACATAAATGCACACACTGTGACCTGTTGTTTTAATTATGTGTCGAATTCTTCACATAGTTACTTTGTAGGACAGGATATCCGTAGAAATAGCGTGTGTCATTAAGCAGCCCTGTGGAGATGATGATTCGCAGGCTCATTTACGTTCGGATGTTGCCGTAGCTTCTGGGACCGCACCAGACAAAGCTCTTCCAGGGTCTCTGAAGTGGATGTTTTTTTGGAGTTTTAGGGCCTTGGAAAGTGCTGAAAATTTCTCTCTACCATAAACTGAAGGGAGAGTAACTGTTTTCTGACACTTTTCTATAGAGAAACTGTTTTCTTTCTGAAAATCAGGAAGGTGAATGAGGTCGATTCGATGTCCGCGTGCCTGTTGTATAGTGGCTCTGAGCAGAGATGTAAATCACATGGTTTTATTTGCATGCTAATGGCTGCATCGCCAGCATGTCCTGAAAGAGGCACCACGAGGTTTCTTCTGTACTTTGCCTATGTTAAACCATGACCTAGCAGTCACATGGCACCTTCGCACATCTGCCAGGCCCCTGGCGGCTGACTGGGCAGTTACGGCCCTGAGCATGCCTGTTAGCCAAAATGGCTAACCGCTAACCGGCACGGTAAGTGCGTAAGCTGTGAATCTGGGGCATTTCTAGCTACTGAAAAAATTTCAGGTTTACCGGGGGCTTGACTTTATTTTCTTTGAAGGAAGACTGGTGTTGGGCCATACTTAAAATCGTCGGGGCATTAGCCCTGACTGATCGGACCTAACGAAACCCATGCTGTAAACCATCCTAAACTGAAATGGGGGTGACAGCTTCAACGTGTGTCTCTGTGACCCAGCCGCGCAATACCCCGCGTGGTCAGCGGGCGCAAGGGCCGTGTCCACGGAAACGGCCAGCGCGAGACAGGGCCCTGAGGCTTGGGAAGCCGAGGGTAGTGGGGCACAAGAAGCCGGGTCCCCTCTCCCACCCATCCCCCCGCCCCCAAATGGTAATTAAAAAAGAATCAGGGGGACTTGGGGGACCGGTGCTCTTGCCAGCGTTTGGATCATTAGTTTAAAAAGAAGCGGTTTGGAACAAGTCCGCTTTTAATAAAGTGTCGTGGGATGATCCGAACTGCCTACTTCCATATGTTTGTCCGTGCCTCAAGGGATTCTTTTAGGGATTTGGGTGGGGGGGCAAGTGCAGGACCTGCAGTGGAAGTGTGTGTGCTGTCCTGTTCTTCGGCACACAAGGGGAAAAATCCACATGTTCACAATTTGGAGCGCGGTGAAAATAGTTTCAGAAGTCAGGAGGATATGGGCCGTGTTGAATGATTGAAGACTGGCGTGTCTTACTGTGGGGGGTGTACGGGCGGGGCTTGCCTTTGTACAAACAGTCTTTTTGGAAAATGTTCCTCCGTCGACATCTGCTTGTACCTGTAGTCGCATTAATGATGTACTGGTGTTATTAAAACAGGGGATCCTGTGAAATAATCCTGTTCCTAATCCAGAAGGGATTAGGCTTCTTCATCCCCGTGGAAGGTAGCCAGACGAGGAAGCAGCGTCTCCGCAGATGGCTGCCCTTCATTGTCCAAGAGTCGTAAAAAGGCTGATATTTGCCGGATCTTTCAGTGGAACCTCTTCAAAGTATCCCGAGTTTAAATCTGCCTCCCCCACCCTGACCCCCGCCAGCTCACTACTGGCTGCCATTATGGGGTAGAGGATTGCCTGATTCCTCTGTCAGGTTTACACATAAATAGTATTGAAATATTATCCAATATAATTTATGATTTTTGGAATAAGCTCAGTTTGCCCAAATCCTCCATATTCCAGGCATTCATTGTTTCTAAGCCATTGACTGCGAGAGAGATCTGAGATGGAGTTTGGAATCTGGCGGCTACTTTAATTACACGTTAAAAACTGACCTCGGCTCAGGTGTTCCCAGTCACCCCCCTCGTGAATGTCCCCAGGAACATCTCCCTTGAGCAGATAACTCCCGAGACCCGTGTCGCGCAACGCTCCCCGGTGTGATCCACATAGCTTCCCGCCCCATTTGGAGGCTGGCATGGCTTTAGTGGTGGAGGTCCCACAGAGAATGTGTTCTGCGATGCGCCCTGAGGGGGGTGTGTGGGTCAGGCTGGGCGTGTTAGGGTCAGCGGCGGGGGCTGTTGGGGCTCGTACTCTTGGAGGTGTGGGAAGCGGGTCACGACACCCCTGGTGACACCAGCCCTCACTTGCTGAAGGATGCAGCTCGGTCTCGTTGCACTTTCCTGCCTTCTGTCTCTCTCCCTGAGGGCACCTGGGTCCCGTCCGGCATGATAATGGACCACTGTGGTTGTACATTGTTGAGTAAACTGCAGGTTATACGAGTTTAGAAGGGAATGGCTGGTGCTGATGATGTGCATGCGTTCGTGCACATCGATGCTCTCGCTAGTACTGTGTGTAGTCTGAGTTCGGAGGGGCCGGGTGGTTGGATGGATGGATGACACCCCCCTAGTGTAGACACCACTGAGATCATTTGCGCAGCCTGTCTGTCACCCCCCCCCCATAACAAACACTTGAAATGCTGAGACCATAATCCTCTATTAATGTCAATCCACAGGCTGCGAGGAAGCGCAAGATCGCCATGCTGAAAGCGCAGGGGAAGGGCCCCGAGGCCATCCGGGACCTCAACGAGTATCTGGAGCAGTCAGTGTCTTGCGGCCCTTTTCTTCTCTCCCGGTGCTTTTTAATTAAAAGAGGTTTTGCATGTCATTGAGCTGATCCAACTCCGCCCCCAGCGTGTCTCTTTGCCTCCCCGCAGGTTTGTTGGCGACCAGGAGGCCTGGCATGAGCTCTCAGAACTCTACATCAACGAGCACGAGTGAGTTTATTTCAGATTTTATGCCCCCTAGCCTGTTGGGCCCCCCGATTGGGCCCAACACGCTGTGTAACGGGCGCTGTGACTCGCACGGTAGCAGCGGGGTTGCGGGCCGACTCCCAGTGCTCTGGGTTTCGGGGGAGTCTCCTGATGAACTTTCATAAGTAAAAGGAGTCGCCCTCATCCTCCCCTCAGCTCTCGTGTCGCTGCGGTCGGGTTTCCACCTCCATGGCCAAACGTGGAAAAGCCAATTTCACACATCTCTGACAGGCTTATCCATTTACTGGATGGCCCTCCCTGTTCGGGAGATACCCGCACCGGTTGGTTAGGCGTGGTTGTAAATCACCTCCACCCCACCCAGGTTGTCGTGGAGCCGGACTGAGGCTTAGTGGTTTGGGTGGGGGGGGGATGCTAGACCCCCACGGGGATCGTGACGGCCATTGTCTGCGTCTGTCACACGGGATCAGGGTGTAATGGGCTTTCGCTGAAAGCCCCGTGCGCAGGCAGGACAGGGAAGTGCGAGAATGTGCTCTCCGCTTCTCACGCTGACATCTCAGTTGCCAGGGTGAATTGTCTGCTGAACAAGAGCGTGGTAAGAAAATCATTTTGTTTGTGTCACTTTTAATCCCTCATAACGGTTTGGGGCTTGGAGTCGGCCTCGCTGTTGCCTTGGTAGGGAGGGGGGCATACCAGGAATGCCCACGCCAGTAAGAGGTTTATTATTGGATATTTAATGTTTTTGTCACAGATTTTATTGCTGCTCTGGTCAGAGGAAATCCCAGGGTGAGGGGATTATCCCGGAGCTTAGCTCAAGTTTTCTAATATTGTGCCATTCATCCCAAGCCTGTATCTATAGATGTACCCCCCCACCCCCCAGACGGTGAGGCATTATCGCCTGTGGTTTCCACGGAGAGAAACTGTCCCAGCTTGATTCCCGGGAGAAGGTGGTGGTAAAAAAGGGGGGAAATGAGAGAGCACAAAGCGCCTTCGGCGTTTATTGGGTGCTGCCGTCTTTGTGCCTGGAGGTTGGATGTATTATTCAGAGGCCCCATGTGATTCGGTGTCGCTCTCCTCAGCCCTGCCGGCCGGGGCGGCAGCATGGCAGTGCGGAGGGGGGGGGTTGTTTGCTCAGCCGCCCGACGGCACAGGCGTAGCCCTGGTGCAGCGCACTCAGATAAGGCACATCTGAAAGCCTTTAAGGAGGGGAAGCGGTAATAGCGAGCAGCCCTCAGCCTCCCGAGCGGCCTGGCCGCCCTTTGAAGCGGGCTGCTCAGGCTCCGCGTGCACAGATAGCCCACTCGTCTCCAGTGACGCAGGCGGCGGGCGGGAGGCGGGCCGATGCGGTTCGGGGTGATGTGTAGCCCCCCTGTCCCCCACTTTCCCAGGCCCATGGTGATACGTCACCCCCAGGAGGTGGGACTTGGGCACATTTTCTGTTTGTCTTATGACATAAATATTGCTGACATTGAACTTAGCGCTTAGCCTTTATCCCTTACCATGAAGCCTTTAGCACTTAGCGTTTAGCCCTTAGTCTTAACGCCTAGCGTGGAGTCTCTGGTGTGTGGGCGACTCTGCCTTGTGAAGCCCAAGGGAGTATACTTCACAGACGGCAGCCGTAAAGCTGCGGTTGCATGAGGCATCTGTAAGCAGCAGGGGGCCACAAGCTGAAAACCCGTTTTAATATCCGTCCTCTGAAAGACCGCTCATGCGGTTCATTATGCATGCTCCCGTGTATGTTTGCGTTCGTTTTTTTTTTAACGACCGTAAAGCGCAGTTGCCCCTGACTCGCTCGTCGCTCGTTTCGGTTTTATAGCTCCATGCTGCACATTTGCACGTCAAACGTCCTGTTGAGACGTCGGGCGGCCGGGCAGTCGTCTCCGTGACGAGGGGCCTTCCTGCCCGCGCATCAGGCACTGAATCGGGGCAGATTTACATGAGGTCAGTGGCTCTGCTTAGAGTGATCTCATCCCAGAGCCCTGGAGGACAGTTTGAGCAGGAGTCTTAAGGAGGAAGTGTTGAAGCCTCCACCCCTGAGGAAAAATAAAATAAGACCCAGCAGCATGGGGTCTAGGAAACATTTCGATTTCACAGGGCTTCCCCCGTCGTCACCAACAAAAAGGGGAAAATATGGTTGCTAGCGTGGACTGCTCTCCGAATGGCTGTGTGATGGTCTGGGTCTGTTTGTCCAGCACAGCAAAGCATAAAGTACATCCAGGCTCATCGTGCCCTGTTCTCTCTGTGCCCCCCACCCCCCCAGCTATGCCAAGGCTGCGTTTTGCTTGGAAGAGCTGATGATGACGAATCCCCACAATCACTTGTACTGTGAGCAGTATGCTGAGGTAGGTGTTGCCCGGCCCGGCGGCGCCGAGCACGCCGTTCTGCCACCTCTCGCCATTTTTGCGTCCATCCGTTACGATGTTTCGGTTTTTTCCCTCCTGTGCCCCTCGCAGGTGAAGTACACTCAGGGCGGACTCGACAACTTGGAGCTGTCCAGGAAGTACTTCGCTCAGGCTCTGAAGCTCAACAACAGAAACATGAGAGCTCTGTTTGGGTTCTACATGGTGAGGCGAGAAACACACCGAGGGTCCTTCCAGTGATGCAGAGTTTGTCTGTAGTGACTGTTTGCAGAAAGGATTAGTCACCGCTGACTCAGACAGCTCACTCTTGGTAAAAGCCAGCTTTCTTCCTTATATGCTGGCGTTATGGTGCCCTTTCATGTTTATGGCTAAGCTAAATAAATCAGTCTCAGAGCAAACTGCCCTTGGAAAGGGCTCTCGTTTGTCAGGCATGGATCTGCTTATGTCAGTATTCCTTTCGCCTGTATATTTATTTAAACCGTGCACTGACGACGCCGCGTGGGTTACGCTCAGCCTGACGTCAGAGCGCACACGGGGGCTAACGGACAAAGATGGGATGCAGAAGCGCACCGCGGTTTCCCGACATCGGAGGGATAGGTGCCCCCTAGGGTCCCCGTACTCGCTCGGACGCAGTCCTCTGTGTTACTTCAGTGTCAGCAGGTTGTCGGCCCTAGGTCAGTTGGCTAGTTTCACTGGCGGCTTTTGCATTCGTTTCAGGTGAAGCGCTTGCTAATTGCAGCAAGGGAAGCCTGCTGTACTACAGAAGAAATAATATTGCGGGCGGCTTTACGCTTTAGAAAAACAGACTTGTGCGGAAAATTTCAGCAAACTAGAACAGCAGCACTAATATAAAAATGAAAATATATTTAAACTAAGAACATAAATTTACAAACGCGAGGAGGCCATTCGGCCCATCAAGCTCGTTTGGGAAGAACTTAACTAATAGCTCAGAGTTATTAAAATCTTATCTAGCTCAGATTTAAAGGAACCCAGGGTTTTAGCTTGCGCTACAC
>JAODKC010000137.1:6672976-6689419 GCA_026777985.1 Mormyrops attenuatus
ACATTTATCTATGTTAAATTTCATCTGCCAGGTATCAGCCCAGTCGCTAATTAAGTCAAGATCCCGTTGAAGCCTCTGCTGCTAGATCAGTATCAGCTTTTCATTTAATGTGTGTATTTAGTATGTTACACTAGTATGTATATTATTTTGCTGTCAGGTGTCCTGAATGGTATGGAGGGGAAATCAGACACGAATAATCTCTAACGTAGAGGTTTGTGGAACAGCTTATTTCTGAGCGTCGGGATCTGCCTGTGCATTATAATTATATGTTATTAGGTATAAATACGAACGTGTGGACTGTGTTATTTTGGTGTTCATGCAGCCTGAGCGAGTGGTAGCCAGTGAAAGCGACTGGGACACGCGTGGCCCACAGGGCCAGTGGCAGGGCTCTTTGACGGCACTGTGTTTAAGGCTTCAGCGGGGCTCCGGGACGCCTTTCATGTCCCGTGAGCGCGGACCCTCGGGGCCGGGCCTGTGGCTGGAGAGCATGATTCACATCTCGCTCCGCTCGCCGCACGGCCTGTATGCCGTCGTCAGACCTGTCAGCGCCACCGTCGACGACGGAATGACTGGGGAAGCCAGCTCTGATTAAATTTCGTTAATTTATTATTTTTTTCCAAGCCTGGAACGAGGGGTGCCGCATTCCCTCTGTAATGCTCGCCTCCATAAATGTGTCACCCGGCAGTTTCCGTGGCAGTTCTTGGGGGCCCCTTCAATGCTTGTGGTCTTTCACTGCTGCAGTTTGGACAGTCTTAATGTCCCCCCGCCCCCCTCCCACTTCCCTCTCCAGTCTGCAAGCCACATTGCTGCCAGTCCGAAAGTGAGTGCTAAGGTGAAGAAGGACAACGTGAGGTACGCCGCCTGGGCCGCCGGTCAGATCAACAGAGCCTATCAGGTGAGACAGTGTGCCCAGCGCCCGCCCCCATCCTTGGCTGGGCATGGCTTTTCGTGGTTTACATTGGATAACGTGGACTCTGCAGATATTTTCTGTCTGTGCTCGTCATAGTCAGCGCTTCCTCTGCGGTGTGCTGAGCATAAACTAGTGTTTGATGTGTCTCTGACTGCCAGCAAGGCCCCACTTGCTCATCTAGGCTCATCAGAATCGACTCTGAGACCAGCTTGTGCTCCTGTGTTTGGAGCTCTGCATCCAGTCACTTGTCGTCACCCACTTTCTTTTGTAGCATTTAATCATAGATGTTGTCTGTAATTATCTGATCATCTAGCAGCTGTATCAGTCACACCAGGGTGAGCGTGCATTTCTGAGAGCTTTCAGGTCACCGTTTTGATTTTTAAATGCCCTCATAGAGTGATGTACAAAGACAGTAAACTGATATGGTTTTTGCCTGTTGCCGGATTATTATCAACCGTCTCATACCATCGCTACAATGTCTAAAAATAGACAAATCTAGCCCCCTGTAACAGATGATAATTTCACTATGCTGTTATTTATTCAACTAGAGGCAAACCGAAAAGGAGAGGTCCCGTGGTAATATGTACATAAACTCTTGCTGCTTCCATAGAAATTAAGAAGTTAATTAGCAGCCAGGCACTACTAATCAAATGTATTTGATTAATCTATCATAAGAAAGTGTGACCACCTCTATAAAAGCAGGAGTTTTGGCAGTTCATCGGTCTGGAGTGTTCAGGTTTATTTTAACACCACGCCAAGGAGAAAAGACATCAGCAATGACCTCAGAGATGCAATTGCTTTCTGGGAAGAGTTATAAGGCCGTTCTTATTGTTAGAAATCCATCATTCTGGAGTGAAAGGGCTTATTTACAAATGGCAGAGACATTGCAAAGAACCCAAGAGCTACTTCCAGGGATGTACAGGCCTCAGTTAGCATGTTAAATGTTAAGTTCATGACTACTGTGAGAAAAACACTGAACGCTGAAGTATGGCTTCTGTGGATCGATAGTCAGGATAAAGCCTCTTCTCCAAAAAGAACATGACAGCACAGCTTAGGTCTGCAAAGCTGTATCTGAAAAACCATGAGTTTTCTGGAAGTGTCCTTTGGCTGATGAGACTGAATTGGAGATGTTTGGTCCAGCTGCACAGCACAACGTTTAGCGAAAACCAAATAAATAAACACTTCATAGCAGTTGTCAAGCATGGGGGTGAAGGGGTTGTGATTTGAACTGGTTTTGAATCCTGAAGGTCCTGGGCACCTTGCAGTCATCTCCTCAACCATGAATTCCTCTTTATACCAGAGTGTTCTAGAGGCAAATGTGAGGCCATCTGTCCGGCAGCTAAAATCGGGCCCGAATTAGGTCATACAACCATACAGTGATCCCAAGCACCCAGCAGATCTACAAGTGAGTGGAAAAGAGAGGAATCAAGGTTCTGGAACGGCCAAGTCAAGGTCTGTAGTTCAACCCCATTAAGATGCTATGGTGGGACCTTTAGAGAAGACTGCAGCATAACCTCAGCATCAAGCTACTCAGTCGTGGCTGTGCTTGTTCTTTCACACATGGTTTCTGCATATTGGCTTATATCTTTGTTAAATTATGGCAAAATCCTTCATGTGTTCCTCATCAACTGAGATTAGAATTACCTAATTTTAGGACCTGGTAAGGACCATATAATTTTTTAGGTATGCCCCGGTACATAAAACTATGGATCTGAAAAAGGCTGAACTTTATTTTTCACACACCGTACATTCTTACCCCTATATACTTGATATTGAGTGGTTTTTATTTGATTTTTGATCCTGACTTGAAGCTTGAGTCATTTTTTCCCCAGCTTGTCAGTTTTTCCTTATGTTTGGTTGGAATTCTGGTCAACTCAGCTATCAATTTTTGTCAGAACAGACCCCAGTGCCTTCACAGAATATGATTATGGAGGAGCAAGCATCGGCATGAACTAGACCAGCAGTGTCAGAAGTGAAGGCATTCCTATCTTTTGGGGTTTGTATCTCGATCTGTAGGGAGCCATACCAAAGTCATGCTGAATTTCGGCGAAACCCACGCTACTCTCCCGTTTTTCATCTGACCCACTTGGGTGGTCCCAAAGTATTAAAAATCTGGACTTAATGAAACTTTGAATAACAAAAACAAGGCAGGGTATAAACAAAACAAAATAAAGGTAAAAATCCTTTAAGTTTGAGTTCATCACACAGGTTTTTAGAAGACGAATCTCCCTCTCCCTCCGTGAAGGAGATACTCCTGAGCCGCACTGGTAAAGCTTCAGTGATGTCTATCTGCACGTTCCCAAGGCCTGGGGTGGAATTTAAGCTGTCGCACTCGCGCTCTGCATCAAAGCTGCTCCTGGGGCCACTGGGAAGAGGGGGTGGGCGTGCAAGAAAAGGCCCAGTGTTTGGTCACAGACACCGGCAGCTTTATCGGGCAGCGGAGGGAAATAATCAGTTACCTTAGGTCCTGGCTGCTCTGCCTCATGCGCTGGGAACTTCCGCACCTCCCTCTGAAAAGGTAGCCGAAGAAGGAATTAATGGACACAGGATAAAAAAAAAAAAAAAATGGGACTGCTCTCTGCTCTGATTTGGAGAAGGAGCCGTGGAGGTAGTTCAGGTCAAGGAGCACGTGATCTCTGCTGTGGGGGATGTGGGGTGGGGGGGTCTGGCCACCAGCATTGATGTTACGTCACCATCTAACATTTGTGCAGCCGGGCTCCTGTTGGTGGAGGATAGATGAACTGAATCCTCAGTAATATTTTGGAAATAATCGAAGAAAGAGACCAGCATTGATTTGTAGCAGGAAGATTGTAGGGGTGTCGCTCTTATGTTAGAGGATGGCCTTTAATGTTTTTCCAACCCATGAGTTGCCAACTGTGCTTAACCCTTCCGGGTCACCGTGTTCTAGAGCCGGTGCTGGGACGCACCGGAATGAGTCACACTTCACCTGTTCACCATGAAACATCTGACTGCAGTGATTTTTAAACGATTTTGTGGAGAAGCTGCCATTGAATCAAAGTCCATTTTTATTGCCGGTTGCACGTCCGGGCTTGCCGTGATGCCACAGTGTGATCCACGGGGAGGCTGTCGCTATGCCATGCGGAGACGGTATCATAGCCATTTTGTGCAGCACTTCTGCATGACTCAACCCAACCTTTAGGGTCGTGTGCTATGGGGCGCCTGTAGCACCGGGTCAGAATGATCCGATCTGAGGATGGGCTCTACAGCCTCCACACACCTTCAAGTTCCGGCCGTATCCATGCCATTCTCTTCTTCGTTGGCGATCGTGTTTAATTGGTGCCTATTTTCATAACACAAGCTATTATGTTCCGCATTGGCCGTTATTCCGGTGATTAGACTGAGGTTCAGTACATTGGCTGCCCTGCTGTCCTCTTCCAGTAAAATATGCAGGGTTATGCATGGCAGATGTTTCAAGGAAGACCAGTACAGTTTTGTTTCCATGAAATGGCAATTAAGCATCTAATGGATCACTGCTGAAATGCTGTGGACATGTCTTGCTAAATGATGTCTCCGTGGTAACGGGTGATGCTGGAATGGGTGACGAGCTGACATGTCGTCCCTCTCCTGTGGTAGCTGGCAGGTCGGGGAACGAAGGGGACTAAGTGCTCCGTCAAGGCCGTGGAGGAGATGCTGGAGTCCCTGCAGATCACCATGTCTTGAGTCTCCGCCCCCTTCCAGTCACTCAACCATGACAGCAGCTCCACCCCTTTCCTCATCCTGGCATCGCACCCCAAGTTCCCCCTCCCCCGTCCGATGAGTCATGGTCTAGACAAAGGAGGGTTTGTACCTGTGTGTCGTATGCTATACAGACTGTGTCCGTAACCTTTAAGGTCGACGGAGGACTTGAAAGACCCCATCACACTGCTGGGACCTCGCATCAAATCACGACGCTTCTCTTCAGAACAGCCATCAAACTGGACTCCACTAGTCGTCACAATAAACTGTTTAACTGTTTGCAAAACCTGCTTGTTCAGCTTAACTGAGTGGCTTCCTCAGTTGAATGAAGGGGATTAAAAACCACTTTTTGGAGTTTTTGCCCCCCCCACTAAATGTATGTCGTTTGCATCATTGTTTCAGCGCAAGACAGAAAAAAAGAGCTCGCTGGCTCAGTGTACATCTTGCAAGCTGGAGCGTTTGCAGCACACATGCGACACGGGACGTCGCATGGAAAGCAATGTGCAGGCAGCATGTTAGCATCCCGCTGTGGTCTTCTCCCTCACTTAAAGAACACTATCACAGCTCCTTTGACAAGCTTCGCAAAGAGTCTGTAATTTGAGTTCAGGGAGAAATTTGTAGCACATTGCCAGTAATTAAAGCAAAAAAAAAAAAAAACATAAATCTGGTAACAGTTAAGTAAAGTTAACCCCTGTGAAAGGTCTTCCTTTCTACTGCTTTTGCTTGTAAGAGTTGAATTGGTTAGTCTTAGACTAATTAACTTTCCTTATTCACCCATGAAAAATCAGCTGTTACTTCCAACACCTTTGTTTATTACGTCTCTGTAATTGTCTTATAATTTCAGTTACAGATCAGCGGTAAACTTGAGTTCAAGGCCCATTTCTAGGGAATATGAATGGTTGTAAAGGGCTGAACACTTAAAAAATAAAAAACTAAGTGACTTTTTTTTTTTTTTTTTTTGGATGTTTTAATGTTCCGGCAGCCATATGATTGTCTCTGCCAGGCCAGGGCGCTGACTGTAAGTGCTGGTTATTGGTGGGGGACAGAGTTGTTTGTAAAAGTTCATTAGGCAGCTGTAAATGCTTTTAAAAATTCATTAATCGCTTAATGTATAACGTGAGGCTGCCGGAGTCTCACCTTGTGCAATAGTGCCATCTGTTGCCCAGAGGAAGGACTGACCTCAGGATTAGGGTTAGGTCCGTGTCGCATCGTTCACTGTGAACAAGTCGCAACTCATGGCCCAAGAGCATGATCCATTCAGCTGATTTTCGTCTTCACACACCTGTAGTCGTTCTCACTGGATCCTTCCTTAGCTCACCTGTATCTACAGCTCTGAGGCCATTTGGTTGGGATCAGTGGTCAGAGGTGTGTCTTATAAACATATATAGCTGCAGGGTGTATTTGGATACTGCATCATTTCCGCTGACTGCTCTCGTACTGTGACAGGCTGTGTATGACGTCATCGTGATACCACATGGCTTTTATGAAGTCTGCCAAACTCCAGAAATGTGTGTGTGCTGCTTGCTTTCTCCATCCATCCATCCATCCATCCATTCTCTTGAAAACCGCTTTTGCAAAATATGTGAACTCTCGTGTCTCGGACCTACCAAGTAGATACCTAACATTTCTCCAACTTGTAGTTACACAAATTATAAAATAATGATAAATTAGACCAAGGGAGAATACTGTTTCCAGAACTCTCTTCTCTGAGAGATAAAGCAAAATGCAGTTTCATTGGCAGACTAATGATTCGCTATTTGACTAATGATTTTTTTTTGTTTTTTTAACATTTATCATTCATCCACGTCAAAAAAATATATGAACCTTCTAATATATAACATATGAACACAAGCTGTTTCAGCAGTAGGTAGGTTTTTGTGCAGAAGACAAATGTGCTGCAATTTGCTATTTGTATCTGTTAGACGTGCTAGCAGCTGTCACGTAGCCACAGAAGGCTAATGGGGGACTTAGGTCCATAGACACCGGGATAAACTACTTGTTTAATCAGTTATGTTGCTGGCATCCGCACATGCCAGTGAAAGTGAGGGCTTATGTGAATGACAGGGGAAAAAATTGCTTTAAGCCGTTGGCTGTAGTTGGAGTCAAAAACAGTGTAGTAGTTTAGCTATTAGTGTTGCCAGTAATCTGTGATCCCCCAGAAGATTATCTCGTGCCATGTGACACGGTCTTATGTCCATCGACTCAACTCAAAACCAGGTTCCCCGGTGACTGAGGAAATTAAACAAGCGCTGCAAAATAGAGCACAGTTACCTTGGTGTTTACCTCTGTGGTTGAAGGAAAGGAAGGCAAAGAAAAGGTATAATTAGTCACGTAAAATGCTGTCCATCCAAGAACCGTTAAAGTTAGTACAACGGAGTCATTCAGGAGCATTTTACAGAGTGTTTGTGGCGTTCACACCGGGGTGCATGGTATAATCATTATCTTCATCATCAACTTGGATGAAGAGGGAAAAATCCTGAAGGAGCCTTGGTAGCTTTCCAAATTGTCAGGAGAAGGACTTCTGCAGCTCAAGTAGATGAGGAGGTCACTCAAGGTCAAAGAAATGCCCCCCCCCCACCAAAGACCGTGAGGTGGATCAGGCCCGAGGTTGATAACCCTCCTTAGCTGGAGGGGGTCGCGCTGTTAAAAGAATGGTCCACCTTGCAGATTGGACCCTCCGTATTGTTGAGAAACTGAGAGAGTGGAGAGATCCTGGGACTTAGAATGGAGTTATATGACAGGTGAAGGAAAGGGAGGCGGCGATTCTGGAACATTCTGGCCTTCAGCTTTGGTGCTGCTGGGACCAGAACAGGCAAACAATTACTTGTAGCGGCACGTGAGTGAATCTAGCCCAAGTGTGCGTCCATGGGGTTATAACCAAGACAAGCACCTATCAAGCATCATAAATTCATAATTCCTTGGTGTGACTCAGGTCTTCAAAGCAAATATGAGAAATTGTCATATTCCCACGAATCATAGAAGAAGCCATCCCTGCTGTGCTCACGCAGGGTGGAATGAAGCCGCTGAAGATTAATCGAATCAGTCGGTAAAATGTGGTCTCACAGCATTTCAGTTTTCTGAAGGTTTTACGACAGTGCCTTGCATTCTTCTCATGGCTGAGGGTGAGATCACTGAGTCAACGCAGGCAGGTCAATGCTACGTTTTGGTGCTCATTTGTAGATATATAGGAACTAAGACTTCACTTTGTTTGCTGAAGCATTCCCAAGTCAGTGCTATAATAACAAAACAACACAAATCTTTTTTACTACAGCCTCCTGTAGATGAGCAGCCTAACAGGATACACTGGGCTTCTTTCTTGGAGTGAATTACATGCGGTCAGAGACTCAGCTTTTTTTACTTTAGAAAAACAAGTGCAATAAATACAACAGGGCTGGAATCGGATACCGCCCCCAAAAAACTATTCTGATGTTTAATAAGCATATTCCTATTTTTCTTTTTCTCACTTTTTTTTAAACTTTAGCTGAACTCTTAAACAATAACTCCTTGTCTTGTTTTTTTCCTCCCTTCTCTCTTTCGAATGAAGTGCGGCCTTTCCCAGAGCAGTCCGACGGGGTTACCCTAGTGAGGAGCCTCTGTACAGACGGAGGGCCACTAAAAACATGATTGTTTGATGATTTAGACGTCTTGCCTGCCCAGATATTTAGACCTGAAGTCTCACTGGTGTTAAGAAGGAGCTAAACTGCGTAGCTGAAAAGAAAGTGCCGGGTGCGCGTGTCTGTGAGTATGGGAGCGGATGGCATTAATGTGCTCATACACACCTCATTTAAGACCATCTGGCAGCAATAACGGCATCGTCGAGCAGCCGTTTCCCATGATCCTCTGCTGCCCTTGAGGGAAGGGGGAGCTTAGGGGAATTATGGGATGGGGGACCTGTGGGGCCCACGCGTCCTTGGCAGCGGGTTCAGCAGGGGCCTGGTATCCTGTGTGCCACTGCAGTCGGGACGTGGCACGTGCCAGATTATGGGGGCAGCGGGCTCAGACGAAGGCGCATGTCACTTACTTCTGCAGACAGTCGTTCTTTCCAGGCTGGTTAGCGGAGACCGCAAACCCCCCCCCCCACGGATGGCCTTAGCAGCCAGGAGCCGTGTGGCTTGCTCCACGCGTGTCTTGAGACCTAATTAGAAAGACAAAGTCGTGGCTGGCTACTTATAAAGCTTCCTGGGTGAACATTGTTGGCAACCACAGGAGGATATTATATGCGCAGAGCTGGTTATGAGGCAGAGAGCCGACGCTGTGGCAGCCCCCTGTCACCTCACTGCAGCCTGTTACCTCCAGCTTGTGTTTCTCCTTTCCTGTCGGCCGCCTGCGATTTTATGTTTTGTCTTTCAGACATTGTGTTTGTGTCCGTAGTTTACATAGTAGCATTCATAGATACATGTTTTTTTTTCTTTTTTTATCCTCAACAATGTTCCCTTTCAGCGAGCAGACAAAGGAGCCTCAAACCCACAGTTGACGCCGAACCAGAATTTCTTTCGTTATTAATTAGCTTTTCGGTTCCTTCCTTGACGCACATTTCCTCCCGCTTTGACAACCGTCTCTTCTCTGCTGCCGTATTTGGATCCCACACGTGCTGTGCTTTCCCCTCCATATTAATACGACTTCAAAACACTGTCTGACTCTGCCATGATGATGCCAGTCACACAAAGCCCCTTTTCAGTCAGACCGTTACCCGAGTGCTCGAGGGGATTTGCGAAAACGCTGCCAGAGGCTTGGAGCTGAAACTCAACCCCAGGTGTTTTTTTTTTTTTTAACGATTTTATTCTTACATATAATTATTTTAGTCTTATCTTAAACCAACAGATGCAAGGCTGATGGCATTCACATGTGCCGTGTGGACACTTCTGAAGTGATTCCCATGCGAGGCACATCTAGAGCTGTTGAACTTGAGGGTTTCTACTTCATGTGGAGTCGTTTACAATAACTAATTATAAAACGGTCATTTGGAAATGTGGAATGGTTTAAGGAACCCAAAAATATATCATTTAAATATTGTAGGCACCTCTTTTGATTTAAATTACGCACCCACTTCAATTTTGACACAAGCTAGTCACATCTGCACACAGTGGTGGATAGTTCAGGTCCACAAAATAAAAATCCAGACCAAGATTTTGTTTCAACCAACCAGTTGAATATAAAGAGTCACAGTCACAGAGAACTCCGCTGGTTGATTGAAACCAAATATTGTCTGTCCTCCTCTGTCTGCAGGAATGCTTCCTTGAGCATGGTTTCTTGGATGGAAAAGTAGACAGATCGTGTCACTATAGCCTGAGGCTCTTACCCAAAACACAATCACATGACGACAAAGCATAATCTAAAGTGAAGATTCTGCTAGATCTACTTTTAGCATGGCGCCCTAATACCCACAGTGCCCCCCTCACATAACCAACCCTGCAGAACATCAACAACCAGCAGAGATTTAGTGTCATGTGCTGTCTCCAGCAAGACATTTGGACAGCACTTGTGAGCCGTTGTTATATTATAGACACATGGTAGTTTTTCGAGGTAGATCAGAATTCTGTACACGGTTCTGTTGGGAATTTAGTTCCTTACTGAAACAGTTGTAAGTTGCAACACTGCGGTTTGCAATCTGCTTCTAATATATTGAATACATAAAATAGGAATTTGATTTATTGGCTTTTCTGAGTGCCACAATTCTGGATCTTATTTTTTCAGATTTTTCGAGTCCAAAAAATAATGTTTTACACTGAGGAAATGATAAGCATGGTCTCTGTGCATTATAAATAATGGGAAATTCACAGGGCTGTCAATTACAGCTCATTAACCACAGGAAGCTGCACACTGTGTCCGTTTGTGGTGCGTCATTATGCTGTGTGAGCTTTCAGTCAAGCAGCGCGCAACTGTCTCTGACAGGCACCAGGGGACCGGCCGCAAAAGCCGGACAGACACCGATGGCTGAGATCGGTCCGGCCCAAGCCTTGCTGTCTGCGGGAGGAACAGAAGAGGCAACGTCCATCAAATAAATCGCCCGCATGCTATTCTCACTGGTCCATTCGACACTGTCAGCAACCTCGGGTGTCTGGGTCTCATTATGGCATGGCATGAAAATGCTTTGTGCTGATCCCTGTCTTGCCTGTGCTCCTTAGGCAAGGGAACAGCAGGTGGCGTGGAGTTGAAGGCTGTGGGTTTAGTAACCTAAAGGTTTCTGGTGTAATTTGCATGGTGGGGGGGCCCTGCTGTACCTCAGGAAAGGGACCCACTACAACTGGTCATGGATAAATGCATCTGTTAAGCAGCTAAACATAATGTGTGTGTGTTGGTCTCTTTGACTCTCACAAGCTTGCCCAGACTAGCTGAACAGCAGAAGGTAACACATATTTCTCAAAAATGCACAGTGTTTAAAAATTCTTTGCATCGCGCCGCTTTAGAGTAATGAGTTTTCGTGAAGGGAGCCAGGTTTCCTTGCCGCTCCGCTGCGTGAAAGGGATTAATCATGAGACTGGGCCGCCATTCGTGCCACAGCCCTTTGCAATAAATACTTGGCGGCGGGCAGACATGACCATCTGCTCACGGGGAGGGGGAAGACCGCGTGCAGCCGCCGAGGGCCCAAGCGGGTGCTTAAGGGTTTCCGCTCGGTCTCTGTCAGAGGCCCCGCTCTACAGGAAAGGCTGATATGTTTATTGACAGGGTAGGGGGCATTTTTACTGATGTCATTAATATCCCCCTCAGGGTAGGTATAGACGAGGTAAGGTCACGGCCCTGTAACTCCAGGGATACTCAAAGTCATTTAGGTCAGTGTTTCTCATTCCAGGCCTCGGGACACCCAGGCAGTCCACATTTTTGCTCCCTCCCAGCTCCCAACCAATCAAAAACACTGAATACCTAGTACAGGTGCGGTGGGAGCTGGGAGGATGCGAAAACGTGGACTGTCTGGGGGCAGTTCCCATGATCACTGCTAAGACGTGTAATATTGACAAATTAGGACATATAGGTGTCACAATAAACACGCTCCACATAAAACTCAACAGGTCTCTAACTACCAATAAGTATCACCCTTAATTACAGCCCATAATACCACTCCCAGTGTCATTATCTTAACCACAACGATAATCGGTCGTCCATAAACATGGCAGATTTAGTATCTGTGCTGAAAAGCTGTAATGTGCACCATCTAGAAATCAAGAACAGGGGGTCATGAGAGGAGCAAGTTACGGAGCTGAGTAATATGTCCAGCAAGGAGGTGAGGAAAAATGACCCCCTCCGATCCGAAAGACAAAGTCACCATCGACCTTTGGACCTTTGGTAGCGCTGTCAAACTACAGTGTCACTTTAATATTTGATTTCGTCTCAGGTGTATCTGGCTCTGCTCTTCTATGCATGATAGATATAAATTCTATGTTCATTCAATGTCATTCTTACGCATAGCGTTCAGACGCCGGCTGCGGATAAAGTTACACGAAGGAGATGCAGACCGTTCAGCGCATTTCATAGAGTACCAATGTCACCTGAGAAGAACCAGGCAGGCACTGCATCTTCTAAATGGGTATCAGATTCTGCCCGTTCTAGACTGGGCTAGACGTGTAGTGGGCGTGAGGCGCACAGTGTAATCGATAATTAAAAACAGAAGGTTGCATTTCAAAACACCCATAAAAATTATACCAATTAAAAAAAATGAAAGATGTAAACAGCATTCTGCCCTTATTTCTGCGTTTTCTTGACTTCTGGTTCAAACCCCTTTCATTCTTCTTATCTTCATCATTGTTCTGCACTCTCAATTTGGGTCACAGTGCCGTGATCTTTTTTCTTTCTTCTTCGTGTCACAGACGTGTGCGAGGTGCTTCTCTGATCCCGTGTTTGCTGTGGTTAGAACAGCGACATGTATGGAAGGTAAAATTTTCCACATAGAGAGATCAAGGCTCTCTGCTCATAAGTCTGAGAGCCAGCACCAGACCTAAGCTTTTTCTCCAGCCCCCAAAGTGGGCAGATTTCTGAAAAAAAGCCCACGTTAAACCTGATGTGAGGGCTGGAGTGGCAGCAGACTGGAGCACATTTACCTACACACTCACCAGTGTCTCTTTAACTGAGCTTCAGGAGGTGTTCAGAAGCTTCTAGACCTCCCGCATGTAACTAATAAACCCGACCATTAAAAAACCCACAGACCATTTCAGTTTGCGTCAGCTGTTTACGGTGCCCTGCTCCCACCCCATTTCCAGCCCTATTTCCCAGTTTATGATGTTGTGATGGGGGTCCTACAGCCTCGCCCTGATAGCCAGGTGTGACTCCCCTCTGCAAGTTCCCAGCCGGAGAGAATACGGTGCTCACACAAGCATTTCCGTGCTCGAGTGACCAAGACCACCAGGCTCAGCAGAGTTTGCGTATTTCCTTTACGGGGAGGGATGGTAGTAAAGTGGAGATGGCACAGCAGAAGAAGTCAAACAAATATGAACCTGATGTTAGCATTGGCGGGTGGGGGGGGGGGAGTCACGAGACATGCAAAGGCGTCATTGATCTGCCTTTGTGGTCTGTTAATTCTGGTCCAGGTTTATGGGCAAACGAAACAAAGTACAGGTACTAGATTGTGGTGGACTACTTTCTCCGCCCCCCTAATGGAGTTTGACCTCATCGGCAACCCCCCTTGGACCGGCTTATTTTGCCAGTAGAATGTTTATGTTCACAAAGACTGTGATTAATTCACAAACAGGTCCATCACATTACAGACGAATGTCTAACTTTCACATGTGTCTTTTCACACACATTCCACAGTGGTCACATCTACGGCATTGAGATCCCGCACCGCGGCGCCACTTTGACACATTCCTAGAATCCAGGAATATGTCGCCTTGCTCTCCTGCATAAATGACAGCAGAAAGCAAAAGGAGCAGATTCTTGGACTGCACCATGCTGTATCTGCGGCTGAAGTCTGCTCCACGTGGGCAGGAAGACACCAGAGAATTGTGGGATGGCGCATTGCTGAGCGAGTGGTTTCCGGTATAAAAGAGGTTCCCCATCCATGACTCAGAACACATGCTGATCTGTGGGTAAGGAACCAACGAGAGAGATTAATGGCGCAGGTCCTTGGACCCCCAACCCCCCCTTGAAGACTTGGTACATTCCAGCAGAGGCTCCATGATGGACTCCTTGCCCCAGTTTTACAAATAATTCTAAAGATCCCAGAATCTGCCTGGGTTTTCCTGTCCCTACTGAGCCCCTATCTTTAGGCATTACTAAAAAAATCTGCCAATTTCGAGTTGATGGAGGATGTTTTCTCACATGATGGTACAACAGCACTATCCAAATGTTGGCTGCACTCCTACTCGCAGTACAACCTGGAGACTGTGGGGCTGGTGCGGTGCCGATCGGAGCTCACAGCAAGGCTTCTGTGCCAACATTAACTTCAAGCTTACGCCCGAGTCCCATGCGGGGAGTCCGTTCGGCACTTGCTGCTGGTTCCCTGATGTCGTCCTCGCCTTTCCCATCCTGCCCCGCAAATGTTGACCGATCTTTGTGGCGGGCCAAGGATTTGATGCATGACAGTCAGTGCGAGTCGAGCTGCCCGATCCTTCTCAGTTCCAGATTCCCTCTGCAGTCCTTTGGTCGGCCATAAGTGATTAAAAATCCACCAAGCTGACATGATTGACGAATGACGTCGCGTGCAGAGTTAGACGCTAAATGGGATGATTCAGCGGATGGGAGAGTCTCGTATTCATCTCTGAAATGACTGAGACATTCCCGAATGAGACTCGAAATCACCGGTCAAAGGAATTCACTTTGGCTATGACTCACGCAGGCAACAGCAAACATGTCAAATCAATTGTTTCATTTTCCCCTCCTTTGCGTCCTGTGCCTTCCTGGATTTATTTACATACATTTTACTGTATCTGTTTATTGTCACGTATATGGGAACAGAAGGACTTCCACAAAAATAAAAACTGAAACAGACAGAGAATGGTCAAAACTTCCTGAAAAGGATATTCCCTCTTCCTGGTTCCAGGCTGCAGCTGCTAAGTAATTTGTTCTGTAATGGAAAACTACCATTGAATCAACAAAAAAATGCCTCAGACTTCAGATGTGACTTCAATATGACTCATTATTGCAAAGGTACAGTACCAGTCCAGCACACACTTGCTCTTAATGTATTTATCTATGTTTTATTTATGTTATTCACCTTATAGCAACAGGCCTTGAGGTAATGAACTAGTACATATCATGTATTGCAATGGCCAAGAGGAGTAGGTCAACATCTCAACATTTTCTCAAGTTTTCGACTCTTCAATATAGCCTCCTTTTGCTTCAATGACGACATTGCAGACCCTTGCCATTCTTTCAGCCAGCTTCCAGATGTAGCCACCTGGAATGCTTCTCCAACACTCCCGTTGGAGTATCCACAAATTCTGGGCACAAGTTGGCTACCTTGCTCTTACTCTTCGATAAAACTCATTCCAAACCAGCTCTATAGGGTTCAGGTCGGGGCATTGTGAGGGCCAGGTCATCTGTCACAGCGCTCCGTCTCTTTCCTTGTTTTTACAAGCATTTACATGACCTGGAGGTGTGCTTGGTGTCATTATCTTGTTGAAAATGATTTTCAGTAGGTGTGTACAGATGTGTCACTGGTACTGTACGTGTTTATTTTAATGAAAAACTCATTAATGCTAAGCCGCTATTGTCCAATATTGTCATAAGCAGATTCATCTCTCAAAGAAGCCTGGTGATGTTGGGGGATGTCCGTGTGCTCAGGTCTGTCCCCTTCCTGTATGCATGACCAATGATTGCAGATTGATCTTTCTAAAACATAGATGCATAGATGTGTGGAGTAATGAACACCTTCACAATGATACCATCAGAATCCTACAAACATGGGTGGTAATGGTAAAGTAAAATGGAATTACATAACTTCAATAATGGTTTTGGTAGCCATTATTGTACAGAGTTTTGCTTTTTTGGTCAGTACAATTAAAAGTAAATAAATAATAATTCAAAGAAATTAATTTCCAAAGCAATATTGATACGTGATAAACCATCGTGGCTTGCAGACTAGGATGACCACAAAGTGCACATTTGCATAAACTGCTTTTCAGAATGCAGCCGTATTTTAAAATACGCAATAAATGAATAATGCATAATTTTAATTATTTTTTTAAAAGAAACAGTCATATTTGAAAGCAAAAGGATAGCTGCATTGTTTTGCATCGAGACAAAAAGAGCTGTGTTCTGCAGAGGGCTGAAAATCGCTTCCAGTTTTGAGAAAGACCTTCAAGCAGTTTTGCAAATTCACATCCAAGTGACCTTTGGACTGTGGAATTCCATTCATTTTAAGGGCTTTTAACCAAGTTCCTTAGAATTCATGGATGTTGCTTCAAACACAGACCACATGTTTTCAGGGGAGGTGGAAAAGGGCCGCGACTGGGCGCCCAAGCTTTGGGAGAGAGAGCTCTTGTGGAAGAGAAGCCAGAGATTATGTTGTTTACTTTCAACAGCACAGGTTCCTTTGTTGCACTTTGAGAAGGTATGGGCCACCTTCAGGAATCGGCAACGTGGGGCGTCCTCTGGAAGTGGGCCACAGTCACTCACATGTGTTTCTGAGTGCTGAGCGCTGGTGCTCCCCCTACAGCTCAGTGTGAAGGACTGTCCCGCCCGTGTCGTGCTGCTCGGGGACCTCCTGCGTCCCAGGGAGCCGTCTCGCCAAACGGCGGCTTTTTGTCAGCGAGCAGGCCTGCCTTGGAAACTGCGGTGCTCTCCTTGTGCTGCGTTATGTGCTTTTAGAAATTGTGTTAATTTTACTGCACTGGCACTGTTTATGCAAGGGTTGTCCAGCATTTTAGACAGTTTGAGCTACCTTTACAAAGAAAATATCCTGAGGA
>JAODKC010000137.1:6726848-6739651 GCA_026777985.1 Mormyrops attenuatus
ATTGGCAGACCCTTGAGGGTACAGCCCCAGTGACAAGCAAAGGTACAAATTTGTACCCTTTTTTCTGAGAGTGCATGTATGTGAATTAATCTTAAATCATTTTGGCATTAATTAACCTTTTTTGAAATGGACCACCTTTTATTTGTTATTCTATACTATGGTTCTTGCAAATTAATGTAGCCTGTTTGAGAACCTAGCTTATTTTTAACCTAATCATGTCAAACGTTCCTCTGATAAACAGTACACTTATAATACTTTAACAAATACTAACGGCTGTTATCTGCTAGAGACATTTTATGTAACACCAGGGACACCTAAACAAAACCGCAGCCGAGTTAAATAACATTACTCATGTTTTTCCATACAAGCATAAACACTTGAAAACATTATCCGCAACGGAAAGGGCGTTTAAATGTTTTGTATTTCGCTCTTGAAGATGAAAAGCTGTATCATGCGATGCGTGTTTCCGAAATATTTCATTCGAAAGCATAAACGCAGCATAACACTTGGTCGGTTTCTGAGGGCGGCGGTAGGTTGGTAATGAGGTCCTGCTCTCCTATTATGTCAATATTAGTATTTTCTGGGGCTAAAACCACAACAGTCTGCATTTTTTGACTTGCAGTGTAATGAAACAGATTTGTATTAAATCATTCTCGCAGCATACACATCTAGCAGTTGGGATATTTGTACTGTCTGTTGAATCTGCTATGCATAAAGCAGGCGTGCTATTTTAAGCATCTGGGAATGAAGAATATCAGAATCCAGCTGAGATACACCTCCCCTTGGCTCTGTGTATGTGTAATGGCTCACATATCGTTAATCTTGACTTGTCACTGCCCTGTCTGTGAAAACGTTTCATACCACGTAGGTTCGCAGGTGGCGGGGTGGTTGGGAATGACGGAGGATAACCTTCAGCCCTTTCTGATCAGTTTTTGGTGTTTTTACTTCTGTGCACTTGAATCACACTTAAATCGTGAAAAGAAATCCACCACCCATTTAAATAAAAAAATATAGGCTACATTTAAACGAATAACATAGCCTAATGTGTATCAGCCACTTTATATACATGGAAAAATAGTGCAGTAAGTCCTAATGCGATTACAGCTTCACGGCAAACGATCGGTTTCCATGAATGAAACTATATGTAGATATGTAACCGGTACACAATGTTCAAAACACATGCGTGCAAAACTCCTCGTTTTTATTTGTTAAGGGAAACTGTTTTTAGTATATCAGCAGCAAAATCTCAGTTTCTTTTGCGGAAAATGATTTTGCAGTAGCTTAGTGGTAGTGTTAAGGTGTCGGTGGTGGGTCTGTGATGTGTATGTACGGAGACCTTGCGTGATGTGATTTCTGTCGGGACGTCGGTGATCCCTACTGATGCACGTCCCACGCCTCTGCGCTGGTTGCTGCGCTGGAAGCATCTCTGCCCATTCAGCGCTGCCGCACCGCCGGGTCCGGCTGCGCAAACTTTATCTGCCGCCTCACACGATTTCGGCTTTTAGTTGGGGATATTTATATGATGTGCACTGTTGACTTTTTAGGTGTCAAACGTGACGTAAGTAAAATTCATACTTTTAAAAGCGGATCACATATGGCCTCTGTTTAAACTGGGATTTATATATTGTATTAAGTCTTTTTAGTAAGTTTTTTAATTGAACACAGCGAAACCGGGACCAAGGGTGCTGAGAATGATGAACGACTTTTTAACTTTTGTTTCTATTTGAAATGCTTCCTGGAAATTATATGGTTTTTAATGAAGAAACGACTTGGGAAAATGGAACGTTATTTTTCATTGAACTTTTCTGAAAGCACCGCTTGAGAAAGAAATGGAGAACATTACCGCAAGCAAAGGCAATCAGACATTGATGACCTGGACCGAGAACAGCACCGAGTTCAAAGTGGTAAGCGTCCTCTTGGTGGCCCTGATCTGTGCTGTTGGCATCATAGGAAACATTATGGTGATCATGGTGGTCCTCACCACCAAACACATGCGGACTCCCACTAACTGCTACCTGGTGAGCCTGGCCGTGGCTGACCTTATGGTGCTGACGACCGCCGGACTGCCCAATATCACTGAAAGCTTGTACGGGCACTGGGTGTATGGCTACGTTGGGTGTCTGTGCATTACGTATTTCCAGTACCTGGGAATCAACGCTTCCTCCTGTTCCATCACCGCCTTCACCATCGAGAGGTACATTGCCATCTGTCACCCGATGAAAGCCCAATTTCTATGCACTCTCTCACGGGCCAAAAGGATCACTGTGGTCGTCTGGGCTCTTACTTCTCTTTACTGCGTCATGTGGTTTTATCTGGCCGACACTAAAGAAGACTTCAATGGAAATTTCACCATAGTCATGTGCGAGTACAAAATCCCGCGGAACCTGTACTTGCCCATATATTTCGCCGATTACGCAGTCTTTTACGTCTTTCCTTTGATTTTGGCCACTATTTTGTACGGGCTGATCGCAAGGATACTTTTCCTAAACCCGCTGCCTTCGGATCCCAAGGAAAATGTCAAAAAGTGGAATAGAGAGTCGTCCAAGAGAAACAAGATCACTTTGAAAAACTCAAACTGTTCCGGTAGCACTACGGCGGCCTCCCGTAGGCAGGTAAAGTGACGTTTTTAATAAACATTTGTTTAATGTGTTGGCTTGATGAATTAAACAGAATCACATTCCATATAGGTAGCTTTTGCAATGCAGGTATATACGACAAAACTCTTAAGCGAACACCGAAAACTATATATGGTTTTTGAAATATTACCATATATAATTGACATAAAATATTAACCATATTGGTCAACAAATATGGATTATTTGTTAACCACAGTCGCATTAAATATATCTGACCAGCAAAAAAGCCACTTTATACATCCCAAAATGTAAGCTTTAATAATTATCAATAATGTTTATAATATGTGTATCAATTAATAGCGACTTCCATTGAATGAATGCAGCCTACCGTAGTGTACCTGAGCAAGTACCTCTTACAAGATCATTCCTTTGAATGTTCTGTTCGGGAGGAGCTGAAGGAATGTATAAAACTTCATGATGATAACCAACGCGCCCCAAAGCATTAACACCACCTTTAAACGATGTGATTTACATAGGCCTAATTGAACCGGAGTCTCAAAACATAAATATTCACCGTCTCGTCGCCCATTTAATTTCGCCCATTTATAATATTGTGTTTTCTTATAATTATTGTTCGCCCTGTAATAGGAAACGCTTCGGTGCGCAGCGGCTTTAATTCCCAGCGTGTCAGTTAAATTGTTTGTTGTTGGTGTTTAATGACGATAATTAAAAATCGATTCGTTTCATGGCAGCTACGCAACTCGGCAGGAAAAATTCTCTCCGATTACATTGCTCCCGTTGGAGGTAAACGCTTAAATTGATTGCATTTTTTTGCTTAGCGGATGCGATTATCAAATAGACTTATAAATCGTCATGATCGCTCAGACTGGCGCACAACAGTCATACTTCTGGATTCATACAAATTATGAGAGGCAAAAGAATTTTTGCACCGCTTAGCACAGAATCGGCTTGTCCCCCAGCTCATACTTTTGTCTCATTTAAAATTATTTTAGTTTCTGGTAGCAACACATTATATTAAGTGGCAGAAATTCACAATAAATCACGTATTTCGGTCAAATAAACCTTCATATGATATATAAATATCATATTAAGTATACAATTGTTAATAAATGGGAAGGTCATCGTGTGTTCCAGGTGACGAAGATGCTGGCGGTAGTGGTGGTCGTCTTCGCCCTGCTCTGGATGCCCTACCGCACACTGGTGGTGGTAAATTCCCTTCTGAAACAAGCGTACCTGGATACCTGGTTCCTACTGTTCTGTCGAAGCTGCATCTACCTGAACAGCGCCATCAACCCAGTGATCTACAACGTCATGTCGCAGAAGTTCCGATCGGCCTTCCGCCGGCTGTGCGGCTGCGCGGGGGACACCGCGGTTGGCGGCCATCGCTCGGAGAGGCCCACCGCCTGCAGCTTGGCTCTCACCTACAGTGTCGTCAAGGAGATCTCCAACGACGACAGCCCCGATCACCTTACCACAGACATGGAAGACATGGCCGCCAACAGCAGCTTCCTTCCCAGCGGAGATCCAGGCTGTGGTTTCTGAGCTGGCGAGGTGGTGTCTGACAACGCCTGACCAGCATGCTGACGTGTGCGCTGATGCGCCGCTGACTGTCTGTTCACCATTGTCACTGTTATAATGTGACTGTATGATGCACTTTGATTGGAAATGTATTTCTTAAAAGGGATTCTCCCACCTCTACATGTACCTTTGCTTGTCACTGCTGCTGTACCTTCGAGGTCTTGCCAATTGTACCCTTAGCTGTAAGTAAATGTACCTTTTAGTCTAATTCATAGTACAGAACTTGATTCTGAGGAACATCCCCAAGGTACAAACAACATTAACGTACCATCAATGGTACAAAAAATGTTCAATTTCTGTGTCTTAAAAGCTACATTTACCATTGAGGGTTCAGCCCCAGTGACAAACAAAGGTACAAATTGGTACTCTTTTTTTCTGACAGTGTAGGGTTGTGGGTTGGAACGCCAGCTCCACTCCTTGCACGTTGCACGTTTTCACGTTTCACATTCTTTAGTAGCTTCAGTTTCCTCCCACAGTCCAAAGACATACAGTTTGGCTGACTGGTGTCTCTAATCGTCCCCTTAGCTCATAAACGTGAGTGTGTGCCTGCAATGGGCTAACATTCCGTCTGGACTGTACTCCTGCCTTGTGTCCTGGGCTGCCTGGGACAAAATATACATAAGAGTATATTTTTTAATTAATTTTTTGGTTTCAATTTAAAAATGTTGTAGTACTTGTTAATGGTACTGCTGCCTTGAAATGTTATTTAATTGGGTATGATGCTAGTTGTAATTGTATTCTGGCTTATTATTCTGAGGTTCAACATGGACACTGTGATGACACCTACTGGTTGGGACAGGGTGGTACAGCGTAGACTATTCTCCTTTGGCATTTATACCCTGCCTCCAACAGGGGGCGCCTTGCTGATGTGTGCACCCTATTCTTTACCACCAGTATGTGGTGGCTACTGAGTGTGGGAATCGGGCTCCCTTTGAGAGCTTCATTGTGGAACTTTGTGCAGCTTCAAACAGAAGCATCACAAAAGCAGTAAGAATGAGCTTGATATTCACTGAGACAGTCACTGCAACTCACTGTGGTTGGAGGTGGAAGGTGGCGATCGTGAAGATAAGCCTAACGGCTGTAACGAGGCAGTCCCACATGCGTTGGCGGTAACCTAAAGCTAGTATTAGCAGGCAGGACAGGAAGAGTCAGCCATGTGTTCTTCTCCAGAGCGTTACATTTTTATCATGGGTGGAGTTTGCCTCCTGTTCTATGCTGGCTGTTTGCACCTTTGCATAAGCGGTTTGTTGGTAACCATAGCCAAAACAATGGCTTCTATGTGCTTCAGATATGTGCATTAACACATAGGGGAAGCAGGATACATTTTCTTTTTGCAAACGGGTTTGTACAATCCAAAGATCAAACTCCGGTTTTTATGCATCTGTTATTCCAGAAGCTTGTAGACACATTTCCACACTTATTCATCTACTCCTGTATTGCTTTTATCATAGTGGGACAGCTGCTGTAGCAACCCAGACCAAGTCAGAAGTTTCAGTACTGGGACTCGAAAGCACAGCACTGTGGTTACACTTTTACTCAGGTTCACTTCCTCAGAGGCACACGCTAAGACGTCAGTGGGTCAATGTGAGAGGAAATGCAGACTAACCTGACCCTGACACTACCAGACTTCCTCCATCCTGTCATTCACTGACGCTGGATTTTTAAAACTTGTCTGTAAAATATTGCAGGTCATAATATCGGTCACACCTTCAAGAGCAATCGCCCTCACGCAGTGTCTGTGCTCAGACTGAAACAGGGGATACATGGTTTTAACAAGGTGAACCGTGGTTAGAGCAGTTAGAGATCACAGCGCTCAGAATGGAGCATTACATTGTGATCAAAAGTGTCCACATTTTCAGAGAGACTTACTGATCATCACGAACCTGACCTCTTGGCAGCATCATGCTGAAATGCAGTAAGTTTGTTTTTGTATGCCTGTCACACACCAGGACAGTGAGCCAATTAAGGAAGCATTGATAAATCCACCAGTTCAATAATTCAGTAATTACAGCGCATCACATAAACGGGTATTTACGGTGACAGCACTCCCTCCACCCAGAGTGACAGGGGCCCTAAAAAATTTGGAACATAATTGGACTGGTCTGGGTCAGGGGCCCGATATGATATGCTTTCATGGGGCTCAAAATCTCTAGCAGCACTGTCTGGGGTATTTGGGCGTCCTTTCATATGTTTCTTGTAAACTGATAAACAATAGTATTTTCACGCAAAACCGCATCATTTGACAATGGCATCCATGGTTAGGAAAGCAGACCTGACCAAGACCATACTCACTTTCGGAGGTATTTTAACCTTTAAATTAAAAAGAAAGTACCTTCATGCGATTACACAATAAACTATTTTACACTTCTGCTATAATTTAAAAATAAAGCTCGTTCAGTAAATAATCGTTTTGATTAATTCATTGCATTGTTGATCTGTTTAATAGTTGATTTCATACATATCCTCAAAAATTTGGTACTATTTTACAACATTAGTTTTATATTGTTTTGTTTAGTCAATATCGATATTGATCATGACATTTTTCTTGGTGTACTTGCACTGTAAACTGTATTTAAAATTTGTGATGTTCGATGTGTTTAATGTGTTACAAGCGGCAGTTCCGTCTACCTGTTGTCAGGTGGCTCTTTTAACCTCTCGCTTTTCGTTTTGCTCAAACTGCTCAAGGTGTCGGTCGGTTGTGGACTGTATGGTGAAAATCTGACACTTTAGAAGACAAAAAAAAAAAACATTGTGGCCTAAATGCTGAGTTGTGAAAATAAATTATTACTGTCTGTTAAGGGCTGACTGTCATAGGTTATGGTGTCATATTGAGATTATTCAGCTGTAAGTAATGTTCTTGTGCCAGATTTTTGTGCATTATAGATGGATATCATCTTTGCTTTTGGAAGTATTACATAAATACTCTTCAATAAACTAGCTAGTTTGTAAGGAGCTTCCTGCTGTTTACATTGTGCTGCCAGAAGAAGGATTTTATAGGAAGCGAAGACTAACCTGTTTGCATCTGAGCATGCATTAGTGTGCATTTATTAGTGTTAATTTATTAGTGTGCATTTATTAGTGTTAATTCTTCAGTATAATGTATTTATCATGAGGATAAAAAGGATGAAAAAAAACGTTGTGGACTCTGTAGTTAAGATAATATTTTCTGTAGAATCATCATTGTGTATATACATTGTGTGTAGGTCTATATCATACATTGTGTGTACTGTAGGCCTATATCATACATTGTGTGTACTGTACGCCTATATCATACATTGTGTGTACTGTAGGCCTATATCATACATTGTGTGTACTGTACGCCTATATCATACATTGTGTGTAGTGTGTATTGTATGCCCATATCACACATTATGCATAGGCCTATATCATAGATTATGCACTCCAGGACAGTGGACCAATTAAGAAAACATTGATAAATTCACCAAGCTGTCGTCATAATTACAGCACATCCCGCAAACGGGTACATACAGTGAAAGCACTCCCTCCGACCAGAGTTACTGGGGCCCTAAAAAGTTTGGAATATAATTGGACTGGTCAGGGTAGGGGGCCCAAAATCTCTTTACGGCCAAATATTAATTAATTTTTGAATGCTGGTATATGCATTTCACATTTACTTACCGTCTGGTGCCCTGAGTGTCCATTCATAGCACGAAGGGTGTAATAGCTGTTAGAATATCTCTAAAACAACACGAGACAGAGATACCTGGTAAGGTGTGCTTTGAACAGATGGCTGTGGGGGACAGTGCACACCCCTTGGATTTTCAGATTTTGTATTTCCATATATAATTCTTATTAATACACTCATAGATAAGACTCACGCCAAGTATATCGTGCTTTAAGCAGTTCATTATGGGACAGCGCACAACATTAAGTGGCCATTTTTTGCATTATGGAAATAATAAAAGTTTATCTTCAGGAGCAGGGCTGGTAACCATTGCTTTAAAGCCTGGCTGATTTTTTGTGCACACAGGGTATAAAAATACCATTTTCAGGACTTCACAGGCACCATGGTTAAAGTTTTTCATCAGTTTCTGAAACATTCTACTTTGATCATGATTTTTTTAAGAATGCAGAACAGCTTTAAATCACATTCTTACTGGGTGTGAATTCCTTGTGTAGGGCTAATTATCCCTCTACACAAATGAGTAGGACTAATGTAAACCATTAAGCTAACCCTCAAACCCCAAGATTTTAAAGTGTTATAATGATTAAATTACAGAATTAATGTACATTGCGACACTACGCAGCTATCTGATCTAATTAATTCAGTTCCATATGTTGATTATAATTTCCTTGGTGTGTGATACAAATAGACAGTAAGAAAAAGCGAAAACCTCCGGGACTGGAGAGCATGGCTACTGGAAGAGAGCAGCGTGACTGAGCGATGTTCAGATCTAAGCCTTGATATACGTACGATGTCCAGCCATCCAGGGCTGAGGACAGAAAAGATCTGGACAGCGTCACTTACAAAATGATATTGGCCCTATTTAACCCCAGTAATATCTTTTCTGGGACTCAGGGCTTAATGCGTGGGTGATTATGCATGGATGACATTTCGATTTGAATATAAAGTACTTCACTGACTTCAGTCTTCAGTAACGAAGTACAGGAACAAAACCTGACGTTTTGCTATTGGATTTGTGCGACAGTGTACAGGAATGCGACATAGCTGTGTACTCACACTCTGTAAGCAATGCAAGTACAATTAGCATGCATTTACATTTTGAAAATGTTCTATTTTAAGACTCATGTATATTCAGTTTTGATAACACCAACAGTGGCATGCTCTCACCCTCTGGTATGGAGCCCTGGAGTACCCACCAACAGTTTTCTTTCTTAATTTTGTGTACACGATATCCTAAATTGTGTACACAGTATAGCTTAAATGTGCCATTTAATGCATTTTTCAGTATTTTAAATTGTTTTCTGCTGTCACCATGTGAACTTGGTTTGGTTGAAAAATGTCCAGAAATGGTTATACACAATACAATTATACATAATTTACAGCTCTATTATATGGACCTAGAATGAAATAGCCCGCTTTCCCTTTTTTGGTTGGCTTATTAATATGTTGATGAGCACTGCTCTGATTGGCTGGTTTACAATGAGGCACTGCATTGGCTCACACAGAACCAACATCTCTACAGTTATGCTGCCATAAGATTATCACAGCTGGAAAATTCCTATCACCTAGTGATGTCATAGCACAATGCATTGTTCATGTATTTGTGGTGATGATGGTTCCTAGACAAATGTGTAAAAGTACAGCACATAAAGTACAGCACATAAAGTATAGCACATAAAGCATAGCACATGCAATTCTGTACAGTACATAACACAGTACTTGGTAATGATAACAACTATGTTTCTGGTTTATGTATTTACTGTACTGTACTTTTATCGTTATTTTAGAGGGTACTCTTTCTACTTTGCTACACATAACTTTAATACTCCCATTTCAGCCTAGGCACAATGTCAGCATAATCATTACTTTGTCTTTAGGGTTGCAACAACACTGAAATTATCTCGCATCTCAGTCATCAAATGATTTACAATGCTAGTTTCGTCATTCAAGTCTTATCAAGAACTGTTTCATCAAACAGCACGCTCAGCATTTTGTAAATGTGTTGTTTGCAGTGAATTTGGAGTTCTGCTTTAATTTTTACTTCCGTATCGATTAGACATTCATATAGGCAGTGCAGAAGTCTCTTGTCACTGTCAGTTTTACAGACTTTGTGATGTTGTTTACTACTCCCCTGCTAAACACATGTTAAGCTTGTTGCCGTGCTTATCACTGTTATGTAACAGTCTAGGATTCTTGAATCAGCCCATTTGGCCAACTTCTTTTACAAATGCAGGACTCAAATTTGAAAGAGAGAATGACACTCATGAGATTCACAGTATGTCAGTCCCATGTACCAAACTCTCCTTATTCAACTACGCCAAGGGGAAGTCAGATTTTCACTGTGTGGGACTTTTAATGTGCCCACTAAATACAGTTTGCTATTTCCAGCTCTCAGATTAATTAAGTTGTGCCCATGTTTTGGTTATTTTGCAGCCGAAAAACCAGGAGCTAGAATCTTGGGACTGCATCCCCAAGGATCTTTGAAACAGATGTAAAGAATTGGATTGGTGTAAACAAGATCTTAAGGCTTTAGATCTGGTTGCTTTACAAACTGGAAGAGAGAACAAAGAAGGAACTGAGTACAGTGGCCATTTTGAAAGAACTGCTGGTCATTTGACAAAAAAAAGAGACAATTTCTCTATGCTATCACATCACAGCTCAACAGCATAGTGCCAAGAGAACCAACAGTCAAAGAACACAGCGTAGCTTGGTTAAGGCATGTAACACATTCTGAGGATTCCAGAACAGTCCAGAAGCAGGCTTTGTGGTTTGGTGAAACCAAGAATTTGTTTTGGCCCCATTGCAGCATGTTTTATCCGAATTCCAGCGACAGTTCATCAAAGAACGCCACACATACTGTAAAGTGAGGTGGAGACGTCAGGCACCAGAGAAGATCTCTGACTTCCACTCACATCTGTGGGCCAACTGAAGAAGGGGAGGCCACCAAAGGCAATTCGTCAGATGAACAGACATTAAGATGGACGGCGTGTGTTACTCCTCAAACCTGTATTATAGTTTTTACTTCTTGACCTTTGTTTCCAACCCTGAGTACAACTCCTGTGTCACAGATTACCTTTCTGTTTGCTCTGCTTGCGGGTCACCTGACCCTGTGGTGTCTCTTGACATTGTCCTACAATATTAAAATAATGGAAAAAGAGAATCATATTTGTCTTGCTTTTTTGTGTTTCATCAAAAGAAGACAGATATAACGGTTTGCTACTGTTTTCAGCAAACAGGTGATTCACTTTAGTCTAAAACTCTTTTAAAAGAGTTAAGAAAGAGGAGACATTTTCCAGGAGAAGGAGAGTGCTGTTCCAGGCCTGAAATGTACAATAAATGCAAGGATCTGGTTATCAGCTTGTCTGAGATACTCCCAAGATGTTTCAAAAATCTCTCGATATAACAGTTCACAAAAGCCCAGAGCATTTATATTCCGCAAAGAAACACTCAGAAAACAGATATACTTTTTCTGAATACAGGCCGAAAAGTGTGTAGGTTAGCATCCTCTAAAATGAAGACTCTGCCCTGTCTGTTATCCACAATCAAATTTCTCAGCTTTAAACTACGGGCCAGGCTTGGTTATGAAGTACTCGTAGCTTTATATATTTATATATATACACACACACATATACACCCCCCACCTCTCAGCTCTCCATCTGCCACATACATCTGTGTGTAGTTCAGGGACAGTCAGCTGACTAGGTGGTCAGCCTTGGAAAATTGTCAGGAAGGGACAAGCACTGGGATGACAGCCTGGATCCAAACCTGGCCCTCCTGGTGGAGTCTGGGGTCCCGTTGCACCCCCAGGTACAGCATACTGCTCCCTACCAGCCAGAGAGCTTGGCAGGGCCATAACTGAAAAGGTTTCTGGCATCACGACTGGCTCAGGACCTAGGTCTTAAAAACAGAACACCCCTTTCCTGTGGAATGACTCCTTCCTCATCAGCTGGCTCGTCTGTGCCCGTTGGATGCTCTTCTGATTACCATTAGCAGATGTTATTTTTTTCTACACAAAAAAAACAAATGGATGATTACTAAGAGCAAGCCCAGAACTCCCAGATACTACCAACAGAAGGACCTCACGTCGTCCCTGCAAGCTGTTCTCAATTAGGCCACAAGGAAAACTATACAATCTGTATCATGTCAAGTTCATTAACAAATGCCTTTATATTTTAAAATCCAAAGCAATGCTGTATGTTTGGACTGCGCTTTAACCTGACACCCAAATGGTTCTTCATCACAAAAAAAACTCATATAATTGAACACACAAGTTCATAGCTAAAACGCTGATGTACTGTATAAGGTTTGTGGCTTTGTGGGCAAATTGGTAGCCCTGATAGTGTTCTTTAGTCCGTATTTCTGATGCGCTCCATCAGATGTGAAGTCTTACCGATTTGGTTAGCAGGTCTGCTTAGCATGCACGCTACATATTGGGTGAGAGTCTGAATGGATGCAACGTAAACACAACATGGAAAGTACAACAATTTACCCTGCCGGCCTAAAAGCAGCGAAAAAATACAGCGGGAAGGAAGAACAATGAAGGTGAAGCGTGAGAAAAGGTGACCTCATCCTGACTACAGTCAGCACATCAAACCTGCAGCCAAAGATGGTCCTACTTCTGAAGAAACTGCAACATATCATTTAAGGCCAAAAATAGGATTTTTATCACCTCTGAACATGTGGCTGCCGTGTAAATATCACAGCATGTGTGGGTCCCCAAATACTGTCCTCCGTCAATGGAAATCCAGCTTGAAGCATTTGGGCTATGCAGCCAACGTGCTACAGACAATGTGGAAGATGGCCTGTAGACAAAGGTCTTCGTGTGTCAACAGGGCACACTCCACAAATGAAAAATGCTAGAGTAGAACGAACTCGCCCCCGCCCCCCCCGGCCCCCCCCGGGGCGGCGGGGGGGCCGGGGGCCGGGGCGGACGGGGGGGGGGGGGGGGGGGGGGGGGGGCGGGGGGGGGGCCCCCCCCCCCG
>JAODKC010000137.1:6756907-6802776 GCA_026777985.1 Mormyrops attenuatus
AGCTTTGCTCGAGGACAGCTTTACTTGGGGGCAGCTTTGCTCGGGGACAGCTTTGCTCGGGGACAGCTTTGCTCGGGGACAGCTTTACTTGGGGGCAGCTTTGCTCGGGGACAGCTTTACTCGGGGACAGCTTTACTCTGGGACAGCTTTGCTCGGGGACAGCTTTACTCGGGGACAGCTTTAGTCGGGGACAGCTTTGCTCAGGGGCTGCTCTGTTCCTCACCTGGGAGACACCCTGCTGCTGTGTCCTTGGGTAAAGTGGCACACTTCAATGTCCACTGTGAATGTGCACCAGAGTGCATTGTGCGCTTGTAATCACTGAGCCACTTAGGATGAAACTGCATTCGGAGGCTCGGAAATTGGATATAATTTTGTGAGAGCTCTCTGTCGTCACCTGCCGCTTCCTGAAGGGTGGGGCCTTCGCCCACATGCAGATTGTGCATAACGATAAAATGACAGCGAATGGTTTGCTAATGGCCGATAATGTGGGAATGCATCCATCTGCTTCTTCAGCGTCTATTATATTTATGGTTACGGTGACCTGGAATCTGCATTTTGGGTTGGATGGGTATATGTACTACTGCAAGCACAGCACTGTAAACGCTATGACTTACACCCACCTGTTAGCTATTACATTTCCTCCTTTCATAACACTTTCCAGAATTGAACTTGACTCTGCAGTCATCATGAAACGCCTTATCATTCAATGACTAGGCTTATTCCTCTTTGAACCCTCTGTAAACCGTGCCTTACTCGTTCTCCTCCAGTGCCGCCCATCCCATGTGCTCAAAGTTACTCACGCACGTGAAAACACACTCTCGTGATGAGAGTCACCTTGCTGGCAGCATTTCTGACTTCACTATTCCACATGTCAGACAGTACCTCCGTGCTGTCTCTTCGACAAAGTGACCACAGTGGCCCAATCTCACTGTATGTGAGGAGTCTCCAGCCCCGGAGAGCAGATAATCACAGAATGTAGGAGTTGGACTGAGCACACCATCAGTTGCTGAGCACCAAAGACAACTGGATCCCATGAGTCTCTCTCTCCTTCAGTGCTGAACTGAGGCTTGAAAACTGTGATGCATTCAATGTACAGAGTTGTAGTTGTTTGAGTCGAAGTGATGGGTTTGTCTGTACACATAATATCCCGTTTAGTTCAGGATGAATAGATTTTGCAAACTATTTCATTGTTGGAGTGAGGACCAGCATGCCTATTTTTATCATCGCCGTGACCCTTTTATCCAGTCAGCAGTTAGTGGCTTTGTCATAGTTTCCCTGTGGAGGGACATTTTGTCACGCAAAATGTTTCTCCGAATTAAAAGTGTTTATAAAACCTGCTGTCATCCGAGGGGTCCGTCGGGCCGCAGGAGGCCCGGTGTCCTTTTTGCCACTGAGTTAGCGCCCATTGAAATAATAATAATGTAGAAGATCCTGCTTCCTAGAACAGTGTCTTCTAGTCCAGTGTTTCTGAATCTGGTCCTCGGGGACCCCCAGACGGTCCACATTTTCGCTCCCTCCCAGCTCCTGGTAACAAAAATGTGTACTGTCTGGGAGTCCCCGAGGACTGGGTTCAGAAACATTCTGCTAGTCTATACAATTTAATCCAATCTATTTTCTGCGACATGACAGGGAGTCGGCAAGTGCATAGACTGTCATTTAATGAAGCTGCTGAACTTGGAAATAGAGAGCCGGCCTGATTAGGTCATTTCCCATAATGAGGTCTGCAATCTTCATTAAAGAGGAAGGTGTTTGTGTGACACATACAAGGCCCCTTTTGTTTCCCAGAGCTGCTGTTGTTTAGCTAAGATGGCGCATGATTGCCAGCCAATGTCTGCAGTTGACACACACTTAACACCTCCCACAGTGCTGTGAGAGTCAGCAAGCCAGGTGGAAAATGGGAAGAATGAAAGAGGGTCAAAGATACTGGACGCAGGGACATCTGAGGAGGGAGGGGCTGGGAGCTGGAGTCACCGTTTATGGACATACATGTATATCTACAGACACAGGCCATGTCTTCACAGGTACATTCACAATTATGCACAGAAGTTTTTATCTGGAACATCTGAAGGAGTCAAGAGGTCGCTGTGGAGTGAGAGCACGCTCCATCATGTGGTCCTCTCTGGCTCTCCCGTGCATCTGGGCAACCTCAGACCCCCTGGGAACTGTCAGGGTCCTACTACAAGCTCTTCATAGCATTCCATTGTCACAGTCGGGCTGTGTCAGGGCTCAGTAATGCCTCTGTACTTTCCCAAAACATTGGGCCGGATGGTAGACGCCAAGGTCAAGATCCAGAAATGATCAGATCCGGCTACCTTAAGGAGATGTGGAGAATCAGCAATTCAGCACAACGCTGTACTTATTAATAAATAACTGTACTGACACTGTAGTCAAGCATGAATTACATCGCTTGGTTTTATTGCTAATTATGAGAATATTCTACTGAAGCAACTGTTCCAAAGTACCTGATAAAGATATAAGTACAACATCACTGATTGACAAAAAAGAAGGTGAGGGACACCTGGATGAAGAAAAGGCAGGAAGCAGAGGGAGGATGAGGAGAAGAGGCCCCCCAGGGGTGGAGGTCTGCTGGACAGACCCTTGTGAGGACAGCCAGTGCTGCTCAGCAGGCCAGCCTACAGTGTTTGTAGAATGACTAAGAGTACAACAGCAGTGCCTGTCCTGGGATTTAAACCCACAGGGTCTGTTCCTGTCCTGGGATTTGAACCCACAGGGTTCTGACAGGACATCTTCAACAGCACCTACAGTTTACCTGTCAAGAATATTACCAACAATGGCGCTAGTATTCTCCATTATTTCTAGCATTGTTATGCCTTGAAAGGAAGAGACTTATATATGTGTATCTGGGTGGCCTAAGCATTAGGTAACCAAGATTAGTCAACAATACAGAGGCTGTGCAAACCTCCGTAAGCCGGACCTTAATGCTATATATCATCCCTACATCCAATTCACCCTTATTTGCTGTTTGACTACGTAAGTCAACAAGTCAAAATGGGCGGTGAGATAGCAGTCACCATGGGTGGGGTGTGGGAACATGCAGCCGGTGTGCATCTTAGGTTCTTCAAACACAGACACCTGCCTCAATCGTCACCATTTAATTGTTTTCTTACCTCATTGAGGATGGGAGCAGGTGTGACTTCTCCAGCCCCCAGAATGACCCTGCGAGCGTACGATACCCAGCACACGCACGGACATTTTCACGATGAGAAAACCCCACAACGGTACTTTAAGACTGAAGGGTAACTTGAATGGGGGGTTATATTTGATTAATAGTGCATAATTCATAGGTGTATGAGATTACACAATTTGTGCAAAAAAAAATCTTTTTTTCTGAGAATGTGGATTCTAATTAATTAAAGAATACTTTGACATTAGCTGCATTTGGCATTAAGTATTGTAGGGAGCACACCTGCCCACTAGAGGGTTGCATCTTTTGGCAGAAACACTCCTGCCAGATGCATCCCTGTTTTGCTAAGTTCTGGCAGCTGGAGAAAATGTTAATATGCTTGGCCTTAGTTTGGCCCTGTTTGCAGATTCTGTTCTCAGACCATATTCTACATGTTATCCAAGTGGCTTTAATGGAATGCCCTAAACACGGGTGAAACGTCTAAGTCAGTGTTTCCCAACCAAGTCCTCGGGGACTTGTGGGTCTAAGTAAAGGGTATCTGTTTATCCCTAAAGGTGCGTGCCACCGGTCATGTGACCTCTAGGGCACTGTCCATCACATACACTTATTTTAAGGCCTTACTTTTAAAAACACACAGCATCTGTCTTCATTAAAACACACATTCTGAGGAAAACAAATCAGTCAAAAAATCAGAAATGTCAAGATATCTTAAATCACAAATGACAGATTTCTCAGGTCTAATTAAGAGTTATAAAACATCCCAGCTCATGACCTTCAGACTAAGTCATCTAGAAACATTTGTCTGATGTTTATTTATCGTCCATTTAAGAAACAGAGTACACAATTAATTCTTTAAACTGGTCTTTTAAATTTAGCTTACACAAAGATGAAAGCTGTGCATCAGCTTCACTCAGGAAAGACTTCAGAGAGTCCGGAAGTCGCCGGAAGGTGGAAGAGAGCAGGTCCGCCTTGCGATCTGAAGACACTTTATGTCCCTTTTTCTGGAAGCTTCCAGTAAATTACACCCTATTACTTTAGTAAACAGTAAGGCGCTGAGAGCAAAGAAATTAATAAACTGTTTGTTTATATGTCCTTTTGGATCTAGTAAATTTCTATTTGCAGGACATCCTTCGATGTGGTTCCTATGGCAACACAGAGACAGATTCTCGAGCTTTCATGTGCCAAGTGGACCACAGGGAAAGGGGTACAGCACGAGGTAAACAGAAAGACAATGAAGCCATGGAAACACTAATGGATGAATGAAGCTGGGCTGAGATGGGTTACAGGGGCTGACGTTAGACACAAACCTCCTCTGCTCAGCTCCAGGTTGTGCGAAGCGTGCTCTGAAGAATGTCGTGGACGGAATATTAGTGAACCAGTAAATCCCAAAACAGAAAAAACAAAGGCACGTTCAATCAGCCAGTGAAATCACTGCAAAATTACTGAATCATGTTTTTCCCCATTCCGATTTGATTATTTCAAGAAAAAATCCTTGTCAGTGGATATTCAATCACTGGCCATTTTATTTAGGTACAGTTGTCTAGCAGTTGCCTCCAAGACCACACTGACAATGGAGAACTTGTGTGTTTAGAGAAGCCTTTCTGCACAACACTGATGTATTGACCTGTTACTTTTGTGCTTGAGCCCTTCCTGTCAGCTTTAACAGTTCCTTTCTCCTCTGACCTCACTCATTCCTTTCATTAACAAGCCATTCTCAACCACAGAACTACCAGAGCTGACTTTGCACCGTTCTATAAACTCGAGATGTGCCTGAAAATCCCAGAGAAAGTTCCTGAGATGCTGGAACCACATCATCATGGTACCAAAAATCACATTTGAAATCATGCATCTAATGCTTAGCCAAACAGTAATTGAACACCCTGACCCTTGTCTATATGTTGTATGTGTTTGGTTAAGAAATCGCTCAGACTGCATGTCTGATATAACTATAAACACAGTTCAGCCAGCTAGAACATTCCAGTTCCATTTGGTATTTACATTTTTTAATGTATTCATACTTTGACTGATCAATACAAAAGTTCTACACCTACTCTAATCCGCAAAATGAAATTCAGTTTCCGCTTCATTCCTGTTATCTCAGCACTGCAGTTGCCTGCTGTATTGTGCTTTGATGAGACGTCACGCTCAATAACTCCTTGCTTTTCTGACGGACACCTAAGCTCAGGTAGAAGCCACCTCTGAAACCTTGCTGATCTTTGCTGATCTAGGTCATTTCTCTTTCTGTTTGTAGAACCTGAAATGAAGTGAAGAACATCACTGAGAGTGAAACTGACATCCGTAACACTTAAGAGATGTTAATGAAAACCAGAGGACTAATTACGATGAAGCACGACAGTTCAATTAAAAATAATGCATCTTCAGGGTACAGGAACAAGCAATCACTGATCGGACAAAAGGATCCCAAGTCACGCATTGCTTAGAAAACAATCGGCTTAATAACTTAAATGTTATTGATATTTTCAAACAATCACCAATACATCAAGTGATCAGGCTCCATCACAGTGGAGTGAAGATGAATTCATCACCATGGTGACAGAGAACGGGAACGGGTGTCTTCCCCAACACGTGATCAGCAGTGTTAATCATAATGAAAAGTCTTCACCCTTTTTTAGAGGAACTCTCACCTTAAAGAGATAAAATACCAGTTAGTCAGCTAGATTACAAAACATGGATCTCATAGGACTGAGCCCTTGATAAACCAACCTGTTTAGACAACTAATACTGCGGCAGGATGGGGGTCCTGGGCCTGTTCAGAATAGACTTTAGCCCACCCATTCAGCATTCACAACAAGTGATACAGTACGATATAGCGACTGTGTCTGACAGCTATGTATGTTTATGGTTAGAACGATCTGGGAAGTTGTGTTGTTAAAATAGACTAGCAAATAGAATTTTCTTTTTCTTTGTTCATTTGGTGTTAATAACACAACAGGCCATTTAAAGACTGATAAAAAAAATATGTAGTAATGGGAAAACATGGCTAGTAAATGCAAACTGGATCTGGATTAATATGCAAATAGGAGAACAACCTTCATACAATAATCCCCTCATGGAAACGCAAAAAAACGATACTGAGTAGAGAAAAATCCTGTCTGATGGAGGATTACATGGATGTGACATTACACTAATCTGCATTATTAGCCACCATATAACACATTTCTTAAGTGGATTCATAATTTGATGTCAAGAGCAAGATAGATTAAAATTATAATATAGAGTATAATAAGTGTCGGAAAGGTTACTTTTGAAATATAATAGGTTACTGATTACTAGTTACCCTGTTAATAATGTAATAAGTAACTATTTTGATTGCTTCATCAAAGGAATGTAACTTATTACATTGTATTACTTTTCTAACAAATGTTTTAAACTGGGCAATAAAGCTGAAAAGGCCCAACGGCTTTGCTGACCAGCGTTGTCTGGAAATAAGCCAGAAGGAGGCATTTCTGCACGGCGAAAACAGGCAAAGCAACAAAATGAATGTTATATTCCACATACAGGCGGTTTTTTTACTATAAAGAATATATTCGGATCACCCTTTGCAATCACCAACATTTTGAGTGGTAACTGTAATGTAATTACACACTGTTTCTCAGGAACTGTAACGTATCACAGTAATTACATTTATTTTGTAATTTCATTACATGTAACTAGTTACTCCCCAACACTGAGTAATGTTATCTTTGTAGGAAATTCTTCTTTGCAGAAAACTCTTAAATATACACAACATTACTCCTGGAGCAAAATGTCTACGCGTATCTCTCTGACTCTAGGTCTCACATTGGTGTGTCGTCCCACCACTAGGTTGGGATAATCTTTGAACAAATGTCAGAGAATGAAAGGACAGAGTGCCAAAGAGGCCAAATTGTTTGACCATCCACCAGAGGGCGACGTGGTGTTACAGTGTCTAGCACAGTTGCCTTACACATCTAGGACCAGGGTTTGAGGCTCTATGTGTGTAGAGTTTGCATGTTCTCACTGTGTCATTGTAGGGTTTCCTCCAGGGGCTCTAGTCCCCCCCCCCATCACCATGGTCCAATAACATGCTAAGGCGACTTCAGTTAACAAATTGCCCGTAGGAGCGACTGTGCCCTGCGATGGGTTGGCGCCCCATCCTGGGTTGTTCCCAGCTTTGCGCCCAGAGCCTCCAGGATAGGATCTGGACCCCCGCAACCCTGAATAGGACCAGTGGGTACAGAAAAATGTCATCCATCTGTTTCTCATACTGTATGAAATATTATCAAATACATATTCAATTTCTTTTATTGACAGCATTCTCATTCCAAAACCTTATCTGAAAACACACATTTCATTTGTGATCATCATTCTTCCATTTTGAATTAGCATAATCGGTGCCACAGGTGGCAAACCTAATCCGATCTGCCTTTCTGTGGAGCGCCGTGACTGTGGGAAAAGGCACAGGTCCTGTCCCTCTTAAATGTGAGAAAGTAAACGGTTAGCGGCACAGCGGCACAGAGCCGTAACTGCAGTCAGAGCAGAGGGCACTGAGTCACAGCCTCACGGTCAGTGACGTTCCCACGCCTGCCGATGCTGGACCGGCCCTCAGAGGAGACTCTTCTGCCTGGCGTTGTCACAGAACATAGGGCATCTTCAAAGCAGCTGCAGTTGCACTCAACATAAGTGACAAATTGTGACTGGTCCATTTTAAATTTGTGTTGAAACAGAATCTGATATTAGATCGGTGGTGAAGCGAGGAACTTGGAAAAAGATGGATCCCATCTCTCTGGATTCACTTTGTTTTACATGTATTTACACAAAGCAGGTAGCCCTATGTATGGACCTATGAATAAACGCCACAGTACACCAGCTCGCCGCATCTAGGGCTCGTGGAATATGAGATAAGTGCATTCCCTTTCAGGATGATGTCGCTGCATTTTATTGTGCTCCACGTGTGAGGAATAATCTCTCATTACCTCACAGGAGCCTTTCAGGCCTGCATTCAAATCAGGACCTCCATTTCCATCCAGGACATGATCATCTGAAATGGCAAAGCCAGAGAAACAAAATCCTCCTGTTTCATTATTTTTTTCCCCGCAGGATTTATCCATAATCCAAGCTCTATTTACAGAGTAAGTGTCATGGCTAATGTACTATAATAGACTTAATAAAATTCATGAAGGCACAGGTATCAAAGCATGTGGGTCTAGAAATGTGCTTGGCAGCTTAAAGTAATAATGTGAGACATAGCAGAGGTGGCATAGTGCCTCACTGGGTACCACTGCCTCTTCACACCAATAGCGAAGCCAGAAATCATGCTGTTGGTGGGCTGGCAGAAAATCTGGTGGGCCTGTGCCTTAACAATTCACCTGGTGACAAAATCACACTACAGAGTCAACTACATATTTTAATAAGACCCAATGAACAAATAGAAAAAAAAAATCTATTTGCCTCAAGGCAGCCCATTTCCTTTGATTGATGTAACCACGCACACACATACCTGTCAGACACCATCGTTTTATCGTACTGTATCGCATCTAAATGGGTGGGCCTGAGCTTCATCTGGGGGGTGCCCACCCATGCCACCACAATAGCTTCATACCTCCACAGACTTTTTAATTCTCCCCCATGCAGCAAGGGTTTCCTGCACTTCAAAGGCACGCAGATAGGCTAAGTGGTGCCTCGAAATTGCTTGTAGTGAGTGTGTGCATGTGTGCACCTTACGAAGGACTGGCATCCCATGCAGGGTGTACATCACTCTGTGGTAATCGCTCACATTACTAGTCTTCATCATGGACAAAATTAATTGAAGACAAGCGTACACCCCCAATGGTCTTAAAAGGTACATTTACCTACCTAAGGGTACAATTAGCAGACCCTTGAGAGTGACAAAGAAAGGTACAAACGTATACTCTTTTTCTGACAATTAATAAATATTTTAATCAAGCAAACTTTACTTTTCCATATTAGAATTAAGTCACAAGTGTAAAGTTAGGTGGATATACATTAGGTTATACGGTACCCACTTAAATCAGCTACCCTACTAAACCGAAACAATTCCCTGAATACTGCTTCCACCTCATGGCGGACAGTAATATTTCGCGGTTGCACCTTGTAACGCATACATTACCGTTTTAAACACGGAAGACATTTCCATAATTCTGACAGCGTCCAACATAATATGCCGGCAAAATTGTGTGAAAACTGAGTTAATTTTGATGGGTTAAATGTCCCACAAAATAACTTGGCAAAAAATGTTGAAGGAAAAAAGCACCCAGAGAACGTTTTTAAACATTAAGATAATTATATATTTTTTTTAAATAGTGAGCGGACCATGCAGGTTGACATTAGTTTATTTTACGCAGTTGCAGCGCATGTAGGAACCACATGGTTTTGTATAGTAACACGGGAGGTTGGTAGCAGCCGCGTGCATTTCGGTGAGTGAAACGCTCCGAGTGACTTTTATACGCGCAGGATTAGTGCTAAAATATAGCAGCTGCATGTTTGCATACGGGTAGCGTGGTGTCTACAAAATGCCAAATATGTTTACATACTAAAATGCTGCAATTTTCAACCTCGTTATGCAGTAAATTGCTGTAGCACAGCCTAGCTGTCTAAGCATTCAGATGCATGGAAATGCGATGAAGCGGTGATCACTTCATATTTATGCATAGATTAGATGAAGGAACTGGTGCTATTTGGAGAAATCGGTCGAAGAGAGAGGATCACTGCGGTTTTACTGTGGCTTGTTACATATTAATGCCGACGAGATACCTATTGTCTGCCGTAAATCACTGTACTGTCTTGTGTTGTGGTGGATTGTACTTAAGTACTGGCGTGCTTTGGTCTGTGGCTTGCTCAGCCATTGTTTCCCCGATCTTCCAGGGTGAACATGAGTAAAGAGTCACAAATGAGAGCTGCTATTAATCAGAAGTTAATAGAAATGGGCGAACGGGAGAGGTAGGTAACAACATTAACACCCAGTTCGTACCAGACTGTTGTGTAATAGATAGTTTTGCAGCAGTTTCAGTGTAATTAAAGCTTGATGAGTGTAATATTCCAGGGAAGCCTCTTCAAAGTGTTACAGTTGTCATTGAATGGGTGGTGTGCTTTCTGTAGGCTGAAGGAGTTACTTCGAGCCAAACTTATAGAATGTGGATGGAAGGACCAGCTGAAAGCACACTGCAAAGGTAAGGGTCTTACTGGGTGAGGAAAACCAGTTCATCAATCCAGCACCTCTCCCCTTTGTCCTGTGGTTAATTTAATTTAAGGGAGGATGGATCTTTTCCTCTCTCAGAGCAAAAAATAAATGTTGTGCTATTGCAGATGTCATCAGAGAAAAGGGATTTGAACATGTCACAGTGGAGGACCTGGTTGCAGAAATTACACCAAAGGGAAGAGGTAGAGCAGACCTTTTAGTCTTAATACCTGATTATTTTCACTGTTTAACTGCATTTTGGTACTCACAATGGTTTAGATGTCAAGAATGGAAACCTTGGACTTTGTATTTTGGTCATATTTGTAGCCTCCATTCTGCACACGCCGTAGTTTCAGGAAAGTCTTTAAATGGAAATTGAATATGGGATAAGATGTCTTTAGTCCTCGTTCTAAGTACAGCCGCATTTTGGGTTGTGTCTTTGTGCTTCCTTACAGCTCTCGTGCCAGACAGTGTGAAGAAAGAACTTCTGCAGAGAATAAGGGCATTTCTAGCCCAGCATTCTGCGTTATGAAGGGAAGACATGAGATAATCATAATGGCTCACCTTTTTTAAAAGTTATTTTTTCATAATCAGGCACCGGTTCTGGGATGTCCTAATGCAGGCTTATCAATAAATGTTTTTGCTTTCTCATTTTTGTCGGTGTTGTTTATCTTAAATATTTTCATTTTTATTTCTGATAAAATTGGGGTATGATACATTATGTTATTGGATTATCGAGAAAATCGGTTACACGGGTAGTGCTGTGGCCTGTAATATGGATACTAGGTGGTGAGAATGATACACACAGCATGAATAAAAAGTGCAGTTAGATATTTGTTGTGAATATATCCTTACTAACAGAGTAAGCGAGGTCACTGGGAGGCGCCAGTCATCACATCACCCTACCTACGCTGTCGATGGATGGAGGCGCGACGTAAAACGGTGCAAAGCTAATTTACGCATTATAGGGGTCTCCGGTAATGCCGATTCAACTTATCAAAAATACTTTTGACCGTTATTAAATGAATTTATAGGTTTTCTGTACGTATCTTCTAGCAAAACCCATATTTAATACTTACTGAGTAGTGTTCTATAGTCTAAACAACCTAGTTGATTTTTTCACTTCGTAAATGTAATGCTATCGTTATATAAGAAATAAAACGCCGGAAGTTCAAAATCATAAACAATTAATATTCATTTATACATTCTGGTTTATTTATATATATATTTTCTTCAACTCGGACTGTGACAGAGACAGGCATTGCTTCGGACGGCCATATCTGGGTCCTGCCAGATTCGTTGCACTTCCTCGTCGATACAAAGATGGCCGCCGAAATGCAATGGGAGAGTGGTGAAGTCTGAATCGAGAATGGCACAGTTTGATATTTTAACAAAATTTGATGCGATGGATATGTAACGGTGTGGATCTTAGGTCTTTATTAAATACAGGCAGTAAATGTCGATAAGATTGTCGGCGCGCTGAGTTAAGAGGGGCCCAGGCGGGTCCGGGCAGTTCCTTTAGCCCTGTAACTGAATGCAGAAAAGGCACCAGTGCTGTCTGCCCGGTGAGTGTCACCCCGGCACTGGCTGGCATGTGGAGGTCATCTGAGCAGCGTCTTGTCAGAAAGCCGAGCGGCTTGGAATTCTGGGAACTTGACGATGTATGAAACACGCATGGTCAGCTAACTAAAAGGCCTGGAGAAGTGAATCTGAGTGATACATGTTCATTTATTTGAGGTCATATGCATGCTGTACAGATTCACCTAAGAATCATCCCGGTTTTATCTTACTGAAGAACGAATTTTTGCAGTACCGCACATATTCAACTTTGTTTTGCGACAAAGCATTCGTTTTCAGCCGATCTTTTTATATTGCGGCAGACACGTTCCCATTTGCAAAGGGAATTGCACACACGAACACGTAACGCTGGTTCATTTTTTTTTCTGAAGAATCTCTTCCGTTTTGTTAAAACGTTGCTCTTTTATAAGATTGATTTATTGTTCCAAATGCTGGAAGGCACTCGAGTGTTTAGACTATGCAGTTTTCTATATATTCTTTTCAGTTAAATACATGTTTAAACAAATAAAGTGAATGAGGTTTTCAGTTATGCGTATTTCAAGTGTATTTATTTATTTAAATATTTAGTGTATTATGGATAGTCTAACACAGACTGCTGTTTATTGTTCCTGACCCAGGTATAAGTCACAATGGCAGTTGGCCAGTTCCGCCTCTTTAAGATCTGCACCTGCCTGGTGACGTTACTTTCATTTTTTAAAAGGCTCATTTGTCGGTAAGCGCACTTAAATGCACATGAATGTGGTAAATGAAAAGACGTGGAACGGCAAACCAATTTTGTGCTGTTATTAGTATTACTAATTACTAGTGTTATTAATAGGTACTAGTATTAGACGTTAAAAGTTTAGCTTTTGTCACCAGAATTTCTGTCTTAATTGTATCCCCAGCTTTTAGGTTATCTGTGAAATTGCGAGCAGTATTTCTCCACGGTTAATTGTCTTTAGGTCCGGAAGGTCACGAAAACTAAGTGGTGATCAAATTACTCTGCCAACAACGGTGAGCCATTCTTCAGCTCCAAAGCCAGTAAGTGATCTTGTTAATAAGAGCTCTGGGATGAAGATCTTTAAATGAAACATTTAAGATTCTCAATGAAATGAATGTATCCTTAAATGAAATGCTTCAGAAGTGTTTCTGAGAAACTGAAGTGGAACATCTGTAAGTAATTAGTAGTAAAAGCAACTGTATAAGTTAACGCAACATTGAAAAGAAGATGTAATACAACAGGAGTTGCCTTTTGTTTTAGCATTTATAACCAGCGTCTAGCGTAGCAAATAACCTTACAGAATACGGTAAAAATTAACCAAGCCATTTATTTTATGTGTTGAGGAGAAATATGTAAATTTGCAGTTTGTGCAGCAGAGGAATAATGAAGCATTTAAGTGAAGCCCTGTTGAAGATGGCAGGTGTCAGGTCATGTTCTCATTCATCCAGTCAGAGATTGAGGAATGGAGTTCCTGGGATGAGGAAGCCCCTACAAGCATCAAGATCGAGGGGGGAAACGGCAACATGCCCTCGCAGCCGAATGACATGGAGGAGGAGGAGCCAGACTACTTCAAGGACATGGCGCCCACCATCAGAAAAACACAGAAAGTATGCCTGTTCAAGACTGCCCCCCCCCCGTAACATTCCGTTTACTTTATAACATATTTAATAAGCAGACGGTTTTGTGTTTATTTTTCACTTCTAATAAATGCTTTCCATTATACCTCTAAATGTTTATTGAGCTCATTATGTGAACAATGCACGTGTGATAATTAAGGTTCTCAAGGGTCCAGTTTCAATTGTCTTATCTTCCTGCCTACAGATTGTCCTTAAGAAGAGGGAGCCTCTGAACTTGACAATTCCTGATACAAGCATAGGGTTTTCCAGCAGACTGGCTGTCAGTCATGATCTATCCTTTATCCAGCCAACGGTGAGTTTCGTGTCACAACTCTGCCCAGATTGCGTCAGATGTGATGGTGGCGGGTTTATTTGGCAACTCCCTGCTCGGCTGAATTTATCCAGAAGGTAAAAATTGGCTGGCATTTTACCGAAGAGACAATCTATTCTCTCTCCCTCTGAAAAAGGCATGTAATAAAGGACATAGATTTGGGTATGAACAGTAGGGCCGTGTCCCTACCAGTATGGTGGGAGTACCATGTGTGTTTAGGGCAGTAGGGGGGTCGGAACTAATTTGGTTCCTGTCAGTGTTGAAACTGAATCTACGTCATTGCAAGTGATGCACGTTTACTGTTAAGCCCAAATAAACCCCGTGGACTATATGACCTTCATAGGACCTGGTTGGACACCCCTGTCTTATGTTTTAACAGAATGTTCAATGTCTTCCAAGGCTCTCTTAAAGTGACTAACAATCTCTAATCAGAAATACAGACTTAAGTCCTCTTTGACAAAATCATTACATCAGTCAAGAGCCGACTTGGTTGATCGACTTGGTTCAGGGCAGGAGTGACCAAAACAGGAATGGGAGATGTGCTGTGTACAGTAAGGGGACTGACTTCAGTACTGTCCCTGACTATAATGCTCAGAAATATCATATTTATTCATTTATTTTTACTTATCAGGTGGGTCAAGCCTCTGAATGTACAGCCACATAATAAATCAGAGGCATTTAGGTTAAGGACCTTTTAACGGTAACCCAGCATAGATTCCCAGTGCGACTCCAGTGTGACTCCAGTGTGAAGGGTTACACGTCTTATAGTCCACTGGGAGTCCGGCACCATTCCCCAGCATGCATTGTGTGGCTGAGCTGGGACGGCATCCTCGTGCACTGGGTAACTCCTGCTCTCATGTCTGGGGTCGCTAGGCGGAGCTGGGGGACCTGGACACCTGGCAGGAGGACCACAACGCGTGGGAGGAGGAGTCCAGTATTGCTTGGGAGGCTGAGGAGGTGCTGAGGTATGACCCCCCCCTCTTTTTTAAATCCGTGATGATCAGCAAAATATATAATATAATTAGGTTAATTGGCGCCCTGAGCTGCCTGGCGTAGCGTTCCGGATTCTGCAGAACCTTGACTGCATATGTGATTAAAAGATGGATGGAGGGATGACTTGCTTTTTAATATTTAAAACATTTATTGACGACAACAACAACTGACGACAACAGAGGTCAGTGCTGGACAAGTAGTGTAGAATAGGCTCATCCTGTAAGGCAGCAGGGAACATAGAGGATTATTTTGAAAGAAAGAGGGAAAAAAGCATTTTGCAGGCTAAGTTTAAACAAGGTATCAATAACTACCTAACTGCAGACACAAAACATTTTGTTTTGGGGAGGGAGGTAATTGCGATTTTTGTGTCCTCAAAGAGCTATTCCATTATTTGACAGCAGGTGGCACTGTGTCACTGCTTTTTGCACCGTTCACTCTCCTTTTCCTGTCAGCAGACTTCCATAACCATAATCAGGGATTGACATAACTGGTACGCAAGTACGCATTCACCTTTAAAAACAATATGTGCGTAGTTATTTTATGTGCATTTGCGCTTGTATGAAAGCAAAATGTAATGCATTTTAATCTTTATATGCTAACTCTACTTCATTTGCGGTATGCAGGTTAAAATGCAAGGTACTTTCTTTGCAGCACAAATGCACATAAAATAAGTACGCATTTGTGTAATTGTGAAATTGTTTAAACATTTATTCACAACCCCCCCGCAAAAAAAGAGAGCCGTTACAGCCTTATTGTTTTGGTAATACACAGAAGTAAGAGGGCAAAAATAGTTTTATAATGTGTGTGTTTTATAGCTTGCTGTAAATGCTTATGTGTTCTACACTTTTGGGGTAAACCTATTCTAGAACTTCAGAGGAAGGCGTTGAACATTCCAGCATGTTCTGCTAACTTCAACCATCATGTCTCCTTGAAGCCTGTGTCAGGTTTTGACTTTAAAGAGTGTTACTTGACATTAAACATAAGCTTACTGTCATCTGAAAAGCTCATAAGGAAGAAGTATGAATAATGAATTGCTTTGATTCAAGACATCAATGAAGCTGACTGTTCATTTAATGCAATTGTGGTTCACTTCTGGTGCCTGGCTCGGGCCCTTTCACAGCATATTGAAATTTATGGAAATTAGTGCACAGAATGAGATTAAAGGTCCATATTTCAGTAAAAGCTGTGGGTGTCCTTTGCTAAATGTTTTCTGGGGAATCCTGCGTAAGCCAGCAGTAATTTATGTTTCCTGGCAGATTGATGAGCGAGTTCTCTCTGCTCACAGCCTTCTAGTGAGCTCTGAGGCAAGGCCATTGGCCGTCTCTGAGAGTGGGCGGGCCTTACCTCAGCCTCAGCCGTGGGCCTGCAGCTTCTGATGAGCTTGTTAGTGTTGACGAGTAGAGTCTGAAAACAGGTGTTTAGTGGCTGATGATGATGTCGTTATCTCACTGAAAACTGATGCTTTCTTGCTGTGCTGAATTCCCACTGGTGTCTCGACGTTTTACTTGCTGACATTTATCCATTGTTCACATTTTTTCTTGCCAAATAGGGTGTTTGTTTAAACATTTGTATTCCTACCACTACAGATGAGGCATATTGTGGGAATTGTTTCCAAAATTACTTTTTTTTTAATGCTGATGCTAAACCCCAACCTCTACTCCTTTTCCTCTGCTTTTAAATTAAATAAATTATTTGCATCTGACAGTGAACACAAAACCGAAGTCATTGCCTTCGTGGATTTTATCTTCCAAGCCTTTTACTACATATATTTCATATTTCAGTGACACATCAAAGTCCCGCTGGTGTGAGTCGTGTCTAAAATTCTCCCAGGCAGAGATGCCACGCCATCGTCACGAGCCGTTTCCATGGAAAGCTCCCACAGTCCTTTGCAGTCTTGCTTTGAAACATCTTTGAAAGCACTGGGCCGAATTCAGATGGGTGTTCTCCCGTTTCACACAGGCAGCAGAAGCTGGCAGAGAGGGAGAGGCGAGCGATAGAGCAGCAGAAGAAGAAAGTGGAGAAGGAGGCCCAGAGACTGATGAAAAAAGAACAGAAGATGGCCATCAAGCTGTCATAACGATTGCGGAGCTGGGGACGTGGCGTGAGGCAGGGAGGAGGCCGCATCCCCTGTTAAATCCTGCTTTTTCACACATTCTCTTAACACTATGCCCCCGCTTCCAGTGGCCTACTTTAAGATCACCTTCATACTGTTGATAGTGCTTTTTTTTATTTTTAATGCCTCGTGTTTGGGAAGATGCGTCCTGACTGGCAACAACCTCCAGGAACTAGGGGAGGTTTTTTTTAAACCAAGGTTTTTTTTTTTTTGTTTTTTGGATTTATGAATGCAAAGGGTTGGGGGGGGGCTTTTATGGGTCCTGCTGAACCGTTATTGCTGATTAGGTGGAATGCTTTCAGTTTTATTTTTTCCGCGTAAATGCCCGTGAGATTGGTCAGTGGCTGCACCTCTGACACGCTGTAGTCTGTTAGAAGGCTTGGGGAGATGCTATAATCGCTGGTGGGTGGTAGGAGAAGGTGGACACTGAAGCATTTTTCTGAAAAGCAGATGTGTTTGTCAACCAAAACAGTCAGGATTGTCATACGGGACAGATCAGAGTATCGGGGCGCCCTACAGCATTTGATTTTTAAACCAAGTGTTTCTTTCATTTTTATTTGTTAATTATGATGATCAGTTTAATTATATATGTTTTTAATTTGTATATATGATTTAGGGAAGCCATTCTGAAATACAGATCATCTTCATAATTATATCAAGAAAGAGGTGACTGAAAGTACTGCAGTTATGTGATGACCATCCGTTTGTCACGTCTGCCTTGGGAGCTGAATTGAATGGCAGCCTGCAGACGGCGTCAGCTGTGATGTAGAGGAATGAAATTATGACGTTTTCGGTTGAATGTTCACCTGAGAGTCCACTTGAAAGGTATTCAGTGATGGGGGCGGAGTCTGAGGGAAAAACTGAGATTGAGAAGTCTTGGACTGTTGTCATGGAAACATCACATAATTTTGGTTGGATGAAATACTTTTTTTTTTTTTTAGTTGAACGAACGGCTGAATGCTAGATGAATGGTTTTTGAATGAAGCTTCTCTGTCATACAAAATAAAGGACTAAAGATTGAGCTTTTTGTTCGCAAAGTATCTGCTCTTTGGGAAGTGCCAGCCTCTTTACTGGGAACCTGTGGAATCGACTTAATGGGAAATGACAGGATTGTGAAATCCATCCGCGTGGGAGTTTATGAGATGATGGACTCTCTGATAAGTGAGACACCTTCGTTTTTTTTTCTGCTTCTGAACGAGCGATCTGTGGACACTCCCGCTCGGTGTTTGCAGTCCATGGCTGGTTTCTGAAAAACGTCACGTGTTCCGCACAGGAGCGGCGCCCATAACATCCAGACTGACGCAGCACATTCATCGTTGGCCAGAATGATTATCCAAAACCAGTCAGATGCTGCGACTCGGTGCTAGGAGCTGTGGTAAAACGCAGCATTCGAAGGTAACTGTGGTTTTAAAACGCCCTCAGCCAACAGTGTCCGATCCCAGCCGGGGCCCAGCCATCCTACCCTTCAGCAAGAGCTTAACCTGCACCGCCCCACTGAAACATCTGAATGTATAAATAGGCAAAACATCTATTGGCTGAGCCAGTAAGTACAGATATTCATGGAGAGGCGGGAGCAGGCCAGGGTGAGACAGATGATTGGTTGTCCAGTTGAGTGGCTTTCTGCTCCACCATTGGCGATGGTGGCAAAAAGGTGGGCTGTGGCCGTGATGACTCATGATGTCATTCTACAAACCTCAGTCACCATCTGTATCCCTACTGCCCAAACACAGCAGCTGTAATGTTCTGCGTCTGCCGGTACCGGGGCACCAGAGAAGAATGTTGATCTGGTTCTTTTCTGTCCATGAATGGAACAAATGTTCATGTTGTTTCAAAAAGGGGTGGACAAGGTCATCCTGACAGCATATTAAACCTGAGCTTAGGCTTCTGTGACTGCAGTGTTTTGTACCAGAAATTCAGTTCGGTAAATCTTTCACTGTCTGTCAAGGGAAATGTTAAAAAACGACTTTGAGTCTGACCTACTTAAAAGGAAATAGTCTCTCCCTCCGTCTGAGAGCACCAAAGCGGCGCGGGGGTGGAGCGAGGGGATTTCACACCCCCAGAATTCAGTATTTGTGCCCCTTCCTATTCAAGCGCACAAACCGATTTCACCGGATATATCACTTTGTTGAAATCCCATTTTAATTTCCTGTGGAAAGGGAATGAGATTTCGTCCTGATTGCACCCGCGTGTCCCCCGGGGGCTGCGAGTGCCGTCGCTGTTTACGTTTCCACTCGGGCTCTAGTCCGCCTGGCATGACGGTGGTTATTACAGATCAGCTGGTAACGGGATTCGGTGACACTCCTGCGGTCAGCTCCGGATACCTGGGGACCGACACCCGCCCAGACGTCGAGCCTGAGGGTCATGTGAAACCGCACAATACCCTAACAACGCTATGAACATCAGGGTTCAGGTCCATTTAATCCCAAATACACGTACGATGGTCTAACGCGCTCCTTAATCTTTTAAGATGCAGTCATTATTGTGGAAGCTCTTTTTAAAAGCATTCTCAGATCTGCACATTAAAATCTGGCTCACTTCATACCCACACCACTAAAAATATTCATAATTACCAGCATTTCACTCAGGTTTTCAGGTTGTTCTCTCATTCATTGAAATGTTTGCACATTTTCCCCAGTTTGACATCTTATGTGTACTTTAAATTATTAAATGTGTAGTTTGAAATTCAATATTCATGAAATAGGATTTTTTTTTTTTTTTAAATATTTACTTCAATCCAATCCAGGATGCCCCACGGCTTGCCCTGTGCTGCCTGAGAGCCTCCGGCCCCCTTCCGGACAGGATAAGTGCTTTGGAAAATCTCATTTAAAAAAAGGATCCAGAAAATACATCTCAGTCTCCAAGCCAATTTTGCAGTACTGAGTTTGTTATAATTGCCACTGGTCTTGTACGTCTGGGTCATTAAAAGTGTAACTCGATGTAACCAAAGCTGCATTTACAAGCTCAAAATAAATGTCTTGCATCTACATCCAGGATTATTTTATCTCTAGTTTAGTGCATGGAGGACTAAGAGAACCTTGTCCTGCTGCCTTTTTTTTTTTACAGACTTGTGACTGTAGGTTTTCAGAGAAAGAAAGAGAGAGAGAGTGAACAGGAACTTCAAAGTCAGGGGAGTCGAATGAATTCTGTTACGGACACTGTCAGTTTAGCCGGGTGCATAGTGATCTGCTGGAGATAGAAAGCTGTAGAGTGATACAGTGAGCTGACAGGGCTGGAAGGGGGCACTAGGATCTGCCAAAACATCAACCTGTCAATGGAAAGCGCCTCAAAAGGCTTTTAATGCCACTCTGCCGGGTCGTTTGCCTCGCTGCTTACTGTCGTCTTTAGAGAGTCATCGAGAACATTAGGCGAGATGCGCCGTCTTGGATCCTGCAGAGAGGCTCAGACGTTGCGATTTTAAATTGGTTCCGGGGGCCTTTTTTCAGGCTCAGCATTCCCCGGTGCTTCTTGCCAGGTTTAAGAAATCTGCAAGGCGTCTACAGATCAGCTTCTCAAGCCTCAGTGACCTACTTGCTAGTTTTTACAGTATCATTTGTAATTTGGCGAGTCATTAGTGTAGGTCATGCAGAATCAGGGCCTGCTGCAGTTTGTTAGTCATGTGAATTGCTACTTTAAACTTCATGACGCACACAGCAAGCTGAATGTCCTCCATACCCTTACGGGGTTGATGTGTGTATCACGGCAGCTATAAGATTTTGCCCGAAAACACAGGAAGAAGAAGTGCTGCAACTGGCACAATGAGTCAGGGTGCTGGAAGAGGGTCTTCAGATTGAACTGCCTGATTTTCTAGGGATAGTAATAAAACAAATCCTGATTGTTTGCACTTAATATATTCATGCTTTAATCAAACGAAGGAACGCAGGGCAACACAAGACAAATGCTGTTCCGATGCCTAAACAAGACATTTTTACACATTAAATGAGGTTACAGAAGTCGCAAATAAATTTAAATTTTCCAGCTGTCCATATATAACATTTCAAATAATCACCAAAAACTCAATATACAGAATGACTTCCCAGATGTAACCTGACCATCTGCCCAGATGATTGGTTTAAAAAAAGGAACGTCCAGCACACAAATCCCTCCCACTTCATGTCGCCCCAGGTGTCCACCTCTGTACACAGTGCAAATCGCAGGGGGATCCTTACAATACACACACACACACACATATAAGCACAGTGTACACAGTAAGTGTGCACCACGGCCCAGCACAGTGCACATATGCATCACCGGGGTGGGTCCATCTCACACCGCAGCCCCCATGTGACGCAGTGAGCGAAGGCTCACCATACAGCAGCCGCGGATCAGAACCCCGATGTTGTAGACCGGCTCGGTGCTGGCCCGGTGCGTGCAGTACAGCCAGGCCACTGTGGGTAGCATGGGCACTGCCAGGGCCGCCAGGTCCACCAGGAAGCTGCTGCTCCAATACCGCTTGCCGACCAGCACCCCTGCATCTGACAGCCCCTCGCTGGGGGACCCCGTGTCAGGTAGGGCTCCAGGTTTGCGATCAGCCGGGGGCAGGGGTGCCGGCTCAACAGGCTCAGGGATGAGAGTTACACTGGCTTCCCGGAGCTTCAACAGGTGGAGGAGGAGGGCTTGGAGGTCAGGTGGCCCAGGGATAGGATCTGTCTGGACCGCCTTCTCCACAGAGACAGGAGATGGACCGGGTTCGAGGACAGGGTTACCCCTGTCTGCTGATCCCTCCAACTCAGAAGCCAAATCCTCACTAGGAACTTGCCTGGGGATATCAGCCCAATCGACCCCCTCGTCACTGATATGCAGACCGCTGTCGGTCATCTCACGAGCTTCCTGTGCTGCCAGGCCGGTAACACTAGAGGCAAGCTCCTCCTCGGGACAACTGCTCTGAGCAACCTCCATGCTCCGGAGCAGGGCCTCCAGCTTGCGGTTCTGGATGTTAATGTCAATGAAATACTTCTGGATGCCCTTGTCCTTCTCTACCAGGCTGCTCCTCATGGTCTCCACCACCTGCCGCAGCTGCCTGATCTCCTTGTGCGCCTCCTTCAGGGCCAGCTGGGCCTCCACACGGTGGCACTCCTCCTCAATCCAGTCCTCCTGCATCCGGCTCAGCTGGGCTCGCAGTTCCTCCACCTCCATCTCCCTGAGAAGATGATGATCTGAAGGTTTGGCCTCATGGGTTTTTTTCTCCCGACACACTAAGAATTTCACTCAAGATACAAAAATACTCCCTGCTAATAATTTGAAGGTAATGGAACAGACCTCTCGCGATTTCTTATCTCCGACTCCTTCAGCTGACTCCGCAGGTGTCTGATCATGACCTCCTTCTGTTGCAGGGGCGTCAGGTACTGCTCAGGGCTGGGGGGCTTAATGCCATGGTTGTCCCCACATGAGTGGTAGCGCCTCCTTACAAGGTGACGAGAAGTTTTTCTGTTGACATTCCTTAGTTTCAAAGCAATGTTCACAACTGGAAGCAAGACAATGAGTAACGGAATCATTTTATTCAACTCAAGGAATTAAACTACAATAACAAAAATCAAGCATATCTAAATTTTTACATCAAAGGAAACACCCTATATTATCGCTCTACAAAATAATCTTGAAATTCACACAAAGTACGCAAAGGCAAACTTCACTTACACCTGCAATCATTGCAAATTTTGGTAATTAACCTGAACTGATAAAAACTTCAAAAGACACAAAAATGACTGATACCACGGCATTTAATTTTTTTATTTTTTAAAGTAACCGACTGATTTTTGTTATTCAATCACGGACACATTCACGGTGGAAATCTTTCAGCAGCCACACATCAACGGAACAGAAGTTGCGTGTTCGCTGTGAGCCCTGATGCGTGGAAGCCAGAGTTATGACACTTATCCCTAAGCTCTGCACTCGGCACGTCAGCCGATGCCACACAGAGTGCATCTCCGACTCCTCTCCAGGACTCGGAATTGACGACACAGCAGATGGAGCCTTCCGGAGACCACAGGGAGAGATAAAAACAGCAACCGCGAGACCTCGGGCAGGTTACTGCGTCACCGGGGCCATCTGGCTACAGCTGAGAGCTGCCTCTCTCAGGAGATGGGTCTACCGGCCCCATGACACTCTGCACAAACGAGGACCGAGGCCCAAAGCGGGCAAAATGGGCCAGAAGCACGAAGAACCAGCACCAGTTCGGGGGAGGAACCCAGTCTATCTTCCATTACAATTGGGGGGAAAGTCAGTTGAAAGCAGGCAAACGCCGCCACACACACCCCCCCTTAGCAGTAGAGCCTCAACTGTGCTAATCCAATTTGGGGTGGAGGGGGGTGACGACACTTCTATGCAAACCAGCCCCCCCTCCATGACCCACAAAAAGCTACACGGCAACAGGGGCTTCCACGGTATCCTGGCAACCCAGGATGCTGTATCATCCTCAGCAGACACAGGAAGGAGCGGAAGGTAAAGCACGCAATTCCCAGAGGAAACGCAGGATTAATGCATGGCTGGCGTTCAGCTGCTCCCCCGAGGGACCCAACCTTCACAGGGACAGCGCTCTTGAGAGTTTAGCAGACAGTGAGGCCACACCCCTCACCTGACACGTTCCCTCCCTCGCTGTGCTACAGTTTATAATCACTCTCAGGAAGAGACCAAAGCCAAACCCCCCTCTGGGAACAGTGTTGTAACGACGGCCTCCTGGTTTCCATAGCCCTTCACACAAGGACCTCAGAAGAGGACAGAAATGCGATACGGTAATGGAGATACCAAAGCAGGCCTGCCGAGCATAAAATATTCAAGTCATCCATCATTTTCTCAGCGTTCGATTCGGAAGAAGGCCAATATTTTCTGCTACTCAAAGCGAGGCATCATTTAGATAAGACTACCAAAACAATTCCTGCTTGTTTGACCTTGAAAACAACACCGCCCCCCAACTTCCACAATTCCCAGTGTGCATCATTGTCACAGCAACCCAGGAGCCAGGAAGTACCAGGCAGAAGAGCTTGCGTCACTGCTGCTGTTGGGGACGGGAGAGCGGGGTGCCACCCTGCAGGGGGCATACAGCTCCAGGCCCGCCAATGGATGCTTGGGCCCGGGCCCAGTGCTCCTGCCTGGGGCGGCACGGCTGCAAAGACAGGCGGGTCAGACATCAGACGCGGGCTCAGTACCAGTCAGCAACCCAAGGCAGAGTTCCAAGTCTGAATTTGAAATCTCAGGGAACAGATCACAGCTCCCTGGCTGGTTTCCACCATCAAAGAGCATACAGTGAGCTCGACGCGAAATAGGACTGTGCATTTGTGTGAGATCTCAAATGGTTATTTTTAATTCTCGTAAAAGGTTGTATTTTCATCAGTCCTACTGCGCCACACCGCCTTACCTGTGAGAGAACATCGGCCTCTTTGCCGCAGGGCTGCTGGTGGACAACGGTCTCAGCTTGCCACCGCCTGAGGGGCCAAGATCTGTGTCGGCACCGAAAGAAAGGCCCATCAGAGGGGACCATGGTGACAGAGACATGAGGCGCCGCTTCCCCTCCGTCCACCTCAGCCAAGTGGCAGCGAGCTCGCGCTCCACATCGCCCTCCTCGTCGGAGAGCAGCTCGTCTAGGTTCATGGCCCCTCTAAAGGGATCCCAGAGCAGTGTTATGGCAGAAAAGGACTCCTGGAAAGCGGTGGTGAACACGCACCTCCAGGTTAGCCTTCCTGTGCACTCAGTGCCTTTTCAGCCTGCGATCAAGGGGCCCATTTGGAGAGACGTCTCCATGGCATCAAGTTACACATCAAACAAAAGGCATGACCCGTCTGATAGCTGCTCGGCCGCATTAGCGCCTGCGGTACGCTGGAAGGAGCTTTTAACCTTCCGTCTTTAGAAAGGAGAGACGCAAGACGGTGAATTGACTTCAAATAGACTTTCTGTCCAGCACCAGTGCTGCATGCTGCAAGCAGCACTGGTTGTCGTACAGCATATGTATCAGTAATAGTGACAAAGTGAGGTACTCTGTGGGGATGCATAGCTGAGAGCAAAAACGGTGCCGCCCTGCTCTAGGAGGCCTTTTCACCAGCAATAAAAACCATGTCTGCAAAACTGACAGTATTTATACCATCTGGACTATTAAACTATCAAACAGGAGCAAAACTAACAGGTGAATGCAGTGCAATAGGCAAGTAACTAAAGTGTTAATGAGACACAGAGATGCCCTCATTGAAACAGCGGGCGCCCTCCATCGAAACGGTCTCTTCAAACGGAGCGGCTTTGCCCCCTGACCTGCGCTCGGTACAGGGGCGCGGCTCTCCGCCATCCCGGTCACACGGACCCTCTTTCGGTTCCTCTTCTTGCGCTCGCTGGCCGCGTATGACCTCGGGGGGGCGCTACCCTCTGAAGGGGACGTCAGCTGGCTGCTGGGGCATCCTGTGTCGTCTGAAAGACAGGCAAAGTCGGGCCAAAATGTCTCTCCCCCCGCGTTCATTTTTTTTTTTTTTTTTTGTTTGTTTACTTTAAACACCTGTTTCGGCAAGTAAAATCCGCTATTTTACCGTCAACCTATGTTCACAATTAGTAATAAGTAATCTCGGGAATTTAAAAATGAAGCACTTTGAAGCATTCAAGTGCATCAAATGTACCGAAAGCTAATTCAAGTAGTTGAGCGGCTCAAATTCACACGAAGAGCCGGAGATCCAGCGGGAGGGGACCTATAAGGGTAAAGAGCCTTGTAACACTAGTGTTAACCGGCTGTTTCACCCATCAAGTAGGGAGAGAGATGGCCGAGGCTCCGAGGCGGCCGGTAATGCAAAGAAAGGGACCACTGACCCCGTAATACAATTACACAATGGTTCCAAACCTGAGCATGAACTGTTGGTACCGATGGCACTCTTAGTGGGGTCGGAACTGTGCCCAGGTACCGGCGTCTCCTCCGGGGAGAACAAGTTCTGCTTCGGGCGGAATGGCCGTGGGATTCGGCTGCGGGGACTCCCCTTCGCAGGTGTGCGGCTGCCCTGTTTTTACAAGAAATAATATTATTTCCTTTTTACAAGAAATAATATAAGCACTTTAAGAGACCGAAGCTTCAGACACGTTTGCCGCCTGTTCGTCTCTCGTCGAGCGATTTGGATAAATCGGTACTGATGTGGGATTGTATCACGAATCAGATATAGGTTTTGTTTACTTTTCGGTGTGTTCAAGTTAAACAGAGAATAACGCGCTAACAAAATCACAACATAAATGCTTGTGAGATTAACTTCCGACTCCACAGGTGTGATCCCCGGCAGCTACACTGTCTGAAGAACAGTAGGACGTGCGGACGAAGCCCACCTCGTATTCTTGGGAAGAGCGCATCACGTCCGACGTCAACCTGTAAAGAGAAGAGCCCAGACTCAGAAGGTCCCAGACACGCCCCGCCCCCACTCATAATTAGGCAGCATGCTCCGCCACCAAACATAATTACGCGCAACGCCCCGCCCCAAATATAATTAGGCGCCAAGGCCACACCCCCAACGATAATCACGCACCGCGCCCCGCCCCCAACCCTCATGCTGTTCCTCGTTTTGCTCCCGAACGTTTCGTGCGTAATCGGGAGGTCGAATCGTTGGATTAATCCCAATGTAATGAGTAGGAAGACCTGCTAAATGCTCCCGATACGCCGTCGGTAAAATGGAGATTTAAAATTAGCTCTCCTTTACAGGTGGCGTTAAACCGATGTATTTAATCATAAAACAGCCGTGATTTATTATCAACCGAACCCCCCCCAGCTCTAACATGTTACCGTATTTTCCTTTTCGATAGATAAGGGTGAGTGAAGCCGTAAAGAAAGATTTTATCTTCCCTAAACAGAGTTATCGTTTCATATACCGTCTCTTGGTGCGGGTCTCATTTTAACTGCTGCTATTCTCAATAAATATTACTGTTTGAGTTTTATAGTAATAAGCACGATTCGTTTTACTGCAGATACACAAAAGGTAACTTTATTGCCTGGTACCGTGGGTTCTAAACCGTTAAACCGACTCATAGCTGCTGAATAATTATTAAAATACACTTAAACGAACCTGGCCTTTTGGTGCTGATCATCGTGTACTCACGGTCGCACTGTGTGCCAACCACAAGCACACTTCGGGGCAATCTGAAAACCATTTGGCAACCGATCGTTATCTCATTTGTGAAGATATGCCGCCTTTTTATCATCTGTTCACCCTAAATAGATGTAATACCTGTACATTTCAGATGTTCAACAATTGTCTTTTATTGATACGTCGAGAATATTTGCTGTACAATTGATTTAATCACAATTTATTCACAAGCCGTGCGACGTGTAAGATTCTTAGCTGCATGCTGGAAGCGTGAACCTGGCTTTCACACATAGTCCTCCACAGCCTTGATGTGTTGCTGAAACTCGTCTGATTTCACCCACACATAATTCCCCTGCTCACTCTGAGAGGGAGCTCAAGGCAAATGTTTTATTCATAAACTGCAACTGGATGGTGTATTTCTCCGCATTATGGACTGAAGTGTTTTTACACACAGTGCACATGAAAATATAAAATTCTAACGCTGTAAATGGAAGGTGTGGGTGAAACAGGCTCTATTTTCGTGGGTTTAAATATTCATAGAATTGCACCCAGTTAAAAGAATTAGTATGTATTTATTTTATATTTGAGGGTCACTACATATTAGTGGAGAAAATACAATTAAAAATGCTGTTATTTGACATCAGTTTGCTTTTTGTTACCGTCTGATTATGAGTATAATCATAGTCTACGGCGCGATCAGGCTTTGCCTAGCAACAGACTTGGTAACAGAGGAATATGTTGCATGGCCAACACTCGCTAGATAAGCCAATTACACAGGCAGACTTTCCTTTGTTTTAATGAAAATGATACTTGTTAGAGTGATGCAGGGATATGCTGCAGGCTAACGGGTGTGCAGCATGGCGCAGGACGCCGTTCGGCGGCTGCGTCGCCTTGCCAGTTCGTGTCACTGTGCTGTTGTGTGCCTCTGTGCTTAACAATGGGTAGCTGGTTAGTGGTGATGACTGGATGGAAACCTCCCAGATCAAGGGAGCCTCAATGTATGACTGTTATCAAGTTAGCTTGTTGTGCTCAGCCCCCCCCCCCACGTGCCAGTTTCTGAACAAGGTTAACAAAGATTTCCCAAAGAACATTACAGGTGAATATCAAAATGTAACATTTAGGGGGGAGACAGCAGAAGAGTTAAAATACTCTGCAGGTAAATCCCAGCGGTATACAAGTCAGAATAGGGTATGTAAGTGTTCCGGTAAATGTGAGGCACTGTGGGCTTACAATCCCCCCCCCCCCATAGCCACCATTAGCTCTCAGCACTTTATTCACCAGTAGAAACACATTAGATCAAAAGCCGCCAATATCTCCAACATCACAGGAGCCGTGTGTGTGTGTCTTTGATGGAGATCTTTGCGGGGAGGCTGGCATGAACAGGCGCGACCTGTAGGGGGCTCCAATGCTGATGTTCCTGAAAGCTGCACATTCATTCTGATTGGTCAACAAAGAGCCTGCATTGGTTGAGTCTTAGCTTCTTCTCAAGCAGGAGACTGTCCCACTGTGAGGGGGCCTGACTGGCAGTACATATTACATCATACATATACAGTGCTCAGTACACCCCCTTTGAAAGGTAAGATTTTAATCTATATGTCAAGGAACACAAGAACAATTTCCAAAATTTTGACAAGACTGAGTTTTATAGAACATTTGCTTAACTCGTGAACATGAAAGTAAGGTTAATAATATAACTTAGATTATATCTTCAGTTTTACTCAAATCAGGTGATGCAAAAATGAATACACCCCCAACAAAAACTACTACATCTAGTATTTTGTATGACCTCCATGCTTTTTAAGGAGTCTTCTATGCATGGAATGAACAAGTTGGTGACATGCTGCAACATCTATCTTTTTCCATTCTTCCATTCCTTTAGAGCCTGGATGCTGGATGGAGAGTGACGCTCAATCTTCAGAACTCCCCATGGGTGTTCAATTGGGTTCAGATAAGGAGACATACTTGGCCACTGGATCACTTTCACCCTGTTCTTCTTCAGAAATGCAACAGTGGCCTTATATGTGTGTTTTGGACCATTGTCATGTTGAAAAGTGCATGACAACCAAGGGCACGGAGTGATAGCAGCATCCTCTCCTTCAATATAGAGCAGGACATCTGTGAGTTCATGATACCATCAATGAAATGTAGCTCCCAGACACCAGCAGCGCTCATGCAGCCCCACATAAGGACACTGCCACCACCGTGGTTCACTGTAGGCACCATGCATTCTCTTTTGTACTCCTCACCTTTGTGATACCATACAGTTTTGAAGCCATCAGTTCCAAAAACATCTTGGTCTCATCACTCCAGAGTATGGAGTCCCAGTAGTCTTCATCTCTTTCAGCATGGGCCCTGGCAAATTCTAGACGGGCATTTTTGTGGACGGCCATTAGGAGAGGCTTCCTTCGTGGGTGACACCCACGCATGCCATCCCTTCCCAAATTTAGCTTTGCTCCTAAGACTTTCAATGGGGTGTACTCATTTTTGCAACATGGTCTTCAATGAATTTGTCAGGACATTTACTTTTTTATGTGAGCAAATTAACAAATCTTGTGTGCAATCACTGGCCCACATCTGTGGGAGTATTTTTTTGTAGCATAGTATCCCATAGAAAATGTTGATTCTGAAAGGAAACAAAAGGCTTTCTGACAAATCTGTTGGGGTGTACTCATTTATGCTGAGCACTGTATTTAATGAGCAGGCACTTTGGTCTTTAGTAACACAAAATTGAGACAGTAGGGTGAGCCAGTCCCTAGATCAATTGCGGTTAAGGGCCTTGCTCAAGGGCCCAACGTGAAACCAGTCTGCAAACTGCCTGCATGACAGCTGTATATTCATATTTTTAATCAAGTTGGTCAATTTTGACTTTTCAAATAATTACTTTTAAATTACCCACTAAAATCCACTAGGCCTCTTGTCAGCGTTAGTGACACCATAGTATATTTCATCACCAACTGAACAACATACGATTTTAATGGCAGGGAAGTGATGGATGTATGGACAGTTATGAAACACCATCTGTCTTCATTCAAGCTCAGAACCAAGCCGTCTGCAGGACGATGTTCGACAAGCGCACAGCACGTGTGTGCCACCGAGAACGAAAGATCTGGTTCAGCACTAACAGTGAAGTATATGTACACCAGAGCATGAAGTTCACAAGGAAAGACCGTTACACGAACTGATAAATGACCTGCCAAGCGAACAATGCTATTATTGTGATTATAAAATACTTATAACTGACATCTCTCGAGTCCTGCTTTGTCATGCTGAGATGTTCATTTGGAGCGCAGGCATAAATCGGGAGCCGTTATCAGGAACAGTAATCACTCATCACGTCCACGGAACGCCCTAAGTCATGCGAACGCTTATTGTAAACACCAGAAGCGTATTTTCAAGCCGTGGAATAAATGTCTTCACGTTTGATTTGATCCTTTTTTAACTATACGATGACAATATTCTGGTGAAAACGGCAGATCAGGTTAAGGCAGAATGCCAACGGTTATTATAGCCTATACGTACGCAGACTATAAACACTAATGAAGAAGATCCCTGAAACTTGCCTTCGTCTTGTTACGCTGTGGATAAATATGATAGCACTGTAAATAGTTTCGTATAACACCTTTTAAACGTTTAAGATGCGGGATGATTTCAAAGGCAGACACTTGGAGATCCGTAAGCTATCGGTATTCGTGTTGTTTTCGCCGATGCTTCTCCCGAGGCGCAGCTCGCCACAGGTACCCGCGGGTTTCAAACGCCTCCACACACATTTGATAAAACCGAAAGAGAAAACAACCCAGAACACGCGACTATTGCGACGGATCAAGGGACGATCAATGTATGATGCGCTTCTTTTCACACACAGATTGTATCCAATGTACGCCACACACTTATTATCATTGATTTTTTTTCTTAATAGCGGTATTAAGCTATTTACCATAATTGTCGTATTCCCCACCCCGCCCCCAGTACCTGCTCCATCCTAAACACGCCCGAATATTTTGAAGCCCGACACTTGCCTTCCTGTTTGTTGTAAATTCCCGTTTAACGGTCTTTTCCAGTCCACTGGATCCAGTTTCTAAAGTGCAGCCACACAGCTCGTACTGACTTTATAATGACTTTTTTGGATGCGCAGCGCACGGGAGGAGCGATGCTGACGAATCCGAGTCTGGAAGCTTCCCGTCTCTGTTATGATGCCCTTGGCTCAGCAAGCAAAAAAAAATGTGCTGGGATGGGATCGGAGGAGAAAGGGCTGCTCACCGCATCCCACCGACTGACTGCACGCAGTCAATGTGACTCATGTAATAAGTGCGTTATATAACCTCGGCGTTTAACTGTTCCCGCACCGCAGCTAAGTTGAAGCATCACGCAGTCTTTTGTGAGCACACACTGTACCCTATTGACTGGACCTGCAATTGTAAAGTAGTAAGACCATCGTTCCTATTTTCTCCCCTAAATCTATTTCATGCACTTCTATTGATGAGCCGTATTTATAATACACGCCAGCTATATAGGCAGTAATGGCGCAGGTGACTTCGTGTCATATGAACAACAAAGTGCTGTAAATATAGGCAACTATATAGCCAGGGCCTGGTCCAGATCAAAATCACTAAGGGCGCATCTGAGATTGGTGACGGAGCACGATCCCCTGAATCATGTCGCAGTCATGGACTGATTGACATCCACCTGAGGGTGTACATTATTCATTTCAGGGTGCTACGTACCCTTATAAACCCGGATCTGACTGCAGCCCAGGTGTTGAAGCACGAACGACTAGTTAAAATAAAGACATTACGGTAGCCTACATCACTGTCTTTAAACACAACCACACGGTGTTTATCTTGTGGGAGCCAGTGATTTTATTGATAATAAACGCGATATTCAAATATTCAAAATCTGTGTATGGATACATGCTCAAATGATTCCTGTACCTTTAATTGGGCAAAACAATATTTTGTAAGACTTCTTGTTAATCTTCCACCTGTATGACTATTCGCTGTCCGAATGCAAATTTAGCAATATGTTAAACATAGTATATGTAGGCATATTATTTGAAAATATTAAGCATAATGAGTGGGAAAAGCGTGGCTATCCATAACTATTGCAAGGTCTTATAGTGCTCGATCTCGCTCTTTGTTGGGTTGGGGTTAAACTGACATAATCTGGCCTTGGCTGCCACCTGGTGGAAGGAAAATGTTCTGGACGCACCATATAGCTGCGACAATTTTTATTGCCGAGTAACAGCCGGTAAAAACAACAAGGATTTTTGATTTTGTTCAATGACCATACACAAAATATCCTATTTAATCTATATGAAACTTTTAAATTAGCAAAAATGTATATGTAAATTTCATATATGTATACTCTGACAGTTTTTTTTAACAGAAGTACTACAAGTGTGTTACTGAATATAATTTTGAATAATTTACGCCACATTAAGTTAAATGTAATTGATAGTAGTATTTTGCAAATTAAAACTGCAGTCGCTAAACATACTAATTAGGTTTATTATACATGTGAGATTTTGATCTTTTTCATTTTTGTTGATGTTAAAGGTAGGCCTATAGATGGACTTAAACCAACATTGGCAGGTATCGAATGTAATATTATTACAGAATAACAGTCAGAAATATTAATAACTAAGGAACTGAACTTGCAATGAGGAAATATCTATGACTTATAGACTTGGTAAAGGCAATGACGTATCCATTTCTCATCGAAATTATAAACCGCTCAAATCGTGTCGGAATTAAATTGGTACGTCTATTTGAAGCGCATGTTTGATTCACATTTTGAGTGCTACAGTTAAAATAATTCGGTTCATTTGGGACAGTTATGTTCTATTTGTTAGTCATTAGCTTTTGTGGTGTGCAGTCGGCATGTCGGTGCTACCCTGCTTCAGTTGTTTTCATGTTACAAATATTTAATCTTATCGCTGCCGAAGACCTTGTCACTGGTTACAGCAAACACCACAACTGGTTAATGAGTCACTGTTGTATCCTGTGTTTACGCATCTTATCTGGAAGCCAAACACATTTTCGTTTACACTTCGGAAGAGAAGATAGAGTTTTGTCCCGTCGTAAAGCTTGGCATTTTATTCAGCGTGCAGCAGAACTACGTCGTATAGAAGTCCTGGAAATATAATAGAATGACAAAATATATAGTAGTTGTTTATAGATTATTGTTTAAAAATTCCGATATAAGCTAGCCTACTTAATAGTTACAACTGATTAAAAATGTACGTAGGATTCCAGGTGAACCTAGCAGGGAAAAACTTTTTTTTTAGTCGTCCAGCTTTTTCAAAATCTGTCCCTTAGAGGGCGATGGAGTCCATAAAAATATTTGTTACCAAACTCCTTCAAATATTGATGCTGATGCGATACGAGAGCGTCCTAAGATGTACAAATAATTTCGTTATTCTGTTTCCAAAGAGCAGAAGATGGCCTGGACGTAACTTTTTTACTAATATGAATTATATTAGTAAATATTAGTATTTTTTTTATTTAGTTATTTTAATGAAGAGTTTATGTCTACAAATGTAACCTTAAGTGAAACTGAACCCTAACCAAAAACGATGTTAGTAAGAAACACGCACTTAGCACGTTATTTTTTACATTAATAACTAGAGTTATTAATGAATAACTTCATAAAGAATGAGTTTTTTTTACTTGTATAAGCATCTTCCGTTGATATAAATATTGAGTGAACAAAATGATACAAAATGAAAAGCGAAACATTGGTGGTCATTTTAGATGGTCTGAAGATGAATAAATCGTGCGCCTCTATTGAACGCGGTTATATCCAAGTCCTGTGTAGTTATGCTTATGTCGTCAGAATAGTAGCTCATCATAACTGCGAGGTGATTTGGGGTCTTTCATCTGCTCATTAATATTAAGAATCAATGTTGCATGATTTTTGGCTTATATGTCATCTACAGAGTTACATTCTTTCGTTTCTTAAAATACTTTGTTCAAAGTAGGCCTGCTTCTTGTTTTGATTGCTAGAGGTATAAAACACATTTTTCTTCAACTCAAAGGTTTGAAAACGTGTCATTATATAGGCGTGATAAGGAAAATAAAAGGGTACGTTTTGTTTAATTTAAACACTCGGAGCTGCCCATGGCAAAATTTAATATGAAGTTTGCAATCTGAGGCTTCTGTTCACCATGGTCATTCCGCTTGAGTAGAGGTGTCCCCTCGCACCGGTCATGGAGAGACCTGCGAAATCCCAACCTTCTCGCCCAACTGAGGTGTTCGTCTTCCGTTTTAACAAGTCAATAGAAATTACCAGGGAAGTTCTCCTATAAATACCAGTACGTATGTGAGAGGGGCGTGCCCCGCGCTTCATCCAGCGCTCCAGTCTCCTCTTAGCGCACTTTTCTAGTGGACGGAAAGCCGGGCTCCTGTATTCAAGCGATCAAACCGGTTTCACTGTGGAGCAGGCTTCAGATTATTTTTGGGGCAGTACTACTATGGATGTCTCTCGAGCAGCAGCGTTTTGCTTGACTTTTGTCTTCTTCTGGGATTTACCGGGTTTTCACTCAGCTGCTATTTTAACTCCCTCGGTCGCGAGGAGAAACAAGGGAACGAGGGTCCTGTATGATGGACAGGAGTCACCCAAATTCTCGAAAGAGATCTTCGCATCCTCCCAGAGCCAAAGCCATCAGCAGGATGATTTTAAAGACGCCATTATACCCCACGATTACATGCTCTCCATTTACAGGACATACTCTGCGGCTGAAAAACTGGGGCTAAACGCGAGTTTTTTCCGCTCGTCCAAGTCTGCCAACACCATAACAAGTCTTGTGGACAGAGGAAAAGGTTGGTCAAAAATGTTAACGTACCCCAAAGACTATACCGAATATTTAGCAAATATAACCAGGGCAATTCAAATGTTTTGTACTTTTATTAGACAGTCACCAATACTTACAGAGAAATTATATGTGCTTTTCATTCACGTTCTTCGGTGAGCAGCGTAAAGCGAGGCAATAGTGCTTTGTAACAAATATTTATATCATTTAGACCGCTTTACTGTGTTTATATTTTGAGATGCACAGTTAAAAGATGATGATCTGTTTGCTCTCAGCCATCACTGGCATGATAGTCTTCATGCTGTAAATTCAGATATGAATTCAATAAATGCTATGAGATATCTTATCACTTTTCTAGCCTTGTTGACATATATTGGAACGTTATCTAACCAATCTTTATGACGCATTTAGGTCTAGTTGTCACATCCAGACTACTTTGAACCCTGGGGACATGTTAAAAACGGATGAAGAAAGAAAGAAAGAAAACGGTTTGGCGACGACCAGATTTTCGAAGCGTAAAAAGTTGTATTAGAGTGGCACTGACCTCTAAGTAGCATAGCAATAAAATACTAATTGAAACGCTTTTTAAATGAAGGCAGTAAATTACTTCCCTGGCCCTCGCGGCCAAGCCACAGACCTGCTTTCTACAACCTGACCATCTGAGAACAACGTCTGCGCGGCGTCGCCCGTGCCAGCGGGTTCACTGGGTGTTGAAATACTAAATTAAAAAAACAGATTTATTACGACATTCGGACTTAAACCATGTGGTCCATTTTTGGAGATGTCCTTTAAAATGTGTAAACAAAATTATGGAAATGTCATCATTTATATGCAACATTCGAAATTTACCGTACACGAAATAGAAAGTTCAGTGACACATGCTTTAACTGCGTGTTTTATTTATGTTTGGTTAACTAACAGCATTTAGCAATTCGGCTGTATAGGAAATCCCTTTCTATGTAACGTTGGCTCAAATGGATTACTTGTGGTAAGTCGTGACGGAATATTGCAGACAAAATAATTATAAATTATAATAAAGCCTAAACTTATACCCAAAGAGAAACCAGGTCCGCAAAGTTGGTCTAAGTTAAGGAAAATCATATGTATTGGTTAATTTCCCTCTGTTTCTATACGCTCAGTAAACAAAAGCCTCTGGTTTAAGGGGTGAATTATGACCTGTTTTTTTAACTCACTTTCTCCTCTGATTTTGATTTGATGTGTCACTCCCTGTGACCTTTCGCCGGACCTTCTGAGGGTTGCTTAGCGTTGAATCCCTGATTGGAGTATTTGAACTCAGTGATCTAATTGAGTGTTCATGTCATAACATATCAAACACTGTCTATTCTCCCATAATGAACTAGCTAAGCCAATGGCGCATCACCAAAGCAGGAGGGAAAAAGAAAGAGCTTCCGCTCTTATGTACTAATTACTATTTTACAGCCCACCTCCCCGCGTGACTCGTAATTGTGGGAATAGTTTTTATTCTGTTCCTTCAACTCGACATTTCTTTCAAAGTAGGTCTCGTGTTGAAAATTCGTCTTGTTTTAGTCTTAATCGAAACTCCAGTAAACAAATAAATATTTCAAACGTCCTCTCGCACAAAATCCGGACATATAAAATCTTGTATTTCGACAGCTAGCGCTGCAGTATTTAGGATCCAAACATTTACACAATTGTAAATAGATAAAAACAAGTGATAATTTCAGCGAAGACTTTAATTTAACCCGCAGTCCCTTTTAAACAGACTCATTCAATTTGCAGATGTTATCATGCACAGTTTCCATCCAACTCATCTTTTTGAAAAAAGTAAAATAACTAGGTTTTTCTTCAAAGTAAAACAGGAAATACCTACACTAAGATAGATAGGAAAATTTAATAGATTTAAGTTCGTTACGGTCGCAAGATCAGACAAGAGCTGGCTGGATGTATGAAAATTACTTCTGGCACTTAGAGTAGCTCATTAAAACGCAGATGGTGTTCGCTGGCTGTGGATGTTTCACTCTCCCACACAGAAAAAGAAAGAGAGAGAAACGGTCTATCTGTGGATAATTCTGTTATAATAATCCTTAAAAAATCTCGTAACATTTAAATTGTGTTTCTTTGTTCATGCTTAGCGTCAGTTTGGAAGGCCAAAAATTGATTGAAGCGTTGGAGGTAATATATTTGCTGTATGGAATGCATCTATTTATCTTAACAATACTTCGGTACAGCACTTGTCATAAGAGCGATATTTTTGGCATATATATATCATCATCATCACGACCGTTCATGTTAGTGTTCACGGTAAATTCCGGTTTTACGAATGCTCCTATTTAATCAAAAGTTTTAAAATTGTTTGCATTTTTGGATACGCTCAATGACTGATGTCTTGTACGAATTCCTTTAATATAGCAACCTGAACGTCATAACTTAAATTCAGCATAATCACTATGAGCACTTTTGAACTGGGAATGTTGTCGTTGGCAAAGGGAAAATGAAATACAAGCAGGGAAGTATTTTAATGGGTAAGGGGGGAATTCGCAACTGTTAATTATTTGGTGACCTTGTATTCGATTTGTTTGAGCGCTTATAAAAAACTCTAATGCAGACCAGACCGGTAAAGCGACCGAACGAAGCACGAGGTTTCAATCTACTTTTATTATTTAACTCTAAAAGAGTCAGTGTACAGACTAACGCGCACCCAGCAAATAATTACAAACAAGCGATATTTAATAAAATATCAGACTGGACCTTCAATGTTTTCTCATAAATTAGGGAACCGTAATACAACAGTATTTCTAAAATGGTTTTTATTTTCACGAAGGACTTGAAGAAATCGTACAATAACGAGCAAAATATGATTACAAACATGGCAAAAATCCGTTGCCGGTTATATCAGCTTACCAGGTCAAGCCAGTTCTAAAAACGAAAGGCGATATGCAACAAATAACATAAAATTATAAAATCAAAGTTAACTACCGATTCTTTTTAAAGAGTCGGGTAATGGAGAATAAACCTACTTTTATCAGCTATATACAAAACAACATTAAGTTTGTTAACATGTTTTTAAAAAATCCCGACTTCTATGAGATATTAGCGATTTCAGAAGACATACGCTTTAATGTATAAAAAAATAAGAAAATAATAATTGGGGTATCAATGAAATGATTCCGCAGAAGCAAATGAATGACGACGTAAGAAACGCTGAGAAATTGCGTCGGTTAGGGCGCTTAATAAATTGGAGTGTGTGTGAAATACGGGGCACTGCAGCCTTCATGAGAATATTTGGAGGCGCTTTATTGGAGAAGTAGATAAATCACATCATGGTAAAATGGCGGACATTAAAGTTTAAAGGCAAACCTTTGCTATCTTCCCTTATGCGGTCATTTAGGTCTGTTTATGCTATTTAAATTGCCGATAGGGAAATAAGCAGGAAAAAAAATGTCTGACGCACCCAGTTTGCGAAAAACCAGAGGCTGAAGGTCTGTGGTAACTTGGTTGTTTGTTCTCCTAACGTGCAACCTTGGTACTATTGTAATACTAAAATAAAATGAACGACGCGAATATCTGTAAGGTGTTTTAAAATTATGCACAAACTACTCGTCGAAAATATTGCATTTGATGATATCTGCATTGAGCTAATTAATTTCGACCACAACACACAGGAGGTTAGAATCTATAATTTTCCATGTATGTACGTACATTTTGCCATCATTGCGTCGTTTAAAAGGAGCATAAAAAACAACGTATTAAATGGGATTCAGTTACAGGTCGCTTTTACGAGATTTCGTGTTTTCTGACCGGTTAAGGGTTTCTACCCTAAACATCTGAAGAACATTTATGCGGCTTAAGAAGCTGCTGTTTTTCACGTCAGTCGGGATTTTTTTAGTGCGGTGTAATGCAAAGATGCATCTCTAATGATATGCGCTGTCGTATAATATTGGAATACAATTTCTCATTTAAGTACACACTTTGGATACCAACACTTAATCTACGCACTTTGCAGTGTAAATTTTTACTATACCCCAAAATGAGGAAATAACATAGTTTAACATTCGGAATTAAACGCCTGCTCCTATTTGAAGGGAAACGGCCTCTGTGGGATTAGGCTGTATAAGTATTCTTATATAGTTATTATTAAACGAAATTTATTAAGATTTCACGTGAAATAATCATGTACGAACTGACAATTGTAATACATTAAGGGTATAATGAGGACGCGTATGTAGCCGAATAGTTTTCGTGTTATTCACTGAACACGGGCTTACTTTTTATCCTAAAATGCAGATAAGACGCTCATCAAAAGTGCATCTTGGATACCCGTTACTCGTGTAGGCCTACGCAGATGAAACGTGGCTCCTGGATAACAGCAACCAGACATCGGCAGGAAACACTAAAACTAACAGGGTCGGTTTGGGTTCTGCTAGGCGTATTTGGTACAAGGCCGAGTCAGTTTCAACCTGAGAAATTAAGCTGAATGAAGGACCAGGGAGAGAAAAAAGAAACAAAATTGGCTGCGGAGTAAGAATGTCAGCGCTCACGGCCCTGCTTTGAACACTGTACACCTTAAGTGAATCTGACCGCAATTATTTCTTTTATCTTGCAGACGATCTCTTGCACTCTCCTTTGCGAAGACAAAAGTATCTGTTTGATGTCTCGGCCCTTTCGGACAAAGAGGAGCTGGTGGGAGCTGAATTAAGGATATTTAGAAAAGTGCCGGGGGATTTCCAAACGACCCAGACAGGCCTCTACGGCATTCAAATACTCTCCTGTCGATCAGAGAGGCTACTGGATTCCAGATCTCTTGATCTTCAGGATGCTCAAAAGCCAGGATGGGAGGTTTTGGATGTGTGGGAAATGTTTAAAAACCGCCATCACTCCTCACAGGGGGGCCGGCTTTGTGTCCAGCTCAGGGCCACTCTTGGTAAAACAGAAACGGAAATTGATTTGAAACATCTCGGATTTGACAGGAATCACCGCGCCCAGCAGGAGAAGGCGATTTTGGTGGTTTTCACCAGGTCCAAGAAGAGGGAGAACCTCTTCAACGAAATGAGAGAAAAAATCAAATCCCGCGGATCGCGGACAAAAGAAGAGGACGACAGCCTGCAGTTCAAAGCCCGGCGGAGACGCAGGACCGCGCTGAACAGCCGCCACGGGAAAAGGCACGGGAAAAAGTCCCGGTCCAGGTGTAGCAGGAAGGCACTGCATGTTAATTTTAAAGACTTGGGGTGGGACGACTGGATCATCGCACCACTGGATTACGAAGCGTATCACTGCGAAGGCGTGTGCGACTTCCCGCTGCGATCGCACCTGGAGCCGACCAACCACGCCATCATCCAAACCCTGATGAACTCCATGGACCCCAGCAGCACGCCGCCAAGCTGCTGCGTGCCAACCAAGCTGAGCCCCATCAGCATCCTCTATATAGACTCCGGCAACAACGTCGTATACAAACAGTACGAGGACATGGTGGTGGAACAGTGTGGCTGCAGGTAGCGACTTACTCTCCACGACGCTGGTAGGTGTGGAGATGAGATCGCAAACGAGAAGACAAATAACACGTGGGCCCGTCCAGTGTGAAAGGGAAGCAGTTTCCAAAAGGTCTTCGACCCCACCGCTTTTGCGTTTGGTACACCAAGTATTGCCTTATCGATGCTCGAAAAGGGACTTTAAGTACAGTTCATTATTGTTAGCATATGCAAATACTAGGCCTATATTTATTCCGTCATTTTAAGCTCCTTAAAATGTATTCCGTCATTTTAAACTCAGACGTAGTAACCGTTAGTTAACTGTTAATTGCAGGGAAGTCATGGTAAGTTTTTGCCTATTCATTTCCAGGAAGAAAATTAATTTATCACTCACTCGAGTACATGGACACACAGATGGCCGTAGACAGTTTCATTTCCTCGAGGGAAACCTGCGCCGTCCATTTTGGCGTCGCCGTTCTCCCCTATTGACGGAGTTACTCGTTAAAAATGATAAATGTTTTATCTGAATGGAAGAAAACACAGAGCGCCGTTATGAACAGAGAGAATTCTCTGTTGGACTTTAATAGGAAACCTCAACAAGCACCTGTTTAAAACTAAGGCCCTTAGTGTTGAAGCAGAAGGACTGATTGTAAATCTGTAATTCCTTCTGTGGTCCTGAAACCTGGGAACTTGGGATGGTATGACCCTGAGATGTGAGCTCGATCCTGCCGCCTCTCTCGGTGATGAATGTGATCTACCAAACGCAGATCGAGATGTAATGAAAGCAGGAACTGCGCTTTCCAAGTGATTAACGCCACTCGCACTCTGCTTGCGAGTCCCGGGTCCGACACCCAAACCACAGCTGTGGAAAGCTTTAATACCAGCTAGACTGTGCGTAACTGGCATAAGTAAAGGTGCGTCATAGATCCGCATGGTCTGAACAAGAAAGTCGAGCTGAGATAGTGCCCGGACTTTGGACAATCGGTCACAGTGCCCGTGCGAAGTCACAATGAAAAAAAAACGAAGACTGGGACTTAAGAGTCGCTTCCTGTGAGTTTGCAGGAACCCCTGACGCTTGGTTGGACTTTTACCTGCGTGACTGCAACGTCTGCATCCGTACAAATGCACTTCCACGGCAACCGCCCGCTTCCACGTTGCGCGGAGGGAAGTTTCCGCGACGAATCCACTGACTAAAAAAGACTCGCAAGCGAGACGTTAAAGTAATGCACATTAGCTTTAAATGCACTGCTGTTCATAATTTGAGCTGTAAATATTTGTATATTTAAACTCCTCAAGTGCAACAACGGAGAAATGAACCACCGCATTTCTTGCAAATGTATATACCTTTATATGCACTCAAATCCTTAATTTCTAATCTATTATTATTTTATTATTTGTGTTGTACATATGAGTCTCATGATAATCATATTTCTTACGTTGATAAGAGTAATTTAAAAATGTATTCATTATTCTGTACTGAGGGTGGAAACACAATTAATCTATGTCTACCTCACAGTTATAGACTTCGACTTCTGAGACGAATTCATGTAGAGTCTAAAGTGTTTTTTTTTCCAATTCTATATTTTTAATGGATAATATTTCGCACTATTACTGTACTAATAAAATGGGGAAAACGCACCTGCGATAATTTCAAATTGCTCACTTCCCTTATGTTTTCAGGAGTTTACGGAGCGTGATCCTTTGATATGCTCACGGTTTCACTGAAGTCCTTTAGAAAGTAGCGCGATCGCGGCTCCACGCGCATTCTCTGGGTTTTTAAGGTTAGGGCCGAATTGTCACGTAGCCTGCAATTATTTAACTTCCCCTCTTTTTGACAATACTGGAGATGTTGGTAAAGAAGGTATTTTTTTCATCAACCTCAAATTCAAAATCGCAGCCACGTTCATTCAAGATGATAAGAGATAGCGTGCATATAATTGCGTATTATTATTATTATTATTATTATTATGCAATAGATATGGATCGTCAAGGACAACACTGTGCCTTTAAATACATTTCAATGGAAAAGTAACAAGAAATCGAGAAAGTCCCGCGAGCTATGATCATATCTTACAGAGGTATTTCACAAATGCAGTATGGACGTTAAAAAATGGTGCAGAAGTCTAGAAAGGGCTCCTAAAATTCCTAAAGTATCAATGCTATGTTCTGTTTCAGAAATGTGAATCAGTTTATATCTGCATGTTTAAATTGATGAAAAATGGTTTTTGCTTTGAACAAAAGTAGTTCCCTGAGTTATAAGAAATGCAAATAGTCCTGCGTTAGTCATTACAGATTCAACTTTACTGGATCAAAATATTATAAATCCCAGTGACAATGATTATAGCTATAAAAATAGTGAAAAAGGATGAATGAAGAGTTTGATGACTTCTCCATGGTTTCTGACCATTTGTCAGCTTTGATAACTTTGCAGAAACGGCATTAACTCATATCAACACAAACATATTTATGAGCCTTGGTCCATTCTCTCATAATGTCAGGTTTGTGTCCTGGACACTAAGCCCACAATTTCACGTTGGACACAAGATGCTGTTGCCCATTTGTGACATTTGATGTGACATACTGAGTACTGGCTCTGTCACTGATAAAAATGTAGACAATTTCAAGAAAATGAGGTGTTGGACTGCCCAAAACGTTCCCTTTTGAAACATGTCCAAAGACCAGGAAACTCCAGAAAGTTTAGAGGTGCTTTCGGATCTGGTGCAAAGTGGCCCAGGATCACGTGGTCTTGAGGTCCTTGGTTTACATTCCCAATGGGATACTGTCTACCCTTTAGGCTCAGCAGTTTAAGTACATGCTAAGCTTCATTAAAAGGACATGGTTTTCCACAAAGGACCATCTGCTCTTTGCATCTGCCAGTCAGATCTCAATGTTTGTTAAGCCTAAACTGCTTATTACAAGCTTCGCAATAATCACAGTCGGTATTGGATTATGAATATATGAAAATTCTTCTTTACCTCTCGGTAGAGAACAGGGCTACTTACGGATCTTACGGATTAAAAAACTATATGTAGTTTCACAGAGCCGTTAGTCAAGGTAAGTTCTGGAAAATGTTCACCTTGTTTACCCATGACTTCCACCCTGGCCTGCAGCTATAGATGCTGGGTAGTGGCTCTGTCCTCTAATCCATCAAGACAGGTACGCATCTCCCCCAGCCCCCTCATCGACCTCTTGGTAACTCCAGCTAAACCTGTCCCCTTTGTTTATAAATCTCCCCTGTTCAGCATTGATTCAGGCTCTTCTCTGATGATCTCAGAGGTTCTCCTCCAACTCCACACCCTGCTGCTAATAACTCACTTTGCCATTGCTTGTGGTATTTTCAATCGCCCCTGAATGCACCCTGCTTCATGTTGAAGGGCAGATCCATTCTGACTTCCTGGCACTGCGGGTCCATCGGGTATGCTCAATGGTCACATCATGGAGACGGACAGATGATCATCAGTCAGAGCCGTCGGGGAGGTCCTCATTATTCCAAGAATGTGTGATGGCTGTCACACCAGTCAGGTGCTCCAGATAATCTCCACAGGTAAAGGCGGGCTTGATGACAAAGGACAACAGTTACTCCCTACAAATTTTTTTTGCCATTTATTTGCATGCTTATTGTTGCCTGAGGTAACCAGAGAACGGCTCACTCTGTCTAAAGAGGAGGGAACAAGCAGCACTTCTCATTGTCCTGTGTAAATGTGTGCATGAGTATCACCTGGGGTTTATATTACAAGCAAGGCCCCTGGGGCTGGAATTTTTCAGAAGTTCCCACATCTCACACGCACACACACACACACACATACAGCTTCTTCTGCAAATGGCTTTCCATTCCTACAAGTCAGAAGACCTGGGTGGGCAGGTTAGGTGGAGGCCCGCAGACAGGGTCCTGATCTGCCCAGCCGGGGGGGCACGCCCGCGTCGGGAGCGGGGGGTGGTATTGGCGGTACGAAGGGACGGCAGAAGGCTGTGGATCTCAGTGTCTGCTGGGGGGGGGGGGGGCTAGAGGACAGAAGGACGGCAAGGTCCACAGATGGACGAGTGCGGGGGGGACAAGGAGTGGCAGATGCCCAGTGTGACCCTAGGCCGCAGTCAGCCGCGGGGCAGCAGACAATGCAGGAATAGTGCACACCCCCCCCCCCAGCACCAGCCAAAAAAGCCAAACCATGAGCTATAAATGACTGTGACCAAACACAACAGTCAGGACATCTGACCTAAAGGTGGCCACATTTCCAGTTTGGTTTCCCAGCCCAGGCGATGTGATGCCGGCCCACTATATTCACTTGCTTGTGCCTTAAGGTCAGAGGTCGTACTTTCCTTTTTGGCCCCAAACTTTTACTGTGACAGAGCTGCACATCTACTTGGGGGGGGGGGGGTAACAGGTGGATAGAGCCACAGAGGGTCTTCCTTGCTGGGCCCTTGCTGCCACGGGGCGAAGTGCGAGGTGGGGGGTTAAAGAGACACACGCCTTTGGCAGCTGCACGGACAGGATGGGGAAGCTGTAACGTGACAAAAGGTGGGGGTGTCCTCTCTAATGGGGCATCTGCTGGCAGACACCCCCCTACCCAAACTGCGCCCCCCCCCGGCTCCCCGCTAACCACATTACATTGCATGTGATATTGTTGCTGTGGAAACACAGCCTGTCGTTACCTCTAATCTAATAAGGTGCTTTTGACATTCAGCCGGAACTTGATTAGATGAAGCTGAAGTTCTCCACCTTTAAGATGCTCACCGGATGACTGACGCACAAGTGCCTCGGACGGGAATATCAGGCGGCCCTTAATCAATGCTGACTGCCTAAGTGTAATGTCAGGCCAGGAAAATGAATTACCATTGGTGGTTAAAGACCCTGGGTATCACATAAGGGACCCGACCCACCAGTGGAATGTGTCCAGGTGGCTCTGCAGACAGCCAGGAACCTTCTGAAAGATACTGGGCCAGGAACCTTCTGAAAGATACTGGGCTTGGGGGGTAAGTCTGTGTGCTTTTGCCTTTCCATGATTGCTCGCCTAAATTAGGTCTTACTTTTGGGGACGAGGACCTAACCCCAAAGAAATCAGAACGGCTGTCCCCTGTCTATTTTTCATACAGAGGTTTTGGACTCAAGGCATAGTATTTAGGAAAGGGACAGCAGTGGGGATGACCTCCAGGCTGCCCCCCCCGGAAGGCAAAGATAATAACTAGGCAGCCTGGCCAAATGGCCTTATATTTCACCTAATTATGCTTATTGCCAGGTGTGGAGGATGACGGGGGGAAGGGGGGGCACTCAGGTATAAATAATGCAGAGATGGCATTGGGTGAGCCGCCTGTCGTCACATGGGGGGGGGGGGGGGGGATTGTGTTTTACAGCAAGGGGGGAGTGACCTCTTCACCCTGGGTGCAGTTATGATTTCAGCGGAGGAGTGGCTGGTGTCATGTGATGTGGTGGGGAGCAGCTGAGGCGCACGCCGGGCTGGCGGGCGGAAGCGGTATGCGTGGCCGGCCCTCACCGTAATTACCCCATTAAAGCCGCGGTGGTGGATGAAGCTTACAGATGTTTTATGACTGGGGGGGGTGTCTTTTTTTCCGTTTGTCCTCTTGATGAGGGACAGATTTATGGCACAGCTTGTCTTCTTTTCAGGAGCCCACGACACCCGCCCCCCCGCCCACCC
>JAODKC010000137.1:6802876-6816539 GCA_026777985.1 Mormyrops attenuatus
CCCCCCCCCCCCCACAACCGCAAGAGCGACCGGAAGGACGCGCAGCAGATGAGACCTGGCGGATGTGGCCCGTCCAGCGCCGTCTGCGGCTCACTTCCCGAAAGCACGTGTGGACACCAGGGGCGACGAGGGGGGCGCAGGAGGGCCACATGCTGCTAAACTATTGCACTGCGTTTTTACCTTTATCTTCTCCTCCCAGCGAATGTTTACAGTCATGTGGTGTCCGGTGCAGCCGCGCTCGGGGCGTAGCGGTGCACCACCTTATCTTAATTATCCGAAGGCAGGCAGCCGTCTTTAATCTCCTCTGCCTGGGCTGTCCCACGCAGTTCTCCCGCCAGATTCAACTATGATGCGAAAGTACGGAAATTACGCCGATTATGAGCAGAAAGACTGCACAGCGAGCTGCAAGCATTTAGTTACTACGTGGCATCCAGCGATCACGGTCCTCGCTCTCTCGACCTGTGGGGGGCAGTGGTGGGGGCGCTACGTTACAGGAGGGAGGCTACGAGGTCATAAACAGGCCAGGAGGGGGCTCACACTCTGTGGGCACGGGTGGAAAAACGTGATGTTTTTATGGATGTTAACAACCTGGGTATCGTAGGGAGGTGGGTCTCATATTACAGCCAACCCCAAAAGATACAGGTTATTGGTTCACGTCCCAGGAGGGAATGCTGTTGTACCCTTGACAGATGCACTTCACCTGCACTGTTTTGGTGAAATATTCCCATAAACAGTGCTGACTGGAAGAGAGTCTGATGCGGACACTGAATGGTGTTTGATCCATGACCAGGATGCATGTCTTCGGGTCCCTTATAATTCTAATGAGAGCAAATTTGTACACTATGCAGTTTTTCTATCAGCATAATTTTTCAGTTTGACAAACATGGCCGAGTATTAATCACTAGTGAAACGCCATTGAAGGCAGCTTTGGGAAAGCAAATAAAAAAGCCAGAATGAGGCCTTTTCTGAGGTCTTTTTCTCCACATCCTGGATGGTCCTGTACCCTCAAAATGTGGTTTCTCAGTGGCTGGATCCCCCACATTCTGAGTCTGATTCAAATTCATGCCATCTTCTCAAATCTGCTCCTGAGACTTTGGATCAAATTAGCAAGGAAAAAAAACATATGTGTCTGTCCTACTGTAGTGTAAAGAGACACATGAGAGTCATCGCATGTCATCTTAATTAAACGTGTCATGCTGAGGCGAAAGACGTGACAATTTATCCAAAAAACGCCAGAGATCTGACATGAAGAGGTAGAGCGAGAGTCATTTAATAACCGGGGGTCAGCGGGGGAGCACCCAGCATTAATCATTCACGGCCATGACACGCAGGGTGCCCCGCCAAGATGGATGGCCCGCAGCCGTCCGCTCCCTGTGACCTGAACACGTCCGCGTCATGTCGCCGATAAACGGGATGACTCTTGTGACACGGGGGCGAAATGAATCAAAATTCTCCTCCCACCCCAGGCCGGTGATGGATTGCTGTTGTGCTGAGATCCCAGTTGTGTTCGCATCCCCGGCAGAGCCGTGAGAGCTGCCGTCCCACATTCCTGCGCCCGCGTGCCCACGGCGGCCTCGGCCCCGCTTGGGAAATCGGACCCGCAGTAACCACAACGCACCTCTCCCACAACGCTTCTCATCTTCTGAAATCCTCCACGGGTGAAGACAAGCCCCACTTCAGACCCCCCTCTGAAAAAGAAATCCCAAAACTGTCAAAGACGTACAGCCATGTACCGAAATTCTTGAAATATCCGTTTTCAGAATGTTGTCTCTTTCTGAACTGAGAATTTCCTTTTCTTTCTTTTCTCCTGACGTAACTTTATCACCCAGTCTGGTTTTTTTTTCTGCCCCCCCACCCCGCCTTGTCCCTCGGTCGGGTTTGAGCACAAAAGTGTGTCCTTCACGCTCAGTTTCCTCTTATCTGACCTCTTAGTGAACTGCAGTGAAGTGAAAAGTGCTTTCTGCTGAAGACTCCAACGGCATAAGCATATACCAATACAAAGGACGAGAGTCTCGAAGCTTTGCATGGTAAGCTGAAAAGGAAAGTGCTACGTGCTTCTTTGTGTGTGGGGGGGGGGTTGTGTTGACTGGATGTGCCTTTGAGCAGAGGAAGGACATTTGACTGGCAGAGATAGGAATCCTTCACAGATGAGCGCAGACAGCAAACAGCACTATGGAGGATTTACATGGGGGGGTCAGGTTCTGGTTCTGACTCCCCAGGTTTACCCGCCCCCCACCACCCTGCCACCTTACCTCACCCAACCCCAACTCTCGCCTCACCGAGCGTGTGTTTGACAGGACCCCTCTTTCCGAGAGCGCGGCCTGCCCCCCTCAGCCGGCCGCAGAGGAGAACCCTGACCCCCGGCCATTAACCTCTCCGCCGCGGGCTACAGATCGTACATCACGCCGCACTAATGCTGTCACACACTCTGCTAATGAGCCGGCCGTGACGCCCACACCAGGCCCTGTTCCCTTTATGACCCAGCCTCTTCCACCGGTCCACTATCTAACACTAGTTGCTCAGCACTGTCTGTTGTTAATTTCTACACATCATACTTTATTTACATACTGTGTTTTAGCGCAGTCAGTTTGATCGGGGGCCTTCGCCTCCATCCAAAGGAAAATTCCAGGGCAAAACCAGTGTTGGCTTTGCCACAGTCAAACTATGAGGTTAAAACAACGTGTGACAGAATAATTAAACTCTCCGAAATGTAACGATTTTTACAGTTCCCCCGAAATCAAGCAATTCCTTAAGATACCAAGGGAGTGTTATTACAGTGAGCCAGGCTGTTAAATTCACTGAGCGCCCCCTAGAGTTTAAAGGTTGAGAAGGTTAAGGAAGTGACCGTAAGGTCCCAGGAAGAGGCTTTAAATCCTAGGAGGTGATTCTGTGGCCGGCTAACAGCCAGCTGTATAAATCTGTTAAGCAGCGACTTACTTAGGCTGTCTTGCCAAGAAAATAACTAATAAATGAATGTTTTAGGTACTTTAAGGTTATAAATATGACCAGTCATCCCCTGTGGTTTCTTGTGCTGTAACACTTTATAAATTTAACATACTGTTTGAGCATTGTGATGTAGTTAAGTAATTTGAGTATTTTGACCATGACCTACACAATATGATGGAGAGGAAACGGCTGTTAACGTCGGTCCTTCAATTTGTTTTATTCTATGACAAAAATACAGAGTTAACTGTCGCTTTTTGATTGCTTTGTTTACATGCTTTTATCTAAATCGAATCATTATCTGTCTTTATTACCTGAGTAAAAGATTTAGCAGCTAAATTCACGCTTAGCGCCTTGTCAGGGTAACAGGACAGCAGGACCATGGATGGAGAGTTTACTTCCTGCTCTGCATCACACTTAGTGCATCAGAAACTAAAACAAAAACAAGACATATAAAAGCACAGGATGACCCCGTGAAATTCAAAGACAGGAAGAGGAAAACTGCATGTCGGCAGATGTTTAATATCGGCGCGTCCACTGCTTAAAAATATTTTTGGAAAGAATTAGACAGCAATTCCAAACTTTTAAATCCACCAAAAGTACGTAATATTTAATTTTGCAGGTCATTCAGAGATATTTCACGCTATTTTCAGGAGCGATTTGCCGACGATTCGCCCTCATTTTTTGCCGCGCGGAGGGAAAACTGCCAGACTACAGGGAAAGTTGCTTATTTTGCCGCAAACACGGCGGCGCTGGGCATCGGGGTGCGGTAAACGCTTCCAGAGACGCGACATTTCCACGGAACCCAAGGAGGGCCTTACGGAAACCCATCCTTTCATGTCCCATTCCGTTTTCAAGATTATATGATAAACAGACCAGTGTATACAGCCATGGTTGCACCACTACAGGATCCAGATGCTTTGGGAAATTAGCCTCCTGTCTACTTCAGAGGCCTGAAACATAGTCAGAATTAAGATCTGGTATTTCTCATCGACCTTCTTGCCTATTGCCAGGATAGTGCACTGAATCAAATTAATTTTTTGTACCGTACTTCCCTATGAAATGTACACCCCCTTAGCCCCCCTCCCCCTCAGCAGACATTCAACAGATGCTTCCCGATCTTGCTAAATTAAAACAGTTTGCATAATTTTTTATAATCTTTTAAAAAAACCACAGACATACACACTGCAAGGTGAAGTAACATGTATTGTCTGTAATTATGGAAATGGATGGATGCTCCTGACACTTAGGCGTTGCAACTCTTTTGTGTTTTGCTGGAATAAATTCAGGATAAACAGAAGGAGTAAAAGGAGTATGAATGCGAGTGAATACGACTACGGTTGTGGTATGCACAAAACAAATGTCTATTTTCTTAGGTTGCTTTATTTATGTCTGTTTCTTGTTGACTTAGCAACATAGTTCCAAACATCTTGATGTGTTTATTTTGATGTATTACAATGCAGAAAAGCTTAGCGTTGCTGTTAACAAACTGGCAGTTGTGCAGAAACGGGAACATTTATTTGAAAATGTCACCAAGCGAAAACAAACTTTAATCATTAGAGCTGACTTGCATGGGAATTCAAAGCTTAATCCATCGCATCACTGAAGATAAGACTGGTAAGACCCATGAAGAGGTATTAAAATTTGTTTTTGGCAAATTAATTTGAGTGGTGTGTTGCAATGAGAAACCGTGCTGGGTTTGGTCTCAGGGGCTGGTTTCAGTTGAAAAAGATGCCATAAAGAAGACTATTCATTGTTAGCAAAAGAAGTGGATTTCCTGTGTTTTGAGCCGTCCTTTGTTATAGTCCTTGATTACCCAACACACATCCCACAGCTTACTCCCACTTTCCCTTTTTAAAAATATTTACCCCCAAACACCTCCGCCACACCCCACTCCGTGAGCCTCGCTTTGAAGTAGGACTCAAATCAAGGCGGACCTCTGCAATTGCACCAGAATGTTGCCATTAGGGGATAAGGGAGCAAGTTCATGGATGGCTGGAACATGCATGGGGAGGGTGTCATGCATGCATACCTGCACGGGAGGGTATCACGCATGCATACCTGCACGGGAGGGTATCACGCATTCATACCTGCATGGGGAGGGTGTCATGCATGCATACCTGCATGGGAGGGTATCGTGCATGCATACCTGCACGGGAGGGTATCACGCATGCATACCTGCACAGGAGGGTATCACGCATGCATACCTGTATGGGAGGGTGTCACACATGCATACCTGCACGGGAGGGTATCACACATTCATACCTGAATGGGGAGGGTGTCACGCATGCACACCTGCATGGGGAGGGTGTCACGCACGCATACCTGCATGGGTGGGTGTCACGCACGCATACCTGCATGGGGAGGGTGTCACGCACGCATACCTGCATGGGGAGGGTGTCACGCATGCATACCTGGATGGGGGGGGAGGGGGATCACGCATACCTGCAGCTAGCATTTTATTGAACTGAGTCATTGCTCCATTTTTGTTTTTTGGCCCCCAGAAATTAATCAATCTTCTTAAATGGTTCTGCTGGACAGTGGAGACATAACAGTAACAGTTCGCATTGAGTTAACATTAAGGTCACGCTCCTGCCTTTCCCACGTAAATCAGAGAGTGCGACACACTCTGGTGATCCTCGCTCACCAGCACGAGGCTGGGGGCGCGATTCGGGGCTCGATGCAGGCCGGCCAGACTCGGCCTTGTCCGCGCCCCCTCTCCGCTGGAACATTCCTCTCCGTGGAGCTCGCTGAAGCTCTGGTATCTGGAGGATTGGGCAGCCCAAGCGTGGAGTTAGAAACCAATAAAAGCCATGCCGAGAAAGACTGAGGCATTCCCACTGAGTTCCGGAAGAGCGGCCATAAAGTGAATGTAAACTTTAGCAAAAATCAAGTCGCTCGTAAAAGGAAAATCATAAAAATACCAGAACAGTAGTGAAACATCTTTTCATTATTCATAATAAAACTCAAATAGGTGCAGTAAAGGGTAGAGTTTCATAACACTGGACCAATTAAATTTCTATGCATCTAATTAAAGTGCACCAATAAAAACAGCCTGGTTCAGAATGCTGTTGCCCCCCCACCCCAGTATGAGCATTTGGTTGCACAATAAATCTCTGGAAGTGGTTGGTAAAATATGAACACCATCCTCAGGGCAGACTTGATCTGGAAATGAGCGAGAAGGAAAGAGGTAGCTACTGCGTCAGAAAGGTAATCTGGGCCCCGACACTCCGGGATTTTTGAAGGCATGGCGGACACCTCGTCTGTAAGCCTGCCCTGCCCCTGGTGTAGTTCGGCACTCTCCCCTCTTCCCGCGCTCAGCTCCAACGGCCCGGGTCCCCCAGGGTCACGCACAGGGACCTCCAGCTAAGTTACAGTGTTAACCCTGCGGGCGCCGCTGCAGGTGGCCACGGCGTTTAGGCGAACCAGACTTAGGAGGGACACTGCTTATTGTACCTTTGAGAATCAGAATCTTTATTCCCCGGGAAAAAAAAGTACAAGAGATTACTTTGGTACTACTTTGCATTACTGACTAATTGAGCATACAATTTAAACTCAAAACAATGCATAGAATAAAGACAGAGGTAGTAACATAGAAATGAGATGTGCAAGTAATAAACAAACATGGAGGCAAATAAAGTGAGGCAGACAAATGCATAATGGAGGCTGTTTGAGGTCTGTGCAAACAAGCTTAAGGAGTCAATAACAATAAGACACTGGTACAGTGGGTGACTGGATATGAAACCCAGAGCTTCCATGAGACCTTATTTAGTAGGACGATGGCCCGGGGGGAACAAGCTGCTCAGGTGGCAGCTGGTCCTTGTGCCCAGGGCCCTTATTTTGGTGAGAATGAGCATTTCTGTTGTACTTTTGAGTCATGGGGGGCTGAGCCATAATAACTCCCTGCAGATTTACAGAGATAAAATGTACGACTGTGCCTAGTGTGAGTTCTTTGGGATGAAAAATGCATCTATGTGGCCACATCTGCCGCAGGACGCGGATTTAATCGGAAGGCTGTAAGGTCAAGTCCCAGTGGGGATTCTGCAATTGTACCCCATAAAACTACTGCAAACCAGCTAAATGTAAATGTGAAATACTTCCTAATGACACTGGTTCTGGTGGAGGATGAGTGGACCAGCCAGTGAGGGGGCTCTCTAGGGTGTGTGGAATGGAAGGGGGGGCTACCAGCATCTTGGCTCTGTAACTGCTAGGTGCCACGTGCACACACACACACACACACACACGCACACACACACACACACACACACACATGTGCAGGGTGCCCAGTGACTGGCAGTTCCCAAGGGGGGGTTGTTGAGCTGGGTCTGTAGGGTCTAGGCCACTGGCCCCTTAAAGTCGCACCACAGCCGCAAGGGTGCTAACATGTCTCCCGCCCCCCCCCGTGTGGGAATACTATGAGTTTTCTCCTCGGCACCATGATTTATGGATCGCAGACTTTCCGGGCCGGAATGCCCGTGAAAGGGCTCAGCCCTGCGCTCCCTCTGCCTCGGACCAGAACCACCTCGTTAGCACTCAGCTCCAGCTCCGGCCCAGTTGTGTTTTCTGGTTTCAGCATGTAAAGGGCAAACACACACACACACACACACACACACACACACACACACACACAAAGACTATTTTCCAGTCCCTGTGTCAATAGCCCTGATTTATGCACTTGTCAATTTAATCGTTTATCGTCCCCAGGTCCAAACCCATCATTTAACCGGCGGCAGGTCACATGAGACGACTTAAGTGTTTACGCTTTACGGCCAATAGCGTGCGTCTGCTCAAAGTCACAGCGCTCTTCTCCCTGTGACATGTTTGCCTGTTGGATTCTGTGTGAGGTAAAGAAACCATTATCATCAGCTCTAGAGCACGGGGGATGGGGGCTTGTCAGGGAGAATGTGTGGGTGTGCGGGGGGGGGCTGCTACATTAGAGCCTCAGTTTCAGTGGCAGCATTGGGTTAGTGCTCTTTTACGACGGGGGCCGCGTTTGAAATGTGGACCAGATGAGTCTGCGGCGAGCGGCTTCCCTGTAATTAAAAATGCCTGCTGCTTTATTTTCCTTTTTTTACTACAAAATGACATCACAGATCACTTTTTTTCATATGTGCATCAAACAGAAAATTACACAGGAGTACAAGACAAACTATTAGTTGGGATAATTTCTCAAAACCTACACATCCCCCCCCCCAACCCCCCCACCTCTGATTGTTTACAGATCCATTCCTCTTGTGCCCCAAAAATGGCGGGAGTGTTTTCTGGAAAGGCTTTGGAATGCCACATACCAACCCCCCCCAGCCCGCTTTTACCGCTCACGGGGCACTGCGGTGAGACTGCCTGTGATGTCACACGAGGGCAGCATTTGGAGAGGGGGGAGGCTAGGGGGAGGCTGCAGAAGACCCTGATCGTAGCCCTTTATCCGGGGACTGGACACTGCATTCACAGGGACAAGTAGGCAAGTATGTGGGCCATCAAAGTCCCCAAACTTAAGGCCCACCCTGAAGCTCCACATGATGCTGCTGCATGCACTATTACTGAGAAAATCACGCAGGCTGGGGGTCACCCCTCTGTCCCAGAACCTCACTTCCGTTTAAAAGAAAAAAAGATCCAGCCAAACTACATTAAAGAGCGCATCAACGCGAGGTCAGCGCACGGACACGACGGCCAACAAAACGCTACATGACGCATGTTGGATTGATCTGCAAGGGCCACATGTGGACACCAACGGGCCAATGAGGCTTCCCAACAAGGCCCCAGCCTGCGCTGAGCCGTGTCATGTGACATAAACTCCAAGATAACAACACATATTCTCCAAAAGAGGCCCAACGCGTGACCAGTGGTCAGCTTTCAGCAGAGTGTCACGTTCGACTTTTGGTTAAGCAGAAATACAGCTTCTAACTGGGAATGTAGGAATCAGGAGGTCCTCCTGTCCTGGTTTCTCATCGGGGATCTCCCCCGATCGTCGAGCAGCACAAAGACCAGCCATAAACTAACAGACTTATAGCCCTGCTGGTCTGGTTGGGGGGCGGGGGGTGGGGGGAGTATCGGCCTTGCTTCCTGACTACGAGTGCAGAATTCCAGTCCCTTTGCGGTCAACCTATATGCCATGTAAAGGGGCTCTCACACAGACTGAGCATTAAGGAGCCTCCGCAGCATCTCCATAAAACCGAAATCACCACCGGGATGTTTACTCACTCTGACGCATCTGTATAGTCAATGGAACAAATCTTTATTGAGCTCTCCTCCACGGCATAAAGCATCGTAATGTCTTTTTGAGGCCCCCCCCGCCCTTACCCTCCACGCATGTTTACTGGAATTGGCCAATCTGCTAACCCCCTGCCTGCTCGTGACACGGCCTTGCAGGCAAATTCCCAGAGAGCGTATTCACGAGCCTCTGACCACATCATTACGGGCAGGAATGTTGACAAACAGGCCGCAGTTCCGTACCTGCACGTGTCCCTCCGGCGTAATCCTGTTTACCTCTGCTCCCGCTACACCGCGCTCAGCCGCGGTGTTTAGCCGCGGTGTTCAGCCGCAGGGAAGCCGCGGAGGCCCATACTTCTCCCTCAGTAAAAATTAACTCAACGATTCATGTCCTAATTAATCCAAAGGGCGTACCCCGTGTCCCAATAAAATCATTCAGGATAATACCAATTTCCTGGTGGCTCACTCAGTACATATGCTTTTAGTTCCTCTGTACAAGAGCTTCCTTCCAAGCAAATGGAGGGAAATTTATGGCCCTTTATAATTTTTTTTTCCCGGGGAGATACAATCCCACATGATGATTCCGGAGGTCCCCCTGGTTGCTGGGTGTTACACACAGGGCTTCCACAGGGGAGAGGATCAGAGTGAATGCAGGTCCTTCTGAAAGACAAAGAAAACGCCAGACTCAGGCTGATTTAAGACACAATAACTTAGCGTCATGGGACAATGTTCTCAGATAGTAGGTCGTATCATTGGGATGCACGTGTTTGCGTGTGGAGAGCGAGTTGACTCAGAGCTCCGGGGTGAAGTGTAATTACTATGGATGTCACACGCCAGGTCCGCGTGGAATGACAGGACAGCCATTTGTCTGGTAACCAATCCTGGATTTTCCCAGTGCCAGCTGAGTATTCTCCGAAAGCTGGGGCCCTGTGCCCTATACACGATGATGTGAAGTTTCCATACCTGGACAGCGGGGCGGTCCTCAGGGACCAGGAAGCTGCCCAGAGGTCATTACAATCATCACTGGGACCACATATAATCAGGCTGAGCATACCCTCTGAAGAGTGCTTTATTTATTTCTCAGGTGCGTATCGAAAGCAATTTACTGTCTAATAGCACCATTTACATCTTTTAACTCCTTGCAAAGGTGGAAAAAAGTCGACTCACGCCTCTAGACCACCAGGATCCCTGTATGTACACATACTTGTGCAAATTAAAAAAATAATAATTTCATTTTATCCATGTACACTGTGAACAGTAAGGTATACATGGGAAGCACATAACCTGGCAAAATGTATTCTGAAATTAAAATATATGGGAAACAGCGCAAATGTTTTTCAGCAGAGGCTAACCTTCTTCTAGAAGCGACCGGAAATCACTTTGACACTTTGTGGTCCTATGAGCATATAACAAAAGTTAAGAATAGGCCATCTTCTCAGAGGTAAAAGTCAACCTTTAACTACACCATGTGCTGAATTAATGTTACACCGACAGTTAATCCATTTCATTTGCAACCAGCACTGTATCTATTTATCAGCAGATGCTATCAGACAGAGGCACACTGATTTCTGATTCTGATTTCACCAGTAAATATCTCTTGGTGTCCATAGTTCTTGTCTCTTCACAGACATCCCATCTCTCCCAGATATTCCAAGACTCTTCCAGAGCGGCTCCCAGACATCCACAAATGACGCGCAATGTCCTGCAAATCTCTCCTTCCTCTGTTCAGCAGCGGTAAAATTCGTTATCCTGCAGCAGCTCCGCCCTACCTGGTCAGCAAATTTTACAAACACAAAATCATCGTATTTCATTTGAAATGATGTTTTATACTCCACTGTTTAAGAAATGATATTTGTAGTTAAACCACAGTTATTCAGGCTATGGGTCGGCTAATGTAGGCATTAAAATATACAGAGTTTCTGGTGTAAATAGGCTATAACGGAATTGTTAAAAAAATTTAATCATGAAAAATGTGCCCATGTGTGTCAACTAAATTTCCCATCAATAAAAATGGTACAAGGCTGTGAAGTATTAGACACCGCAGCCGCATATCCAGCCTGCTCCGCCACCATCCGTATCGCTGTGGGACATGCCCTCTCCACGCATTCAAAAATCGTACATTTTCTAGGTAAATGCTTTTATGAAAATGCTTATTTTATGGACCTTTGGATTTATACCTATTTACTTACATAACGTTGGTTAAGCAACCTGCTAAATGGTATGATAACAGGACGCTGCAGAGAACGTGAACCAGCAGGCCACTTAACTGCCGTGCATAGCTGCAAGTAATATGTATGCAAAACTGAATGCTCCTGAAAGATCTCCTGAAGAATGGCTACCCTTCATGCAAACTGGGACTGGCGGAAAAGATGATGAAGCATTTTCGAATAATCAAAAACATTCTCACAATCTGTTTCATGACTTGATGGATTCAGTTTTTATGGCACGACGGGAAAATGAAACTCAGTGAATCACTTGTTTTTCTTTTTTTTAGTAAACAACAGGAAGTATCGATGTATTCTTCCTAAAAATCACATTTTGTCAAAACCAACCCTGAACCCACACCCGCCCAGTCACTGGGTGTCTGCAGAGAGCTTTCCATCTGTGTAAGGACCGCCGTGGAGACATGCATGGGCTCTCTACTGGAGGGTGGGCCTGTGTGCCAGAGAGGAGAGGTCATGCACCTCCGCACGCAAACACACGTGTGGCACATATGAACACTGGGGTTGCGGTTGTTCGAGGGAGGTGGGGTGCGGGGGGGTTCTATTTAAAGCAACGCAATATGCAGTCAAAGGTTAGATGCTCCAGAAGACTCTAATCAAGCCTCGCTCTCAGCTTGCCGCACCTCACCTCCCACTGTAGGAGTGGTCAGGACTGAAAGGCGCGAGAGCTTTAATCTGCGTCGCTCATTACCTTTGCAAATAGAAAGCTACAAGATGGAATGTGTAAGAGATGGTGCTCAGGTTACGGGCTAATTGATATCAGGAATCCATTGATTGGTCTTGAAACCCTTTGCCGTCGCCGGGAAACACAAAACCTGGACCCTTGCGGTGAAGCGGTGGGCTCAGCCTTCTTCTGGGTCACTGAGGAGAGAGAGGAAATCCACTCTGACATTAACAGGCTGCTAAAGGAAGTGTTTTTGGATTAAATTAAGGGGGGGGGGGGCTGACGGGGGCACAGTTCTTAAGTCGCCATGGTGAGGGCAGAGGAAGCCCCCCCACCCCACCCCCCCGTCGGTTTGGCACAGCTGGTGGTGTTCCCAGTGCATGTGGAGCTGAGGAGCTGAGGAAATCCCATAGCTGAGTCTGAATGTCATAACCCCCCCCACACACACACACACACACAAACACACCCAGAATCTCTGTGGGGCTAGGCACCGGCACGTTGTCCCAAGATCCGCGTCTGTGTGCTAGACGCAGTGGCGCCCCCCCAAAACCCAAAGGATGCCACCGCTGGCTGTGCCCACACACGCCTCAAAACCAGCAGGGGGTGGGGTAGCACTTGACACAGGAGTGCTGCATCTGGCCAGGCGGGGGGTGGGTGGGATTCCTGCATCTCGGAGATAAACTCTGACTCAAATTATAGGCCTGTCTACCATTAAATTGTCGAGAGAGGAGCAGCTGAAGATAAGGGACAATCTGAGGTCATCGGCGCGATCTGCGCGGCTCAATGTCGCTCCTGCCTCCTGATAAACCGCCATTAATCAGGCTGCTGTGTTGTGTCATTTTATTCGGCGCCTTATCTCTCTTCTTCTGCAATAATTATTAAAAATGAGTAGTTGAGCGTTTGCGTGTAATGTGCAGACGGTGTATCCATGTCTCGTGCCGTTGATTCCCTTTCAATCATTAACCGGATAATATCCCACAGGCCGCTGGGAGTTCCAGCGAATCCCAGTTGGCGTTCATCACCTGGGTGTCTCCAAACCCCAGAGGCCGGTCCCAGGTGTGGCGTCTGGTGTGCTGTCAGCGGACGGACAGCTTTCCGACAAGCACGCCTGGCCGCAGCACGCCAGTTCACGCCTCTCCACAGCAACAGTTTCGGTTGTTTATTGCAGCATTTCTCAAAGCAGCCCTTGGGGACCCCCAGGTGGTCCATGTTTTTACTCTCTGGGGGTCCCCAAGGGCTGATTTGAGAAACGCTGGCTCATTGCCTCCATTCCAGGGGGCTTGCTTAAAATACATTTAGTTACTTCTCCAAAGATATCAACTTTTTTTAAAAAATAATATTTAATATTGGAATACGTACTTCATCTGTTTTTCTACTTGTATTATTTCAAAGGTTTAAGTCTGCAAGCTGCAGATAATGAAATCATGTCTTTAACCATAATGCCACCTGCTGCCCCAAAGTAATACAGCAGGAGCATTAAAGGTAAAAGCTGTCCTTCCTAAGCAAGCAGAGCCAGCCAGAATAACAGCCTTAGATTCCAGAAAGGAAGAAGAGGAGGCCCCTGAGGTTTTAGTAAGGGGGGGGGGGGGGGGGGGGGCCGGTTGGGGGGGGGGGGGGGGGGGGGGGG
>JAODKC010000137.1:6826319-6851289 GCA_026777985.1 Mormyrops attenuatus
GGTGTGTGTGTGTGTGCGCGTGTGTGTGTGTGTGTGTTTGTGTGTGTGTGTCTGTGCGTGTGTGTGTGTGCGCGTGTGTGTGTGTGTGTGTGTGTGTGTGTTTGTGTGCGTGTGTGTGTGGGTGTGTGTGTTTGTGTGCGTGTGGGTGTGTGTGTTTGTGTGCATGTGTGTGTGTGTGGGTGTGTGTGTGTGCGTGCGGGTGTGTGTGCATGTGTGTGTGTGTCATGGGGCAATCAGCACTACTGTCAAATGATGTCATATAATGGCATTTAGCAGAATGGCAGAGGTGCCTCGCAGCCAAAACGCACGTGAGCATGGCCTCATTTCCGGTCCCTTGGGAGGGGCCCCCTTCGGAAATGCTAAGGGACAGAGCAGAGATCCTGTAAGCCCCATTGCAGACAGGGCTTTGCACCCACAGGTCGAAACGTCAGCTGGGTGATGTGCTTAAACGACTCCCCTTGGCTTGCTATAGCCCCTCCCCAAGTCGAACAGCCTTAAATTGCCACCAATAATGTAGAAGACCTATGAACTTATTTGATAGTTAGTTTGGCACAATCCCGTGTTAGAAATGGACAATGCTATGGAGGCAAGAATTGCATCTACACTTATTTATCTGATGCTGTTATCCTGACTTATAATTGTTTTTTATTATTATTTCTTGAAATATGTGCTCTATAGTGCAAATGCATGCTCTGTTTGGTTACTGGAGCTAATACATTCTATCGAGTTGTCACATCATGCTGCATTACCACATAATACGTTATTACTTGCCATCTTACATGCTCCTTTGCAGGTGTGGCTCTGCATAATTAGCGCCGCTTTTAGCCACTATCACTACCCACCTGCTGTGCCTTTATTCCAGTTTAGAACAGAAACTCCCTGCATTTGCCACTGTTTTTCTTACTGTAACAAGTCGAATGATGATAATAACGATGATAATGATGATAACAGTAATAGGGTAATGTTGTAATATAAAATGATAATGTAGTCTATAAATTTGTAACATTTTGTCTAGCTATGTGTAACAACGCATCATGTCATAATACTGCATTATGTGTTGAAAATTTGTTACATTCTGGCAAGTTATTACATAATGCGTTTTTACGTAGTCGCAGGGTGGACATCACAGATCAGGGAGACAGTCTGGTGACTTTTTCATTCATTCATCATTAGCTAAGTACCCATATGATAGATACACACATACACACACACATATACATACACACATACACACACACATACATACACACATACATACACACATACCTACACACACACATACACGCACACACACATACATACACACATATGTAAACACATACATACACACACACATACATACACACATATACATACACACACACATACACACACACATACACACATATACATACACACATACATACACACACATACATACACACATACACACACACATACACACACATACACACATACATACACACACACATATACACGCACACATACATACACACACACATATACATACACACATACATACACACATACACACACATACATACACACATACATACACACACACACATACATACACACATACACACACATACATACACACATACATACACACATACACACACATACATACACACCCACACATACATACACACATATACATACACACACACACATACACACACACACACATACATACACACACACATACACACATACATACACACATACAATGGACTTCCGCTTACTCTCGCAGCCAGAGCACACGCCCTGGGCCCAGTGTCTGGTCCTTCATCATCTGCATTTTCTCCTTACTGAATTTTGTTTTCATTCTTCTCGACCGTTTTGTTAAACCCCTTTCCACTCCTAAACCCAGCAAACAGCCGGGCAGTGGTGGCTGAATGGTTAGGGACACGCACTTGTAATTGTAAAGATTGCAGGTTTGGATCCCCGACCAGCAAGGCACCATCGAGGTATCTCGAGCGAGGTACCGCTCCCCGGGTGCTGAATTAGCCGCCCCCGGCTTCGTCACATATGGGTTAAATGCAGAGAACATCTTTTGTTGTGGTGTGTCAACAATGACATTTAATCACTAAATTCTAAAACACACCTGTCAGCAGCTTCTATCCACGTCTGTCTTCCCACCTCTATGGGCTCTGTGGAATAAGCATTTACAGAAGCTGCTTGCTTTACGATGCCTTGATTTTATGATGTGTGATAGTGATGCACATTTAGAACTTATCATAGCGATATGCCATGTGTTACGGTCGATAGCAGCATCCACTCAGCCACACTTCCAGCATAATCATAGTTATTAAACTCACAGTGTTTAATAAAGTATTGAATGGTTGTGCTTTACCTGTTTAACTCTTTAAATTTTCCCAAGCCCATTATGTCTACTAAACACCCAAGTGTGTCATGTCGTATCCTATCATATTCATATTTGAGTTACGATATTTCCAACTTACGGTGGGTTCATCGGAACGTAATCTCATCGTAAGGCAAGGAGCATCTTAAAATTAAATTTACGTTTAGGGCAAACCATGGCTTTTGTTCCATGTAAAGATAATTTTTTCTTCAAGCTGGACGTTAAATTGCCCTCTTTTCCGGAGCAAAGGCTACAAATCAGGCTCGCCATTGGCTGTGGTCTTTGTTGGCGGCACCCCTCCTTGACATGGGACAGAAACCGCACGAGCGGTGAGGTCACCCCCCTCCGGCTCCTACCGCTGGATTCATCCCCCGGATCCCTCCTAGCGTCCTGCATTGTTCTGGCTGACAGACGGCCACTTTATCACACTGAGCCACAATGACACTCAAAAGCAAGTATTTTTACAGCAGACAGGCACCGCTGACCAAACGTAAAAGATCGCTTAATTCCGCTGTTGACCTAATTATCCGCAAATGAATGTGTCTTCAAGAGGCAGCCGAGCCTTTTAAACGCGGCAAGGCTCCAGGGATAAAGGTTAATGAGCTTTAAGCCGCCCGCGAGCCCATTCTCTCCACCTTTAAAGTGGCGGCTTTATCTGCCAGCGCCGCCTTTGCCTGGATCACATGACACACTGTATCTGCCGGCCCGTCCTTTGTGGGCCGCCTCGAGACAATGGGGGCATCCCGTGTCTGGTTTGGACCACAGATGTTTACTGCCCGGCGTCTTTGTTTTGGTTTTTTTTCTTCTCCTTTTCTCTTTTTTCCTGCCACTCGTTTCCATTGGAGTGAATGAAATGGAGGAGTTCAAAAGGTTCTCAGCCTTCGCAGGGGCAGCTTGGAGCTGAGGGAGCAGGTACAGGAAACTAGGTCCTGATGCACAGGGAGCATGTCTAGAAGTTTTGAAATATGGATGAACTGGGGGTGCATGTGTGTGTGTGTGTGTCCATGTATGCATTTGCATGTATGCATTTACATGTGTGCATATGCATTCATGTATGCGTGTATGAGCATGCATGTGTGTATGTGTGTGTGTGCATATGCATGTATGTGTGTATGTGTATATGCATGTATGTGTGTATGTGTATGTGCATGCGTGTGTGTGTGTGTTGTTCTCCACTCTGGCCTGCTGGCAAACTCAGTTTCCGCGGGAAGGCCGACAAAACCATCAGGTTCAGCTGAATTTGTCATTCCAAATTGACCCTAAAACCAGTGAAGTCATAGGGCCATTAAGTAAACATAACCGCTACAAAGCACATCCCTGTGCGGGTATAACCGTGGTCACAGGAAATGAGGTAATAACGACTCTGCCGTAAGTTAGCCTGGCCTGCCCCCAGCGAAGACGGCGCTCGCTCGCTGCCGCCCCCTGTCCCAGCGCAGCATGTAGACCAGCCTTTGGCTCAGTTTGTTCTGGTCTGTTAGAGACAAAAATCCTCTCCTCCTCACACACCCCTCACATGAACTTACTGAGAACAGTACTTTTTACAAAGAGGGGAAACATTCACCCTGTAATTATCTGAATCCATATTAATGCCACAGCATGTGAATGCAGCCCTCTATGAGTGCCGTAGCATTTTAAGCGATTGTATTCGATTTATATGTTATGTAACCAAGGGAAAGTAAATTACCAGCTTAGCTAAATCGCATTGCAGATCCGAGGTCTCCAGTGCTCCGGCGAGTGGGAAGCGTGAGCCAGTCGGAGCCAAAGCGAGCAGGAAGGGGCTTGTTTGATAGGATTTATGAAAAGTCATAAAATCAGCAGCAGTGTTCCCTGGAAGAGCTCGCTGGCCAGGGGACCGTGAATGTGCCGGGCTGGCAAGCTCGGCAGCCCGGGAATATGCACTGGGCGAGGTGCTGGCCAGGGACCAGATCACCTGCTTTTAAAGGCTCACCAAGGCACTGACCTGCACAGCGCTAACTACGGCTGGTCGGGGTGCCGGATTGGAATGAGGCCATTTTTTTTTTTAATGTTTCCTTAACATTTTGACCATATTCCTGCACTGATCCAAAAACAACCACTACGGCCTTTGAAAAGTGTAATAAAGGGAACACAATACAGTCACACCCATGCCTTGGCAGAACCCGCCCTCGGCCCGTGTAGCTAATGAATTAACGGACCGGCTATTTCGGTCCGTTTCCTGCACGTAGAACCTGCAATAAAGTACAACGTATGTGTCCCAGACGACATTGAACCTGGAGAACCCTGCTTTTATTGGCCTAGCTTGTGATGATGTCATGAAAACGTCTTCTGACTGAACTCGTTTGCTTGATATTATGTTATTACTCTAATTTTTCACTATTCATGCTTTCAGAAATGAGTTCCCCATGTAGTCCTTCACAGGGATTAATAACATGATATCAAACAGAGACAGGGTTCCTTGTTGTCTAAGTAAAAGTCATGACTAATTAAATGATGACTACGTGATTAATATGTAAAAAAATGTGCTTGCCCTTTGCACACAAGACGTAATTTGAAAGACAGGCAACTCTAATAATTCTATTTTTTTCTGCAGTGTAAATACAGCCCTGTTGCAAAAGCCATATTTCTAAAAATCGTGTGAGCATGTTTAACAATTTATAAAAAACAGGGTCTTTTTTTTTGTAAGAGGTGAGCATTCTTCAGTTCCTGTGTCATATCTGTTGACACTGGCTTCGATGGCCCCCACCCAATTGGCACAGGAGAGACAGACAGCTGAGGGAGTCGCCTCACCACGCCCAAGGCTCGTGTTCGTCATTTTGGATTTTGAACCTGCGACTCTTTGGAGGGGCAGTCACTAAATAATGGCATTCGCACATCACAGCTCATTCCAGCTTGCAGAGAGACCGCCGTCGTCACTCGGTTTTCCTGTTTGGGGTGGTGCTGAGATCTCCCAGCTGTCACCAGGGCGGCGCCACAGGGTGAGCAAAGAATGTGCCCCGAGAAGAGTCTGCACCGTGACACCACGCAGACAGCTGAGGGAGTTTCCTCATCACGCAGACAGTTGGTGCTTATGACTACAGCCAATCTTCCGACTACCAGGTCCGAACCTCCAAGAGCCAACGTACCAATTGGATGGTTTTTCGCTGAACTGACGACCTTTCTTTGCCTTTGTTGACAGATTTCCCTCATGGGTCTTGGTACAAGCTACAGTGTTTGTTTTTTCATATATTGGAGGTTCTCTGGCTAAAACGACTTCCTTAACATGTGCTCCATTACTTCTAGTTGATTCCAGGTGTTCCTTTTTTTTAGGATAATAAAGTCTGAAAGGTTCAATGAAAGGGACGTGGTGGAAAGTGCAGCCCTGTTTATTAGAGAGCAAATAGACGGGGCTGGGTTTATGATGTGGAAGGTCATCGCTGGCTAGTAGGTGCTCGCTGTGAGAGCAGGCAGGTGCTGTGTTAACACCTTCCTCTTCACTCGCCTTGCATGGCGGCCTGTTCACCCAAGGAGCGTTAATGAGGGCAGAGGAGCACCCCCTCACTTAATCAATGCAAGCCCTGTTTGGAGACCCAGCATCTTTGAGGGGGGGGGCAATCCTGAAAAGTCCTTTTGCGAGGCTCAGTGGCTGGTCGCCCCGGGGGCAAGGTCGACGTCCTGTGTCCCGTCGTCCGTGAGAAGCGACCTCCCTGTGACACAGAGACCCCTTCATCCCTCCCCCCCCGTACAAAGGAGTTCCTCTGTGCCAGTCTCCTTTTAAGCCTTGATGGTTGTCCTAGTCACCCGGCACGTGGATAAAGGTGACTTGGAAGGAAAAAGTTGGATAACAGCCAGTGGTTGGCACGTGAGTATCTGTTCCGGAACATTCCGAGAGTAGTGCTCCATCTCGCACCTTCAGGAAAACCAAGTGGTGTAAATGAGCCAAAACCAGGAACTGAAACCCGGTACTGGTTCAGTTCCAGCAGTGAAACAAAGTAATTTTGGGAAATGTCTAGTTGTATAAAGGATAATATGCTGAGTGAGTCACCTGACCACATTCTGCATATTTCCAAAAAGGTTTTTGCAATCCCTCAGCTCAGGTCGGTGTGTCACATCATGGACACCTGCCCACTGCCCCAGATCTGCTTATTACTCATCAATCTAGGCAGAGTGTTCCTGCTTGAGCAGAGGGGAGATGTGTGTGGCTTGGTTGTCTCCAAATGGGTTGTTTAGAGCCGTGTTTCCCAATCCGGTCCTAGGGAACCCACAAACAGTCCAGCAGAGGGTGCGAAAAAGTGGACCAGCTGTGGGTCCCCGAGGACCAGATTGGGAATCACTGGTTTAGAACATCACCAACCAAGGACATGCCTTGAGAACAGGGAACGTCTGCTTTTCACTCCCTCGAGCTTTAAAATCTCAGACTAAGCTCCGTGTAGCTGAAGTCCGCTCCCAGCGAGCACTTTTAACCAGCCGTCACTCTCCAGGGGAAATCTTGGTCAGCTCTACAAGGCCAATCCGTGTAGAAAACCCCCCAAGCAGATAACCATCACCATCATGGCCAATCCGTGTAGAACACCCCCCCGACCAGATAACCACCACCATCATGACTGGACACGTGTCCGTCCCTACTGACACACATTCATGGTCATTTTATTAATCGATTTTGATTTTCCTTCCATGTACTAATTTGACCTTTTTACATCTGCCGTTCCTGTATGGAATGATTGCAGTGAATTGCAGTGGAATCATTGAGCCCCACCCGGCCGGTCTTACCTCATCCATGGCTGGGCCGTGTCAGCCCGGGAGCCGGGCCCTCAGCACGGCGGCTAATCAGAATCCACTATTCATCTGCCATGTGATGCTGAACAGCTACTGGGACGATGCAGTGGAAGTGCTGTTTCTTACTGGACACCATCAAACCAGTCAGAAAGGAAAACAAAGGACCCTTCTAACCCATAATGGATTAAAACTTATCTGGTTCATTGCACATGTCTTCTGCTATACCTGTACCGATATGTTTATATTAAACAGCTGCAATATTTCAGTTAAAAGCACACGTGTGTGGAGTTTGCACGTTCTCCCCATGTTGTTGTGGGGTTTATTCTAGATTCCCCCCCCCCCCCCGTACTGGATTTACCAGAGTATTTGCAGGTGTGAATGTGCGTGTTAATACTGTGTGTGAATAGTGTGTGGGAATAGTGTGTGTGAATGTGCGTGTGAATAGTGTGTGAGAACGTGCGTGTGAATAGTGTGTGTAAATGTGCGTGTGAATAGTGTGTGGGAATAGTGTATGTGAATGCGCGTGTGAATAATGTGTTCCTTGCAATGGGTTTGTGCCCCATCCTGTGTTATTCACTGCTTTGTGAATCCCTCCCTCCCTCCGTCCATCTATCCATCCATTTTCTATACCTGCTTGTCCTATTCAGGGTCGCGGGGGGTCTGGAGCCCCCAGAAACTACAAAAAATAACAATAATAATAATGTGAGGCTGCTCAGGTGTATCTCAGCATAAAACTGGGCCAGTGATAATCACGTATGTCCACGCCCATTCTCCTCTGTCCAATGATAACCGCGTATGTCCACGCCCATTCTCCTCTGTCCAATGATAACCTTGTATGTCCACGCCCATTCTCCTCTGTCCAATGATAACCTCGTATGTCCACGCCCATTCTCCTCTGTCCAATGATAGCTTTGACATCTAATTGACCAATGAAAAGAATTTTTATGAAAATATCTATTCATGATTGTATTAGTTAACACTTGTATTCATGATGGTAGTCTGTTTGGATTACAGCCAGTCTCCGGGTTAAGAATATCTGACTTACAGCTTGTTCATACAAACAGGCTGCCATAAAGCCTGTTATAAGAATGTGGGTTAAATACAATGGTCCGTAATAACAGACGCTTGTGAAAACATTGTGCGGCTTCAGTAGTTCGGCAGCTTGAGGTGCAGTACAGTGCCAGATGTAGTGACGGTTAGTATTACTGTATAATAATAATACAAATTATTATTATTATTATTATGCACTGTGTTATTATTTTTCTGACTTTTTCTCTCCTCTGTCCAATGATAACCTACAAGTTCGACTTAAAGGACAGGATCTTGTTTATAACCTGAGGACTGCCTGTACTTTATATCGCAAATTTCCACAACGTAACGGCAATAGCAATAGGCAGCTAACGTTGCTCTTAATGATGAATATAAAGTGATATTTGCCTCTCTGACACCAATCCACGTAACTCCACTTCAAAAATTAACTTGTTGTTTCTGAGAAATCATGCTTTTTCACGCTTCTGAGATGCATTCTTGGAGATCGGCCTACATGTTTTTCTTCAGACAGTGACATTATTAACTTAACTTATTCAGTTTAATATGAAATGTGACCTTTTTTCGTATATTACACTTTATTTTCTTAATTACATCCTTCCAATAGAGGGCAAAAGCTTCACATGCAGTATATTGATACCACTGACAAAGCTGAAGGAGCTTGTTGGTGATGCATTTCACTGCCGGTTGTACTATGTATGACGACACTTGTGACAAATAAAGTTTGAATTAGAATTTGAATGCTGTTATCTGCCATATATGGGTTAGGTTTGGTTAATTGGGTTTTAAGTAAACTGTTAGTCAGAAGACCTTCAGCAGCTCCGTTACTAATTAAGGGAACGTTCTAAGAATGACCTGGAGCTAGAGAGTTAAGAAGGTGTCACTCTGATGTTCGACCTGTGACAAAATAAAATATTGACCATTCAAGAGGCCATAATAAAAACACGAATGATCCAGAAATAAAGGAGGTGTATGACAACCTTATTCCTTCTTTTCACCCCACCCCCACATCTCCCCCCTAAGTGTGGGAGATTCTTCCCTTCCAGGTCCATGAGGTGAGGGGGGTTGTGGACTGGGGGATTTATGGGGGGGGGTTTTTCTCTTTCAGAAACAGACAGAAGCGGCTGCATTTCCTGGTCATGGATTAAGTTTGAGTTTTCCTCAAAGGTTTGATATTTATCACAGTGCTCTGCCGTCTATCTGTATCCAGGGCGGAGGGGGAGGGGCACTGTACAATGATCAGCTGAAAGAAACCATTCTTTTATTCCGCAATTAACCCCATCCAAGTAAATAATACTGTGTTGTGCAATTGAGCTGCTGCTGTTATGCACCGGGTCCAGAAACCAAAACCGCTTCAAAGCGCCGCCCGTGAAATGATGACAAGATGCTGTAGAAACAGCTTTTCACAAAGTACATAATGCAGGTATTGTGTTTCGTTGTACAGTACCGGGGAGAGTGACGTCGCGGCGATATCGCAGATAACATGTCCGGGTGCACTTACCTGCAGGAAACCCAATATTTTTATTTTCAGTTCCGAGCTCAGGGGTTATAAACAGAGAGCCCAAGACTCAGGGGGGAGAAAGATGGGCATCATTAAATACATTAGGGGGCGCCATACTGCAATTCAGGTCCACCCGACCCCCCACCCACATTACTAAAACTCAGAGACAGGTCCCACGTGGATGAATTCATCTCATTTTCCTGGGACCCTTTGATGCTGGGACACCCCCTTCTGTGTTTCGGTCCCCAATCTGTGCAGATATTCAAGGTGTCTCTACATCAAAGGAAAATGTTTTTCTTTGTTTAGAAATGAATTCATCGCCTTTTCCAATGATTTATATCTCCTAAGCATTTCATCCTTTCATAAATCTGAATAATTCCCCTGAAGCAATACAGACCGTGAACACAGCAGACATGCGGCCAGACAGTCCAATTCTTTAGTCAATACGCCACCTGCTGGTGAATATTGGGCTTAAGTCACCTAAGTTGTTCCAGTTGTTTTGCACTGGTGGATTGTATGTGAAGCGTTGTGTCATAAACATAAGTCGTCTATTTCCCTTTGCACTGATTTACCACCAGCCAGCGATATCCAGACTTTAAAAAGAACACAAGTAACCACAGAATTTGCATTTGGATGCAGGCTGTGGTTCTTACATGCGAACCGGTCCCCCGCATTTGCCATTTTATAGCAAACATCCATCATATAAATTGACTTGGAAATACAAAACGTACTAGTCACAGGAAATGGGTTGTGTTACCCACACTGAGTTTGGGGATGGGGGTCTCATGAATGATGCTAAGAATAATAATCATCATTTATTTTTCATTAATGGAAAACTCTGAGTTCACACCAGGTTTCTGCATCGGGAATGAACTGCAAGAAAAGGCAGACTGGAGAAGGTGGAAAGGCAGGCGTCCCAGCCACAAACCAGTGCTGCCACGTATTTATGTCTAACCGGGACACCTGCCTACAGCAAAGCTCGCCTAAAGTGAACGTAGCGACCAGTAGCTAAAGACCTGTTTCATTTTAAAAAGTAACAATTAAGGAACAATTGAAAAAAAGCTGCCAACTGACCACCCTTCCACATATTTTGCTAATGGTGATTATTTTAATATATCAAAGCGTTCCTTATGTGTCGAGATTGCCCAGTATTTTATGCTGTGAATATTATGTCTCTAGTGTATGCAGCTCTCCTATAACAATAACAATTTAACGTCTTATTAAACATTCATTATTTAACATTAGCTCCATAGCAATAATAGGAAGACAGCAGTTGTATAAGTGGTCACTGAAATAAGTTGATTCTTCTCTTTTGGTAACCTGATATTTTGTTTGTGTACTCAGAATATATTTTTCTTCACCCACTATAACTGGCCATTCTCAATAGAGTTTTCAGCAGCTTGTGATATTTTGAGCTGGAATAAAAAGCAAACAGTTGTTTTTCATTTGGAGAAAGGCTGGAAGGTAGAGAAAGAGAGGGAGTGCTTGGCAGAGAGAGCGTGTCACCCTGGAAGGCCTGTGGGTGGCGCTGTCTGTGGTCCACGCCGCTGCTCGGAGCACTTCAGGGCTTTTTGAACAGCATCTCTCTCCAGCCACACATTCCAGGGGTCTTTGTGCCATCTGTTGCATGCACTGGACAAGCCTCTATGCACTGGGCCTAGATGTCATTCAGGCATAGAAATGTATTGATATGCGACTAGGAGGGCAGGTGGAGGGACGTTTGTGTGAAGCCACCACCTCACTTGACAAAGGCTCCACTTTCTCACAGGCTTCACACCACGTTCCAAAACCAGTCTGTGTTCAGTGTTTGCCTCTTCGTCTCTTCCTATCATAACATTAATGTTCCTGGGAAGAATCGGAAAAGAATGAATCTGTTGTTATATCTTAGCCTGGATTGATTTCCTGTGTACTGCGAGAAAAGCTGCTCTACCTCCGGCAAAGTCTTGCTCAACCAGATGTTTGCATGGGCCTTAGGAGCAGACCGTATGCTCTGAGACCTCAAACAAATTAGACGGCATCGGGATCTTGCGGCTTGTTTCCTGCTTTTTGTGTCCTGTTTTCCTGCTTGTGAATTTCCTCCGGTCGCATTTACAACCCCGTAAGTTTACTGTGTGTTTGACATGTGCTGTTCGCCAGGCCGGCCCGGCAAACACAGCCATGTGACACTGGGGATTTAGGAGCTGAGGTTCCCCTGAGCAGGGAAGAAATGGCACAAAACAAAAGAAACTTTCCCAAATTCTCAAAAAGGAAACTTCTTTTTGGCAGGATAGGAAAATAAACCACAACAGTGCGTGGATGTTCCATTCTGGAAAAAGGCCCAGATCTAGGATTAGCAGGAGAGACAGAACGCTGGGAACCACAGGGACAGGTGGAGGAAATTAATGCAATGATTATGGGCTCTCCATGCTGACACAGAGAGCACTCTCTGACTTTCCCATTGTTATGGGTGCATGGTATGCTTAGCTAGCCAGGCCGTATCACAGTGTTTTCTCTGTGTCAATATTCAAGTTGGCAGGGTCACCGTAAAGGGGGGGGGGAATTAGGATGATACCAGGGGCCCTAAAAAATTTGGAGCATAATTCAATTGGTCTGGGTTGGGGGCCCAAAATCTCTAGAAGCACCTCTGCAAGGTGACATATACGCCGCATTAGTTCCAGTGGTCGTCGTCTGTGTTTGGGACTTTGACAGAAGGTCTTCAAAGCAGATGATTGGGAGTAGCCAAGACAGAGACAAGTTCCCTCTGCAGCATTCACACTAATTTCTGGATGCTCGCAGCCACTGTGTAGAAGGACCATGTTAAGTGAGAGTAATTAAAATGGAGCACTGGGGTTTGAATAGAGAAAGGTAGAGACTGTTGTACCATGCAGGTAAAAAAACGCCCATCAGTGAGGCGTTCATTTCCGACCCGGCTTCCGCGTGGGTGGTAATCTCTCAATCAGCCTTTCAAGCGCAGTGAAGATTTGAGGCTCAATGCAGGAGTTTGGCTAAGGACTAAAAATGAATGTGAAAACTCTGAGTGCTGTTCATACTTTAGGTGTCACTTCTCGTCTTGTTTTTGGTGGTTTTTCCTTACTAGGATTTGCAATGCAAGCAAATCTGTCACAATGTCAGTGATCAAATACACAAATAGCATAAATCTAGTTTACTTTTTACCACCATTAAGGGTCTGACTACACAAAAGACATCACCGAGTTTGTGCCACAGTGATTTTTAGTGCCGCTGCTTTCACCAGCCACGAACTGAGGGGGCAGACAACAGGCAATTGTCAACGGCTTTTGGTGAGGACTCAAGCTTTAATGAAAGTCCAGTTTCCCTTGCCCCAGGTAACTCGGGACAAGATTGTATCAGCGGAACAATTACACTGTCACAATCAAAGGAAACTGACTTTAAATGGTCTGTCAAATCACATTGGGGGCTAATAACTAGTCACTCTTCCCAGCGTGTCAGGGAAGTCCTGAACCCCTCTTTGTTCTCCAGATCATCTCACCCCTAAATAGATTACTTAGCGTTACACTTGAGGCACTTAGATGTCCACACTTAAAAGCCAAGTTGGACCCTCAGGCAATCCCAGTTGGGGTTGGGGCAGCACTTATTCTAGGCAACACACACCGAAATCACCCCCCTTCAGTTCATGGAATACCAGAGTTTCAGTGAGAGGTGACTACATAGCATCCTCAGTGATTTTTTTTATATAAAAAAAATTCTTCTGCAAGCAAGAGTGTTAATCCAAGGGTTAAGTGTGTCACTGAGTTCTCTTTGTACAAATGAACAAAGGATTGCTTTAGGAAGGTTTTATTTTTGGCCTTTATTGTTTTTTTCCCTTTCATTTCATGCCTAGCATCAATCGAATGTGCAGTTCTAATTACAGAAGACTGAAGCGTAGATCTTCTGCAGTTTTCCTTCCAGTTTAATGATTCACCCGAAGCCACCACATGCGGCCTGCCCGCAGAACTCAGGCCATGTGAGAGTCATTGTGCGGAGGAATGGAGGCCGTGCGTGCAGAGGTTTTACGACACAGGCTCGCGCACGAGAGACCACTGTGGCAGAGAGGGCACATTGTGGTGATTGCTAAGAGGGCCACGTCCCTAAGGGCTGTGATATTCTGGAGGAAAGGGGTGCTCTATGTTCAAAATAGCATCATCTGATACCACACGTCCCTTTAATTAGTTTACATTTTATTAAGGGCAAAGTATTTCCTGTCTCATTCACATCAGCTGTACTGTGTTTCAGAGCAGGGTTCTGAAGGACTGGCACCTCACTTTAGCTATGGCCATGTGTCGCCCCCCACCCCTGTAGAATGCACCCCTGATCTTCTGTCATGGAACGGTGTAGCAGGAGGCATGTACCGGTTGAAGCTTATACCATTTGGCCTGACTAGTGCTCCACAGCCAGTGACAGGTTGCTTGTCTCAGGTCTGTAATCTGAGGTCTGAAATCAGTCACTATCCGCGTTTGTGTCCGCAGACCCCAGTAATCACAGTTAGTCTGAATTCGGGGCATTGGGAGAAGGCTCCCAAGTATAATACGAAAAAGCAGCATGTTACAAAAAAAATAACAATGTAATTTTGTTAGTCTCTAAATGAACCATCTGGGGCAATTTTTGCCAAGAAGGCTACAGGCTTCGTTTGTTTTCTTAGCTGAGATGGTGAACACTGAACACCGCAGCAGAAGCCTTCCACTCTGGGGATTACAGCCAACTCGGGGCAGTCAATTTGCTAAAGCTAATAGTTAGATATGGAGTGGTCAGAGTATTGTTAGCAAATTAGTGCAATAACAAATATTCCCCGGGAATGTGAGAGACTGGCCAGCAGAACCAGGGGCTGCCAAGTGGAGGTCCTGGAACTCGTAATCAGTGTCTCGCTGGATTAGGATCCGAGAAACAGCTACGGACGGCTAGAGGCCAGCTGGTCAGACCTGCGCTCGCCTCACCTGGAACACTATGGTGGTCCGCTAAGCCCCGTTAACCGCTCTGGACTCACTGCACCTCATGCCTCACCTTTCCCTAACCCTGTGTAACCCTCGGGCCCTTGACTGCAGGCCCGATGTCATTGTCAGTACAATGCGCTGACAAGCTAACGGCTTATTACAGCATTTCATTTGGAGCGTAATTCATCTTTAACTACTGGAAAGAAAAACCTGCCCTGAGGAAACTCATTTTCTCACAGCTACGCTGACAGCAGCGGTGCTGGCTTCAGATGACGAATGCCTCTCCTAGCTGGACCGTTAGCAATGACGGTAACAAACGCCCTTCAGATCCACAGTGTGCTGAATTACGGCATGAGCAGCTTCCATTAAAATACCATGCATCTATAAATTCCCCTCACTGGTCCACAGGGGGCAGTAGCCATCACATTCCATAATTGCATGTATCCTTAAAGTGCCAAGAAAAACGTAAAATTACATTTCAGAAACTCAGAAATGAGCCTCGGCCACTAGGAAAGGTCGCAGCCTGGCCTGTAAATCAGCTTCCTGTAGCATTTGGACAGTAATATGCTCCTCACTCTCCCAGGACACATGAAACCGTAACGTCCTGATGATGGATCTCACATCCAAAGCATACAAATATAGTAGCATTTGTTACAATAATGCAGAATCCAGTGAGAACAGTTTCTTAAAGAAAAAGAACATGCAGAGTGATTGGTTAAAGCTGACAGGAGGCTGGTTCCATCTGCATGGTTATGGTTGTTCCCTCCTTTGTACAGCAGCCCCCTGTGTCTCGATGGGTTCAGACAGGCATACCTTCAGGACAAACTGGGGGGGGGGGGCATTCGTCAATCCTTAGCAGTATACGGCCCAGTGGCAGCATGCTGTTCACTTAATGAGATTCACGCCAAGCCTGAGCCTCACAAGACGAATTGGGGCGTCACTGTGGCCTCTTCTCAGCCTGTCCACCCTGGTCCTGCTGGACCTTCCCTGAGGCCTCCTGTCCAGCCTGGTCCTGCTGGACCTTCCCTGAGGCCTCCTGTCAGCCTGTCCACCCTGGTCCTGCTGGACCTTCCCTGAGGCCTCCTGTCAGCTTGTCCACCCTTAAAATGAAGCCTTAAAAACGACGTATTTCTGTAAAGCTTTGATTTGCTACATTTTTCCTGCAAGATGCCGCCTCTCTGGGTGTTTTCTCTATGAAAACAACAAGAAAAAATATTATGCATGTTCTGAAATTTCAAAACACCAGATGCTTCACAGAAGGCTCCTGCGAATCCAGGAAACATCAATGAAATATATAAATGAAATATGCACATAGCTCGCACTTAGCACACTATTAATTAGCAGAAATGTAAATAAAAAACAGATTTCAGAAGTCTGCATCACTAATGTGTTTTCGTAGCATAAATGGATGTACTGGAGAACGTCAGATGTATTGAGTGTGCACAGTTGGAGCTTTTTTATGATTTACTCCACGTCTGGGGTCACGAAACATGGTGTATAACTCAGGACCTAACAGCAGGTCTGATGGGTACACCTAGAACCTTAAGGAACATAGTGAAATCGTATCGGAATGAAAACTTCCCCAACTGTAGTGATGATATAGTATTGGATTTGGCGGTGACAAGTCATGAGGAACAGAGGACCGTCACTCCACATGCTTGCTGCTGTACCTCTGCCCTCAATCAAAGAGATTGAGAAATACTGAAGAGAATGAGAAAATTAGAATTGCATTTGTAAGAAAGATAATTCTTGTGTTGTGTCACTACCGGTGTCTGTACAACAGAATAATTTAATTTATGAGTCGATTTTCTTCATTATTATGTGGAGTACAGCTCATACACCGACAGACACACATCGATGCTGCAGATAGGCGGCTGTACAGCAGACTTTTTTGAGAAATGTGCTGTTGACAGTCAGTCTCTGGCAGTGGGCTTACTAAGGCTATTTTTCTGTCCTTAAAGCTGCATCATTTTGAGAAATGGTCGCAGTAATACCAGTGACAGAACAAGGCTGCAACACGCCTGAACTCGACTTTAAGTGGACAGAAAGAAAAACCGCACGACACACCACGGAATGTTCCGGAGGCACCGGCGCTTCTGACTCTCTGATTCCCAGTCATTGGTCTGCTGGGGCAGTTCAGTTTTGTCCCCTAACTCCCCCAGCCCCCCCAGTACTCCCCACCGGGAACCCACACAGGAGGAGGTGGACGGTGGAGCCAGGGGAGGAGTTCAGGAGGTTGTGCTGCCCCTGGGGCAACTCTGGAGGGGCAATATGGGGAACACTGCATGGGGAGAGGTAATGGGGGCACAGCATGGGTGGCGGGGGGTAACGGGGGTATCTTCACACTACCTCCTCTCAAGACAAAGCCCCCCCAGCCTGGCAGAGAAGAATTTTCCTCAGTCACACGTGTGTCCCAATTTGTAAGCGCATTTCTGTTTGTGTTTTGTTTTTTTTCCCAGAAGTTTATTATTATTTACAGTGTGAACTGTGATGTTGTTGCTTTTTGAGCCAAGATCTTATGCATCACGGAGAGCAGACGTGTTCTGTCTGAGTATACCTTCAGGGCGGGATTAGGTAGCTGTCCATCACTCAAAGACATGAAAAGACCCACCTGCCTTTGCTCTCCACGCTGACGTTTCGCTTTGCTTCAGCCAGATGCGATGCTCTGCTGCCATTTACCGCGGCTCGGTCAAACCGCAGGAGCTGTGTGCTTTTTCTGTCCAGATCTAACCCAAATTAAAGGTCACGCTTGTCTAGTTTTCCCCCGGCAGGATTTCTCGACTGCTTGGAGAAGACTGTCGGCATCCAAACTACACGAAAACCTTGTGTCCAGTTCAGTCTTGGCACCGCAGCATATCTGACAGCTGGGATTTTCAGAGCGGGACGCAGGGCTGGATTAAGAGTGTTAAGTGCCCATGGGCAAGAGCACACATGACGTCACGTCAGAAAGAGACTCAGCTGGTGGCTCACGAGATTCAGGCAGGCATCTAACGTAGAGAAAACATTACATAGGCTTTTCAGCCTTTTGAAAGAACAATATACAGTCATATTAAATAATATGAGATATTAAATCACATTAACTTGTTAAAAGACATTTGTGAATAGAGCTGTGGGGGGTTGCCCTGCTTGGTGCCCCCCCCGGATGTGGTGCCCCAGGGCACAGGTAGAAGCAGTGGCATTACCAGGATGCCATTGGGGGGGGCAGTTTAAAAGAGCATCAGCACAGTACAGAAAGGAAAAGACACATCTTTGGGTGATTATTTTTTGGGCGGGGCACAGGTTGTCATTTGTGGGGGATGGGCCCCCCCCCCCCCCCCCCCCCCCCCCCCCCCCCACCACCCCCCTTACACAGTGGAAGGTGTGTGTGTGGGAGGAGTCAGGGGGGATGTTCAGCTTGTTTTTAAATGTGCTTAAATCGACAGTCACTCTGCTTTCCTGGGACCATGTGACCGTATGGAGGTGATTTATTGCACCTCCTAAAAAAGGAGAACAAAATCGCTTTGAAGTGCAGAAATAAGTTCCTTCACATCTTCTGCTTCTGAGGTGCCGAGCTGAGCAGCCAAGTGCCGCAAAAGCAGGCCAGCGCTTTCCTCACTGTGAGCCGCGTCATTCGCTCACTGTCACATCTGCTCTCAGAGGCGCAGACCCCTCCCAGACCAGAAGGGAGCTTTAATATCCACCTCTCCGTTTTAAGAGCCGCCTCGGATAATGTCCGTGTGATGGGCTTTCGGATGTTTCTGGGCTTTTCTTTGTTATTTCTTTCCCAGGTCTTGTTTTGCCCGTCACAAAGCATCTGAGGCGATGTGTCTCGGCGCGGTGACAGCGGCAGTGCGCTCCATCTGCCACCCTCATCGCACGCCAGGCCCGAGAGCAAGGAACAAGTCGAATTACCAGCTCCCACATTAAGGAAGCCACGATTAACACGTTCAAGCGCTGCACGGATAATAGTGAAAGAAACGTGTGATTTCATGCACATGGGGAAAACAGGAAAGTAGGAAGTTTAGGATTACAAGGAAGAGGGAATAAAGAGTGACCTCAGGTCCAAAGAGTCTGTGCTTCACGTTTCTGTGATGTGAGACTTTCTGTTGCAAATGCTCACATCACTGAGTCTCAGCAGTCAGGGTGCAGCCTTTGTGATGTGGGATGCATGTACAACTCTGGAAAAAAATAAAAGACCACTCTATATATCTGCATTATTAAATCCTGGTTTAATCCTGGTTCCTCTGGCAGAAGGCTACACTGAGGCAGGCTGCTTCCAGGCTCAAAGTTTCTAAGACAGCAGTATACAAGAACAAGGTGAAGCAGGAGACACTGGGAATGACCAGCAACCAGCCAGGCAAAGGGTGGAAGCGACTTTCTAGTGCCAGAGATGACTGTTAACTTATCTTACAGTTTCTCGTGCATTGTAGGATGGCATCAAGTGACCGTCAAAAGGAATGGGAAACATTTAGTGCAGGTGTGAAGTGCACTGCTAGGACAATTCATAACAGGCTCCTAGAAGCAGGACTGAAGTCCCATGAAGCAAGGAAGAAGCTCTTCATTAATGAGAAGCAGGAAAGAGCCAAGCTACAGTTTGCAAAGAAAGAAATGTATTATTCACAGATGTACAACTATAAGTTGAGAAATGAGTGAAACAAAAAATTGTGCTGTGGTCTCTAAGTTTTCTCCAGCGCCGTATGTGTTATTTTCCAGGAGCACTAATTCATTCAGTCTCTTTACTACAGGAATAATCTATAGGTCTCCCAGTTGATCGCTCAGGCCCAATTAGCTGTCCCAGAATGATCTAGAACTCCATTTCCCAACACCAGCAGCCTCTCCCAGCTACCCTGCCCCTGGAGTGCTTCCCCTGACCCCCCTGGGTGCTCCACGGTTACCATGACAACCCCACAACTCAGCCGAGACCCGCCACAGGAAAGGGCGGGAGAAGGCCTACCAGTTCAAGAGCTGGACCGGTAAGCGAAGGGTTGCAGGTTAAAGTCTCATTAGGCCTCTTGCTCTTCTGTCCTTGAGTCCAAATTACTTCAGTAAAACATCCACCTGTACAAATAAGCAAAACTCAGCAGATCTGGACATAAATTCAAGCAGCTGTAGCGAAAACAGGCCGCTTAGAAATGGCATCAACAGAAGCAGCCATGAAACGTGTAACGGCTGCGTACCTGAGGCAGGAAGGGAGGCGGGAAGGGAGGCGGAAAGGGAGGCGGGAAGGGAGGCGGGAAGGGAGGCGGATCCTCTTCGTTCTCATTTTTCTGTTCTTTTTCCTCTTAGTGCCACAACAAAAGCTCATTCTGCTTGTGACAAGTTAAGGATGCTGTTTTAATTACGGTGAAATATTACAGCTATGACCCAGACCTTTTTGAAGGCTCAACTGTTTCCAGGTGTGGTTAAGGTTCTTCAGTGTGTGTGTGTTGGGGGGGGGGACCAAACATCCCCACAATGTGGTAAAAACCTGTTATTTTGACATTGTAGGGACCATTTTTTCCACACAAGGGGAAATTCAATTTTATAAAAATTTGTGACTGCAATCAAAAAACTAAAAATGCCAGAAGTCTTGTATTTTGTGTGATTCCTCATGATTAAGGTTAGGGCTGGGTAGGGGTTCAGGGTGTCCTGACTGGCATTAGGGTTTTACCCATAGAAATGTATGGAAGGTCCCCATTTAGATAAGTGTGTCAACATGTGTGTGTGCGGGGGGGGAGGTGTGCATATGTGTGTGATAACTTCAGTTGTGCCCAGTATGACAGGCATTTTTTTTTCATTTACAAGTGGCCTGCAGTTCTCTGCCAGAAGACTGCAAGTGCAAGAATCGTACGGGTGGAGCCGCGGTCAGCGAATCCGCAGCCTTTGAAACCCCTCAGTAGTTCGTTTTGAACAGTCCCTGCTTGAAATTCACTGGATTAATTGCTTGCAAGTTTAGGATTTAAGCCATTTTCCAAGAAAATCCTGCTTTACGGAGCAATTCCTTTTAACACCACCAATGCACGGAGATCAGTTCACCAGTATCTGCTTGGCAGATTGCAAATAAAAAGTGCAGTGATTAAGCAATTAATGCAAATCAGAATCATCAATAATGATTCCCCGTTTACTGTTTAATTATACAATCTAGAACTCTGATGCGAAAGACTGGAGTATTTGTAGGGTAATGCTGCATCGCTGACAGGTAGGTGTTACAATCCGGAAATGAGGCAGTGACCGCCATTCAGCCCGGGTTTCTATCAAGACCTACTGTCATTCTTGCCACATGTGAATATGTCACGCGGCACCATGGGACGGACATGCCGTAATAAACGACTTGTTTTTGTTGAACGATGGAGGCAGAAAATTAGACAGCTGCTTCGCAAAATGTGAAAAATCAACTGCTTTGGCTCGAGTCAAATTCGATCGGCGACCGGGCTGTGATTTCTGAAGGAGGCCGTGCCCAAGGACCTCACAATGAGGATTCCATTACACTGACTGGCTACCAGAGAAATGTCCTTTTAATTAGCTACATTTGTCTTTTTTTGGTGTTTTGACAGAAATTCTTATGTAAACATACAGCAAGCACAAAGAGAGAGAGCGCGGTCACACAGCGCGCCGCCGTTTTGACGTCTGACAGAGCTGCTTGGAACAAAAACAGCCGTGTCCTTGTTTGTGCACTTTTCACATTTGTGCGTTTTGATGATGTCATTGTGTAGATGGCACCTGCGATTGGAGCAAAGTCACATGACTGAAAGCTAAAAAAGCATCCCTAAAAATGCTTAGGCGTTATGTGTTTACCCAGCTGTAACTTGTACAACAACATTATGTAAGACTAATTAAGATCCTGATTGGGATTTACCTACGTTTCTTTATTTGTACCAGATGGTTCTAGAACGTTCTAGTTCCTGTTGCCTTCCATGTGCATGAATATCAGTTACCCTGGAAACTTACATAAACACTGCCTTGCCCCGCCCCTTTTTGTGTGTATGCCATTCTCTTCATGTTACGACTTTAATAGGCCATTCTTGCTTTTGTTTTGACTTGCGTTTCCTTATTCACTCAAGTGAATTCCACCTATGCCCAGACTCCACTGTGGAGGTTAAACACACGAGGATTAGCAGAAATAAGAGATCTTTAGAGCGGAACAGATCCCATCTTGGTTCTCGTCCGCATTTCCAAAGCGTTTATCCGAGAACACGTCATCCGCCAACTGGTACAGCTCACTTGCGACAGAGCATTAAGGACGATATACCCAAAAATGGGCGCCCTTGAAAAGACCTTGCAGAGCCATCGCGTTCAGACAGGATGGACACGGTGGCTTCGCTGAAGAACTGAAATCCAAACACACTCGTGACTTTCGGGGTGGCTCTGAGAACAGTAAAAGCATGGCGTGGAATTTTAAAACAAAAGTTTTTTTTAAGTATCAAGGGGAGCTGTTAGCTCCCAGGCCATGATGAAGACTGTTTGAAGACTAACACCTGTAAATCGAGGCTCTGGGAAGTGTTTAAGGAAACAGAACCTCTCTTTGCCCAGAGAGACAATCGATTAGCTCATCTTAAATGGAGGGTCTCTTAACAAGACACACTGACTTGGATTTCTTCCATTTCGCATATGGACCCTCTTAAGACCTTAAGGTCTTCTTTCTTCTCTCGAAGCTCCTGAAGTGACTTTTCTCCTGGAGTTTGGATGTTCTTCTGCAGCCAAGCAACCAATCCACCTCCTAACAGAGCCCCACAGATACCCTGCTGCGGTTTATGCTGGGATGGTGTGAATTTTATTGAACATTAAACAACTTTCGGGCAAACCGCCACTCCTCCCAACTGCCAAAATCGAAGGCGGGGAACATTAAAAAACATGGCGGTGTTGCCCTGGGCATCTGGCCACAGAGCACAAACGTCATCGCATGTAGCAGTGGAAGCAGGTGGGCTAGCGTTAATGAATCTGGTGCTGGACCTGGTGGCGACTCGCTCAGAATGATCTATTCTGTTGTGCCTTTGGGTGTAAACTGCTTAAGTACCATCAGCAGTGTTGGGCAGAAAGTACAAATCCAGACCAAAATTTTTTTTCTACCATAAAGAGTCAGTGACAGGGCACTCAGCTGGTTGGTAGAAGCAAAATCTGTCTGTATTTTTATGCCCAAAACTGATCATCAGATTGGAGAGAGCAGAAGCAGTGCTGATCCGAGCCCATGTGGAGTCGTAGGCAACGTTCACCACCAGAGTCCCAATGCAATTATAAGTGAAACTGTCTTGCTACGTCAGCACCCCCACAGAAGATGGTGCCCTAGGCGGCCACCTATGTTGCCTAATGGGTTGACCGGCACTGACTGGAACAAATTCCATACAAGCATCTTCCTGTCCCACATCACTTATCCAGTACAGGGTGATGGTGAGCCAGGCTGTCTGAAAAAGAACAGGATACAATGCAGGGGACACCCAGGGTGCTATGCCAGTCCATCACAGAACAATTTAGATACACCAATTCATTAAGACCACATGCATTTGGATTGCGAAAAGAACCAAGAGTACCACTGAAATGTGAGAAAAACGTGCTCTCCACACACGGAATGGGATACATTCGAACACCCAGCCCTGGGGGTATCGTGCTCTCCACTGGGACCGTGCCACTTCCAGGGCCATGTGGCAAACACATGAAGGCCAAAATATCTTGGATAAAGGCATTTTGCTCCCAAAACACAGAGTAACAAGTGAGGTCCCAGACAACTGTCTGGAAAAGCAGCACGTGTCCATTTAAAACAACAGCTCAACCATCATCTTCCTACCTTCTGGGCTGTCAGTGAGACGCAGGAGAGCCAGTTCACACAGGCACTGAAAAATATCTTTAAAAAAGGCCACACAATGCAATGCAGCACCAACCAGGAGAGCCTTCTGGAACTTTTGGAATGACCAAAAAAGTATATGGGCACCCCTCCCCGAATGAGTTCCAGAAAGAAAGACACTGGACATGTAGCAGGCGTCACTTACAGAGGTCCTTAAGGTAATCATCTGTAACTTAAACAGACTGTACTTAGCCATGACTTTTGAACAATTCGCTAATGGGGTTTAGGACCTGAGTACTTTGTGTCGAGTGCTGCCAAATCGAAAAACAAAAAAGGGGAAAGAGTTTGAATCAAAGCAGATGGCACTGTTTGGGTCCAGCTCGAGCAGCTGGGGTGCGCTTTGCATGCGGCCCTGACCTCCTGTCTGGCTGCAGCGGAGGGGGTTGCTATGCAGACCGAGAGGAGCGGGCAGCCTGGAGTCGGGCAGCAGGTACCACGGGGGCCCAATAACAGGACCCCCCACCCCCCACCCAGCCTGTGCCTGGAAGGCTGAAGGTTCAGTTACTAACCCCCATGAGGAGAAACTTCCTAAATTTCCTCCTCAAAATCTTCAGCTGTTTAAGTGGAAGAAGGGGGGTGATGCAGTGGGCAGCACAGTTACCTCATACCTCCAGTTTGGGGGTGCAGATCTGGCCCCTGTGTTGTGTGCGGAGTTTGTATGAGTTTTGGAAATTTGCTTTTTTGAAGCTAATTTAATGAAAGAACTTAAAGTACAACATATGATAAGCCTGACCTTAGGTCATTGACACTCTCATCCCAGAAGCGACAAAAAGGACGACGTGAAAGTGTGTGAATATGTACGGTCTGTGATGGACTGAGCCTTTTGCTTTATGCTGCTTGGATAAGTGGCTGAACGATGAACGAAAGCGCTTCTCAAACTACTGCTAACTAATTTCTTTCTAGGCCACTGGACCCACAGACTTGTCAAAACAGTCCTGGAACGCCTGAGCCGCTTGTCTCCAGTACACAACGGGTGCCTCCGGTGCTGTGTGATAAACAGGAAATGTGACATTAGGTGCCACAGTGGTTTAGGAGGTGGACATTTTTCATTGCACAATTACTTGTTATTTAGAAATTTGCCAGCTAAGCCATTGAAAAAAATATTAAACTGATTGGTTACAATGTACCGCTGTGCTGAACTCCTGTGCCACAAAAGATGGGACAGACTCAGCATCCGCCGTTCTCAGTGTCCGCCGTCCTCAGCGTCCGCCGTTCTGCTGTCGCCTTCCGAAGCTCAGATGGTCGCTGACATTTTTACTCAGTTCTCCAAAACACCTAGATGATACGTCTGTAAAAAATGTCCGGAGAGGCAACCTTAGGGGGATGTGGGGGCGGGGGTTGGCTCTTACTGAAACCCTAGAGCATTGAGGTTCTGCTTTTAAAAGCTGTAACGGGTTCTGCAAAGCGGGGAAGGCAGAGGCCCAGCTAAACAGGCCCAGGCTTTTGAAACAGACATGAGGAATGCCGGTCAGTGCCGGGCTGTTTGCAGCCGCCACTTATAAACAAGCGAGACAATGGAGAATGGAAGTGCAGTCGCAGTGCGGCGCTTTTAGAAAGAGGGCGGTGTGAGTTTCCATGAAGCTGGAGCAGCAGGCATAGGGCTGGGT
>JAODKC010000137.1:6861539-6877355 GCA_026777985.1 Mormyrops attenuatus
TCCTTCAGGCTCTTTCCCCGCTTAGCTTACCTGAGGTCTTAGCTGCATGATTAAGCCAATTGTTCCTTTAATTGAAGGAGCTTTAACCCCCCCCCCCAGTGATTTAACGGCTTCTGTAATACCTGCTAAACCAGCGCCCCCAAGCCCGGACAGCAGGGGTCAGACTCATTTCACACACAGGAAATCAGCTGAAGGCGCTGTTAGCGCAGTTCTGGCGAAAAACTCGAGGGACCCGCCAGGGATTCCCCCAGACCTCTGCACCAGCAGCATCCAGCAGGGCCCGACTCCCGGTTCAGGCACCGATAACAGGTACAGTCCTGGAGTCCCTCTGAGGACTTCCCCCTGAGATTTACCACCAGGAACCCGGTGGCCACGGATACCAGCCGGGCGGCACCATGCCAAGGTGTCCATTTCTTTCCGAGCCACCTTTTACAGATGGGTCATCGGGCTTTGCTGGATTGTGAAGCTTCTGGTTAATAGAATCGAGGCTGAGTGCAGCGGGGTCAACTTAAAGGGATGGATAACAGGTTTGTCTCCACGGCAATGTCGTGGGGCAGCGAACGCAGCGAGGTGGACAGGGTGAGCGAGCGAGCAAGCGAGCGAGGTAGCTGCATCCTACCTGAAGGGTAAAAAAGCCATTTGTTTTGGCCTGGCACCAGAACCAGGCCGGTGTGTATGTTACTAACGCGCCTCCAGGACCATGTGCACACCAGAGCCTCTTAATGCTGTAGTGTTTGCGGCGGGGGGGGGGGCAATAATCCTCAAATTGTGAGACTGCAGGGTTTTTGATTTGTTAGCTAACATGGTCTGGTGACGCACCTCAGAGGATTTGCTGTATGTCGGCTGAGATGATCCAAAATTTTCACAGCTGGTATTAGGCTCAGTTTTGGCCCCCCACCCTCACCCCGCTCGCCCCCAAAGGTATTTCCTAGAAAAAAGTATCAGTGGTGACTAACCTCTTAGAAGTGACAAGGTGTCATACATCATGCAATTTATTTTATCTACTAGTTTATCTAAAACTATTGTGTGCAGAGTGTGCATGTTATCTACGTAGGTGTCACAGGAATTCTCCTACAGAACAAAGGTATGCCGTTACGCTAACTGGCATCGCTAAATTACCCATAGTGCATGTGTACATGCTTTGCAATGGACTGTCATCCCGTCCAGCGTGCACCCCTGCCTTGTGCCCTGTGATGGACTGGCATCCCATCTGGAGTGTTACCCCTGCCTTGTGCCCCGTGATGGACTGGCATCCCATCTGGAGTGCACCCCTGCCTTGTGCCCCGTGATGGACTGGCATCCCATCCAGCGTGTACCCCTGCCTTGTGCCCTGTGATGGACTGTCATCCCGTCCATCGTGCACCCCTGCCTTGTGCCCCGTGATGGACTGGCATCCTGTCCAGCGTGCACCCCGGCCTTGTGGCTTATGCTCCCGGGAATAGACTCCTGGCCACCCTGTGAGACCCGAACCAGGATAAGTGGTTAGAAGATGGATGGACGGATGGATGGATTTAATGTACTGAAACAGTTGTAAAATCATGTGACCTGTTTCCAATCTACACCCACTTTTTATTGATAAAAACCATATGAACTCATACATGTAAATGTTTGGCTTGTCTCCGTTTGCCAGGTTAATCCTGGACACGACAACACACTGAGAGGTGTCATTCTAACACACCTTCCAGACACGCCCCCCCCTCCCTTCCTTGGCTGCTGTGTAGAGGCTGAGGTGGTTACTGCTGTGACCCGGTGTGGACTGTGAACCAGGATAAGGTGGTCTGAGCCTAGTGTGTGTGGAGCGGGGGGAGCATTACACAGCAGAAAACATTTCGTTTGTGAGGGGGACGGCTTTCAGACACATCGCTTGGGCTAATCAGGTTCCTCTCCAGCTTCCTGAACCTTCATCATGATAAGACCCCCCCCGTCCAGATGGGACCTAAAGATTCAGGGGTTTACAACCTGCAGCCCGTCAATAAATGTCAATATCTGTGCGCCTCACAGGTTTCCTGTTCCCAGACAGAATGTGTTTATGAACCTTTATCAGCAGCATAAGTGTGTCCCCTAACTTGGTTTGACAAATGAGGCACACAGAGAGCGTCCACATCCTCATGGCTCTGCGGGAGGGGGGGGGCTCGGCAAGCGAAGGTGACGTAGCGGGGGCTTTCAGGTGGTGCTGGCTGCCCTCTCCTTTGCTCTGTTGGTACTTGGCAGGAAGGGTCATTGTTTGGTGAAGCTGCCTGTTGACAGAGCCCAAAGCAGTGATGACTGTTTCATGGCAGTGGAGTGGAGCCTGCCTGTCGCTGGCCAAAGCAGGTGGCACTTTGCTGGCCGCTGTGCCTGCGGGTCTCCTCTGTTCTCACTTCCCTGGCTGTGCGTTGTGTCGCTTTCACAAGATTGTTCTCTTCACTCTGCACTACATTTAAATTTGGCTTCATGTGTTTTGATTAAAAATATGGTTGAAACTCAAGGTCAGAGCACTTCATTTGAGCCTCTTTCTCCTGGGAAGAGGATGATCTAGAAAAGTGGAGAGAGATTAGGAGTCAGGAAGCCAGAGCTGCACAACAAGGAGGCAAAGGATCAGACTGTCTGCTGCACTTCAATCTCTTGCTCCATATCACTTATACATGAATCAGAGGATCAACCAATGAGTAAGTTAGACTTCAGTGATGTCATGAAGTCTTTGGCCTATGAATAAGGCTGCACTCCTTATATGTCGGTCACATAAAGTGCTCAAACCTAGACATGTTTATAAAGTTTTTTAAAAAATAATATAAAATAAATAAAATTCCAGATACCAGATATTCATGGAAACATTTCCCTGTAGAAATACAAATTCATCTTTTCAGGAGGCTGAGTAATTCTTATATATAAATTTAAAAGGCCATGTTTCCACACGAACTATCGCTGCAATAGAGCATACAGGTAGAATTTGAACTTATCTTATGGATTGTTTAGTATTGCTCATACCGAATAAACCAGTTGGCCCTGCTCAAGCCCAAGGCATTTATTGCAGTTAGATTCCCAGCAGTTTAAGCACGGAACGCTGGGCTTATCAGCTGCTCCGTAGGACTGAGAATATTTCAGGAATGTAACCTTTACTTACCAGGTCCTAGTGCATTCTTTACAGCGCGCGGTCCCGTCCCATTGTTTAATGCCGACCCGTGCCGGGCACGCAGACCCGCAGTACAAAGGGTCGCGCGCGAAACTTTGAAAGCTTCTTTGCTTAACATTTTATTCCACTACATAAAATAAGTGCGCACAAAAAGCTTTACATTATCTTTGTTTCGTCTATATGTGGTACAACGTGCTTTCACCCACTAGTGGGACTAATCATATATAATAACGATTAGCTCAACAATGGAATTTATGTACGTATAATCAGAAACTTTTCGGTGTTGGCATACTGTTTTAAATGGCTTTGGGAATGTCATTTTGGCCATTGGACCTGTAGACTAACGACTACATATAGCCTATAACAAACTTTATGTAGTTTAATAAACTACATAAAAAGTTACACTAAATTACTCATAATGCCCGCTTCTAAAACTGAAATAATTTCATGCCGCATGAATTAATATGCATCCAATTGCATTCTATAATTTTCCTAATATCAGAATGTAAATAATTTTTTTAATGAAACAGAAAGAGGCATCAGATATCCACAGAGACGCGCCCGACCAGGAAATGACTTCGATATTCCTGCTCTGCTTGTATTGCTTGTATCTGCTTGTACTGCTTGGCATGCAGCGCCATCTTACGGCGAAAGTTTGAAACCGCAGTTGGCAACTATACTGAAAGTAGGTCCCGCAACTTGTTGATGTCGCACGTTCTTGTGGAATACGTTTTATTTTCGAACAGGTGACTAAACTGACTATGTATTATAAACAGGGAAATGGAGGAAATACTTCAACGCCCTTAAATTTGTAAAGATTAACATTTTCAAAGCTATATTTTTAAGATTGTGAATAATATACGAATAAAACATTGTTTTAGATTGCTACGAATTAATCCATCCTCCCACAAGTCTTCTAACGACTTCATCAAAAGGGGTATTTCAAATATATGTCTTAGGCTGATGGTCTACATTGTTATATTGCTGTTTAAGTCTTTTAACACTTTTCTCAGCAGCAGTAATTTCTCATGGGGATTGGCAAAGTTCGATTTACAGTATGTATTCTAAGTTATTAAATCTGTTACTCATAAAATTAACCTACAGATTATTAAAAATAAATATTTCTAATAATTCATTTTTTCTTAAAACATAAAATAATTACATTTTGTTGTATTTTATTGAAATCTTTAACTTTTAATTTTAATATTTTAAGTTACTTGAAACAGTACTAAATGTACCCAAATTATTAATTTCTCAAGTTCTTTAGTATCGTATATACTTTGAAATACACTTTGCTTGATTAACTGTTTAACAGGTAGATGCAGTTCAAGTGTTCAAGTGTTCCATTCAGAAAGATTCTTAGTCTCGGGCAAACCTGCCTTACTTTTTCATCGGTTGCTAGCCTATGCCATCACACTCCCGTGGGACCAGTTTACATGCAAACTTTGACCACCCCCCCAGGCATGAGGAGGGATCGTTATACTCTGACCCCCTCCCCACTATCGCCACGTTTCTGAGTCTTATAATAAATCAGCCCGGAGAGTGATCCTGTAAGACGAGACGCCCATTCGGTGGTATCAGCACACGACCTGACCGAAAGAAACGGAGAAGAGGCAGGCAGTAAATCAGCCAAATCCTTAGATAGCGCTGCTTTGCGCAGGCACTACCGCGTCCTTTGATCGAATCGCCGGGGAGTTGGTTTTGCGTGTCGCTGCCATAGGTCAGCTATATATCACACTCCTAAAAGCCATTACCAAGATTTTTAACTGAAACCATCGTTCTTCCAGGGAATGTCATAATCCCCCTTCACCGGTATGTGGAGCGTCCCGCACCATCCCGGCGGTGAGCCGCCTTCTCCTTTGCGGTTCTCTGTCGGCTGCGGGTCAGAGCCCCAGACTGGGACACATGTGCCGTCAGATTGCAACTGTGCATCCGGAGGCGAACTCCATCCGCAAGTGTCAGAAAATATTAAGGCGCTGGTACTTCAAAGGCAGGACCTTAAAAGGCGTGCGGCAAAGCTGCAGACGGATACTGCGGAACATGTTGAACTGCGCCTCTTCGCTTCATTTCTCCTCTGCTTCATCCTAAAGGCCGTAAGACGCAGTTATGCATTCCCATAACTATAGCACAAACAGGAAATGTGGCTGTGCTTCTGTGATAGCGTGTTTATAAACGTAAAAAGTAGCTTCAAAGGGATAAAAAACGTAATGTTGACATCCACAAACAGTTTACAGCTGTTAATGGTTGGTGTGACAGTGTGAAGCCGGCCCTTCCAGTCAAGGATTGCGTTATGACTCTGAGCTGGAAACTTGACCCGAGATTTGATTAGTAATCCATTTGTAATGACTAGGAATACTACAAATCACTTTGGATTATAGCGTCGGCTAAGGAACAAAGTAAAACTTGAGAAGAGCCACCTTGCGGCCGCGTCAACGCGGCGAATGAGCGCTGAGCTCCGCGCACCTACAGGACAGCGCCCGGTGTCGGCCAACATGAGCTAAACAAGAATAATGTGAAGTCATGCTCTATGAAACTTTATACACGTTTTCTGGTCATTACCTAAGATTGCTTTGTGTTAACTTTGGCAGACCCTGGCTTGGCTCCGAAATTAAAAGGGATGATGTATTTCCTCCTATTTATTGTTTGCACTGGGCTACTGAAGGAAAAATGAGAGACGTACGCCTGTGACTGTGCGGCGAATGCCAGGAAAAACACGGCCGAGCTTACACCGGTGCCTCATTAGCTTATGGAAAACAGGTCCCACATGGCACCACGGGGTGTAAATACATTAAACCATCTCAGACCGCTGCTGTCTGGTGCCAGTTTTTTCCCTCTTTTTCTTCTGAGAAAATCGCATAAGTCGAGAGTGTTGATTTCCTTCTCTTGCACATCTCATAAATTTCATGAATAAATTCAAGGCGACTTTTACATATGATATACATATGAATAGTAAATACAGTAAAGTAATGGTATTTCTTGTAAGCTTTGTGAAGAAATCATCTAAAATAATCGTGGAATATAAAAATGCACGTGTTCTTGTCTTATGTTGTCCTAAAAGCTCTACATTTAAAATGCACTTATATGTGTTCATGTAAGAATAAGTTCATGCTCTTATTTTCATTTATGCGGATACTGACAGGTATAGTTAAAATGTAAAGATGCAGCTGATAGGGCAAACCCTGAAAAAACATGAATCTTTATTTATGTCAAAGATGTACAGTACATGTTTTATTTATTCTCAGTATAAGATTTATTTTAAGTGAACATCATTAATTAAGCCCTTACAGAATACCCGCAGCAGCGGCACGTACTACTGTATAGTATTGGTGGTGCGGTCGTTAAGGTGATGGACTGTATAAAGTATATACAGTACAAAGTATGGACTATAAGAACTTTGCGGTCTTCCCCGGCAAGATACGGTCCTCCAATGATCCTCCGTGACGGAAAAACGAATTTGCAGAACTTCGTATGCGCCTGCAGCGTCCAGTGAGGCAAAACTGTGATAGCTGTTAATGTAGCCAGAAAAACAGGTAGTTTTTTATGTAACCAGAAGACATGTGTTTTTTCGAATTAGAATTTCGTTGGGGAAAAGTGAATTAAGAGAGATACATTTACGAACAAAGTTGGGACGTAGAGCGCGTGCTTTCCCTCATATTTATCGAGCATGCGCACTAACGTCGTCTCCTAGCAACGAGCAGCTGACTGCAGCTAACCTTAGCAACGAGCATCCACCAAACATGGCGGACGACTTAGATGATTTGTTAGACGAGGTGGAATTAAGGTTTTGCCGTAATGTTTCCGAAACTTCAGTGACCTCTTCTACTTATAAAGAGGACAGAGACCACTCATCTGGGAGCAAAAAGAAAACGGAGAGGAAAAGCGGAACGAACGGGTACCGTTTTGGCTGGCTAGCATGGCTAGCTTAGCATTAGCTCCATGTCCAACAGCCTTGACGGCTAGGCGGTTGTGGTAACTGCTGGGTAGTACCCGTTCGGCAACTTATTGCAGGAGTTATTTTGTGCTTTCTTCCTTTCTGGTGTTGTCCTGAAGTTAGATAGCTCGCCGGCTAGTTAGGCTAGTCCTGAACCGAAGCTAACTAGCAGCTGTAACAACCACGCCAGTCCCTCCGTGCATTTTGGCCAGCTAGATGGGTGCGTGGGTATAAAGCAGTTTCCTTTGTTTTTTAAAAGAATTTCTAACACTGTAGCCGCATTTGTAATTATAACAGGATATTTACACCTCGCTAAAGTACAGATTGCAGTAGTGAAAATCTGTATTCTCGTGGATGGCGAACGACCGTGTTTGTAATAAACAGGTTTAGGGGCACATTTGCGGATTCTGCTGAACTGCATTTGGAATTAAATAAAGTTACTAAAAAGTTAATGAAGGTGGACGATCCCTTTAAGCGTTTTTCTCCAATCGTTTCTTTTCAGTTCCGGTAAATCAGGCTTGTCAAAAGGAGGTGCCGAGGAAGAAGATATAGACGCGTTCCTAGATGACATATTGGACAACGACTTCGATTCCCTCAGTTTAGATGTAAGGGGCGTGTTAATGAAACTATATAAAACGTGACCCTCTCCCTGTAGGCATGTTTTTAGTAACATCCGTGTCACTGTCGCCCCCACGACAGCCTATTATAGTGTTGTATACACAATAAGATTAAGGCCAACTTTATTTATTCTCCTTGAAACGCTCATCTTTCATGCTTAGGGCTGTCCCTTCTCAGCGCCTGTCAGATAACCGGCATCTTGAAGCTGTCCAGGGAGTGTGTCAGGCAAGTTAGCGAGGAGAGATTGTGCCTCTCATCCTGTGCCTCTATATCTGTTAATTTAACAGGAGCCCAAAGTGGCCAGGCATGACACGAAGAATTCACCACTTTCTCCAGCAAATAGAAAGTAAGGGCAGTACTGCATTGTGGTGTTTAATTTCCTCACTTCACTCATGTACCAGTAGATGAATGTTTGAGTGGTGTAGCACAGTCGACCCTCACAGTCACTCAGTGCCCCCCTCCCCTTTCTCCCCTTTTATTTTGGCAGCCATTTTCTTTTTCCGCCGGATGAGTTAATGATTCCCTGCTGTTTTCCCACATTCTTAGATGCTGTCCTGTCTTCTTGGGTGGAAGCTCAGTAGAAACCGGCCTGGGAACCAGTACTTGTCAAAGGTATGTGCAGGTGGACTGCCGAGAAGGTGCCGTCAGAGAAACGCCCTTTGTCATTAATGACAGCGCTCGCTCCCTGTCAGTGCCTTTTGTGTTAAAAACACTGCAGCTTTTCCAGCACATCTTGAACATGGCGGGTTAACATTTTCCACCAGTCAGTCATGTGTTTCAACTTTTTCATCTAATCGCTGTCAGTGATACATCTTATTTGCGATTTTGGTCTCCCAGATCCCTCTTGTATGAATGGGCAGTATTTACACCGTTGCGCTTGTTGTAGCCAAGTTTGAGGAAAGCTATACTCACACTACTGGGGCTCGACACACAAGGCTGGTAATATACACTGTTGACACAGCTGTTATTCCACTGAAATGGTAATATTCTTATATTTCTGAGCACATCTGGGCACAGCGACATCACGCACTAGAGCAGTTAAATAGCTGCAGTGCAATATGAGAGCCTGAGGCACTGAGGGAAGCCTCTGGATCTGCTTTATAAACCGCTCTTTTAAAGCCAAACCATCATTAAAGCCATCAGTGCCGGAGCAGGCGGCATTCTGACTTGTGTCTGTCCAAACCGCGAAGTTATCCAGCCGGCTGATTTTGCGTATGGCGCATGGCCACCTTAAGGGCACCGCACTGGGGGCAGCTGGTTTAGGGTGAGCGGGTCCAGATCACTGCTGCCCACAAGCCCAGTTGCTTAATAACAGAGGTTTAAGGTTGATATCATTAGTGTAACCATGTCTCCCCATGCGGCTTTACTGTCTCTGCACTCAGATTGCTTGTTCTCATCACTTGCTCTGCAGGATTGTCTTATTTGTAATTAAAAAGGGATCCGTTGGGTTCTGAAATCAGCATTGGGGAGAGAAACTGTGAATGTGGAACGTAGGAAAATACACAAATCTGTGGAATAACACATTGCATCACCGGCCGCTCTCTCTGGCCTGTGCTCGGATGTATTGAACCCTCGCTCTGAATTCTCCAAGGCTTCAGCCAGTAACACAGAGGCAATTGATGTGAGCTGTTAAACTGCACACGGTGAGATGGCTGAGGTGGTAACGGGCTCCCCAGCAGTACCGTATATCAGCGCTTTGTCACCTGGATGATGTCATGCCAGGTCCTTTGGCTACGTAAACACGCCGTCCACATGAAGAAGCTTGACGTGCCTTTGGTCCCTGCTCCCGGCCTGCTCGCTGGGAGGGTACACAGGGGTTAAGACTTTAAAAGCCTCGCCAGCAGGCGATTAAGTGTTCGCAGTCTGTCATTCCAGCAGCCGAAACGGTCTCTCCGCCGCTTTTTTGGCTTGAGCCACAGAGCCGAGCTCAGTTTAGTAACGTATATACCAACTTCCGTAGACGTTTTGAAGCGGAGCCCCCACCGAGCGCCCAGCATTACCAGGCTGCATTGTGTGCCATTGCAGTTGGACCTGTTAATCGGGTACTTCAGGGGTTCCGAGAGCGATCGGAAAAGCCCCCCCCAGCACGCACACTCACTGGAAATGGGGTCACTGGTGTTTATCTTTTTATGATCTCTCACTCTCTGTCAGGAACTAACTGTTATTTTAAGGATGAGAACCAGCAGCGAGGCTGTTATTAAGGCAGAGACTGAGCCTGGGTTCGAGGTGGGGGGTGGGACATTCACACCTCTTGTAGTGCTGCGGCAGCTTCATTTTAATGCACCATCATGATGCCCCTGGGGTTACCATGCAGAGCTTCTCGTTGTCTGTGGTTCTTTCCCCTTTTCACACTCCCTGTGTGTTTGTGTGTGAAAGTCATACCTGACCAGAGGGTCTTTTACCTGCACTTAGGGGGCAGCGCGTGGCTCAGTGGTCTAAGCCTCTGTGCCTGTGATCAGAAGGTTGTCGGTTCAAACCCGGCCTTGGCACGTCTGCAGGTCCTTCAGCAAGGTTTTCATCCCCCAGCTCCCTGGGTGCCGCTATGGGAGAGCTACAGAGAGCAAGATGGGGGATGCGTAAAGATTATTTATGCGTAAAGATCAGTAAACGTGTAATCATTATCATCATTGACATTCATTTAATCGTGTGCTTTATGTGTATTGTGGTTGTAAACTCAAGGTTCAAAATGGATTTAAAAGTGCGCTCTGCCTGTTTCGAGTTCCTGACAGTGCCGTGGCTGTTTCAAACAAAGTTGTAAATTTCGCTTACAGGGCGTGCAACCAGTTGCGCTGCACTTCCTGCGATTTCCGTGTGACCATGTTTGACGATTATGAGTGGGACCCTTCCTGCGATTACCTCTTCTTCAGGTAAGACTATGCTGCGCCGGACACAGGAGTGTGTGACTGCAGAATGTCTTATCCCCTTTGGTCATAAGGGGGCAGTGTTAGTCCTTCTTTGCCATGCCGGGAGCCCTTTGATGCAGTGCCCGAGACAGCAGGGGGGGGCTTCAGCAGCCAAAACATTTCAGTGTTCTGTTAATTTTAAACAAGCGCCCAAATCTTCGTTGATCCACATGATAGCGAATGAGTTTGCTTCCAGACATCTGTCCAGGATAACTGGGCACATGACCAGAGACTCCAGTTTAAATGGGAAATGGGATTCCAGTTTATCTCAGGGCACACAAATGCATGCACTCACACTCAGAGACAGACACTATGCATTCATTTAGAGATGGCAAGTCGTCTATGTTTCACGCATATTTTTTTTGGAAGTTGTGGCAAGAAGCGGAAATACCTAAAGGAAACCCTTGCTAACACGGGAAGAACTTCCAAACTGCAGACACACAGAAGCACAGCTTGTCGTTTGATTTACATCTAGATATAAGGATCTCTCTTGCTCATAACATCATCCTCTGTAAACGTTAGATATTGTAGTATGTGAAAATCCCACCACGTAAGACACCAACGACAAATGACATTAAAAATCACTTCAGTCAGGTGTCTAAGCCGTTCTATCACTTGATCGAACAGTAAGAGATGCTCCTGACCAGGGAAGCCACAAGGATCTTAAGACATCTGGGGACCAGCCCAGAGACCTAATCTTTCTGAGGGTTTGAGAACTGAAAATACGGTAGTTACAACATGAGCTAAACAAATCATTCAAGGCCCGTTCAGAATCATTTAGAGCTTCAGCCCAGAATGCCCCGGACTCGTCACACGTCTGCTTTGACCCTTTATGTATGCTGTAGGTGTTCGGTTGGTATCATTTGAGTCGATTTGAGAGGCAGGCTGACTGCAAACAGGTGAACCTAATCTACTGGTCATATATTACAGATAACATGTTATTCATTAATTATGCACAGTAATATTGAGAATATCTAGTATATAAAATAAGATTATGAAGGTCTTTTAATGATCTTTATGCATTCAGAAACATTAATTTTATTATCAGTGCCAAGGAAATGATTTCGGCATTTATGTGACCTTGGCTGTGTGCTGTTGTAATGGTGTTCTCTTACTTGTGCTTAGAGTTCAGTAGCAAAAGCAAACTTCATCCCAAGACTGCATCATAAACAAGATCCTCCGAGTTTCAACTTTAATACACAAATTGTGTGAAATCGTACCGAAGTCTGAATACTAAAGCCCAATATAACTCAGATATTTCGCAATGAAACATACCTGAAAGTCTTCTGGCAGTGGCATGAGTAATGAAGTGTGTAAAACTTTTTGCAAAATTTCCATGGCAGTGTTGCAGTATCTTGTAAAGACCATAACACCTTCTCAACAGAATTCTTTGAAAAATGTTTCATTTTTGTCGTAACCATGGCACCTGCTTTTGAACGTGGAGGACGATGGATGTGACTGGTTCCGTTTCACATTTTGATCTGACAATTGTTTGTTGCACCCCTGCTGTCTTAAGTCATTTTCCATTCATCTCAGGTTCAGTGTTGGCTGAGCAGTTGTCTGTTGCACAAATTACGTGTGAATGCATGCAGTCAACTTGGGTAATTCCTCTTTGTGGGCTTGTAGCGAGCCTACAGTCAACATGGTGTAATGACAATTTGCTCCTATTGTGTGAAGAAAATAGCTTCTGCGCTTTTAAGTCTAATTCAAATGTCCTGGCTCTTATGTCCAATCCAAGGTGATCACACAGCTACTTCAGGCCACTGTGAGCATCAGACTGTTTAATTTATCTGACAGTGGGTCGAAAATTACAGTGACCTATTGGGGGGCGATGTGTGAGGTTTCCTTCAAACTTCAAAGTGACTGGTGCTGGGTGAAGTGAGTAGGCCATGCAATGTGCGTACAAGCAATATCTGAAAATCGTTCTGCATGTGTACACTCCTGTTTTAATGTTCCAACTGGCTGAATTGACTCTGTCATTTATTTTTTATATTATCTACTTAGCAGGTTAAGACAATTAACTAGATGTAATTATCCTTAAGGCATGCTCCGGGCAGCCGGCTGTGCTGCTAGTCCCAAATCATATTTGGAATCATTCAACCCGCTGTGCCAACCCCCCGCGCCCCCCCCAGCAGAAGAAAAGGGGGCCTGGTGTTTGAAATGAAATTCGGTTTTAGTCTCACCTTTAAAGAACTCATTTTTCCCCCCAGAGCTATAATTTACACTCAGAGATTGATATGCCTGCATGAAATTAGTCAGCAGCTCGGAGGATCGTATTCGGCTGGGGGTGGGATGCTGGCGTACCGGCTGGGGGGGGGGGCGATATCGCAGCCCCTTTTTACAGCCGCGCTGTCGGTCTCCGCCCCGCAGGAACAACATGCCCAGCCGTGAGCGTCTGCACGGCAAGCTGAGGAGGAGGAGGGGAGCGCGGGCGTACGCCTGCCAGTGCAGCTGGCGCACGGCACAGCGCCTCACACACCTGCGGGATGAAGCCCACCTCAAGTGGGTCTGTGGGAAACACCAGGTCTGAGGCTCCTGCTCCGCCAGCTGTCATCTCCATGTGTTTGTTGATGTTTTTGGTAATTTAATAACTTTTTTTTGACATATCTTCCAAGTGTGTGTGCGTGTTTATATGTCTTGTATATACGCATTCATGCGTGTCTGTGTATTCTGCCGGCATGGCCTCTCTTTTGGCCACGCCTCCTAATCATCCAGGGCTTGGGGTGGAATAATTAACCGCTGATGTTTATTCCAGTGGGATTCCGTGCAGTATTTTGGCCACTCTGTTACTATGTGTTCACCCTTTTTTATTGACAAATTTTGAATCATAGTAATCCTGGGCGCCCCTTGAAATCTACCAAGGGAACACGGTTTTCTGCAGAGTGCTGTTCTGTGGGCTGCAGTGGAGACCTCTGCAAAGGGAGCTGTATTGCTTTCTTCACAGCAGCTGTTAGGACGCTGGCAAGATGGGTGAGATGGTGGGTCTGGGTAGTAACCACGGGAGACCCCCGACAAGCGCTTGTCAGGGCCGTTACGCTGTCATGCTTAATGGTATCCTTGTGTCACATAACACTATTTTCAGTCATTGATGTCGTGATTGAGAAAAGCACAATTTAATCTAATGGAGACATACCGAATTTGTGTTTGTATATGAAATGTGAAACTCACATAGACATACGAGTATGGATGCGGTAACTTCACATGAGAACTTGGTTTATTTACATGTACATATTGACATGGTCATTTAACATGCGTGTGTGGCTGGTCGTTGTACACATGCATATGGACATAGTTAATTTACAGATAGATGTTTAATTCTCGGCATCAGAATGTTTCTTTGGCCGCTGTTGGCTGCTTTGACTTCAAGGCCCAGATTATCCTGCTGGTTCTGCCTTAACTGCTGCACCAAAGCCCTCTAATTCTTTCTGTTCGTGTTTCTTCCTCTTTTCAGGGGTCATATTATGTGAGAGAAGTAGGATTTTGTCATCATTGTAACATAGATTTTAACACTGGGTCTATGTCGACCTCATGCCCTCTGCTGCCTGAGATAGGCTCAAGGCCTTCATGTGACTCTGATCAGGATAAATGGATGGATGTATGGATGGATAGATGGACTGACGGACAGACAGATGGACGCTGTAACAAATAATTACAATAATTACAAAAATTACATTTTTGTACTTAGACCTGAAAAGGAAGCAAATTTTATAAAAGCTTTGAATGCTATGAAGAAAATTAGAAGGTTAAGATTCCAAAATACTGAACTAGGAGTACTTGTATTGCTTTCTGGAATGTTCTGGGGTGTAGCTGTGTTCATGCTCACTTCTGTGTGTCTGGTATGAAATGTCACAAATGCTTATTTTTTTACACAGCAGGAATGATCTGTGTCAAGAATGATGTGTAACAAACAAATACATCCTGTAAAACACATCCTTTGGCACGTGTACATTGTCTTGTGTCGGGGAATATTGTAAACACTTGAGGTATTGCACCAGCAGGTGGTTGTCTATCTGCTCCTTGTTTACCATGGTACTGACTGTCTTGTCAACAGAGCTGCAGGCAGATTTCATCTCGCTTGTGTGCAAACGTCAGTCTCAGGGTATCATTTCACAGCACGTCCATGACGTTTTCATAGTCACTGTCAGAGGAGCATGCAGGGTCCTGGCTCACAGATGTCCGCAGGGGCACTTTATCCCAGCCCACATTCTGATAGTCATCCTCTGAGGAAGTGCTAGAATTCCCTGTAAGGGGAAAGATGATCCAGTATCAGGCTGGAGCCCGATAAATGTTCCAATCTTGGAAATGGAACAAAACCACTCAAGAAACTGGGAAAAGTTGCTCTTAACAGATATGTTTCTTTGAAAAGACATAAATTTCAATATTGACATATCACCAAATTAAAGCTGCACTGTTTATTGTTTAAATAATCAGCAATTAAAAACTGAAAATCAGTTTAACACCTGCTCCTTCCTGCCATATGTGTTTCTTGCTGAGAACCACTATAAAAGCAGGCAGAAAACTGTAGTGGTAAATTAAAATAATTGGCATATTAATTGACAGGTTTAAAGCTAGAGTGTTACGAATGCGTCAGGAGGGACCGGGATCACGCTAAAGTTCCAGTCGTGTTTTCCATCACTCAAGTCGGCACGACATCAGCCAGCCGGCCCTTTGGCTCAAAAGGGCCCAGGTGCCAAGACCATAAATTACCACGACTCCACGGAGCTGCTGGGATGGGGTTGTCAGGGTCTCCGGGGTCGCCACTGCCCGCAGGGCATGGGGAGTCGATGACGGGAGGCATCATCAAGTCCTCAGGGGCCGAGACGTCACCGTGACCTTGGGGAAGAGAAAACAAATTCTGAGTGAAATGCACAGGAGATTCTGTGCTTTGTTTGTTAATCACCCACTGGCTGCTCCTTAGTACACCGGTGTAGAGAAGCCAAAGTCAACTGCACACAGAATTAAGCAGCAGTCACCAGTGTGGCTGAGTGTGTTTTGGGCCACTGCGGACAGGGGGACAGACCTTGTTTGAGTAGTTCCTCTGCGTTAGGCCCTGTGTTCTTGTACTCTTCTCCAGATGATGTGCTGGAGGACTCGTGGTCAAGCAGGTTCACTGTGATGTAATGAGAGGTGTAGATGGGGCCCAGAAGACTACCACACTTTTTTTTTTTTTTTTTACAGAGGTGTCAATTTCAGGTCCAGAAAGTAAAAATCCAGACCAGGATTTTGTTTCAACCAACCAGCTGAGCAAAGAG
>JAODKC010000137.1:6877455-6891718 GCA_026777985.1 Mormyrops attenuatus
AATCCTGGTCTGGATTTTTACTTTCTGGACCTGAAATTGACATCTCTGTTTTTTTGTACCTAATAGTGCTACCTAATAGTGCAGTGGGGGTTTATCCAGAGCGGCTGAGATGCTCGTCACCGCATTAGGTATCCTGCCCACATTTGCATTTAATCAATGACAGTAGGGTTACAGAGGCTCAGAGCATCCTCACCGTTTGCTCTGGTGTCGCATTCCTGTTTGGTGTTGATGTAGAACTCTCCAGAAGATGTGCTTGAGCTGTCTTCATATGCTTCTTGTTGATGTGGAGAAGAGATCGGGCTCTCGGGACAGCTGGCTGAAATGAGTTTTAACACATCGAAATCCAGTTCCAGGTGAAGTTAGCCTTTACTGTGTGTGTGTGTGTGTGTGTGTGTGTGTTTTTGAAGTGGAGGGGCTGGTCTTGAAGCTGTCTATGCACCATGTAAGTTGAGTCATTCCTTACCCTGTTCTTCAAGGCAGTGAAAAGCTGGCTTTTGCATCGCCGCACTGCTTTGCACATCTCCACCACGTACAGAGTCTGAAACAGAGGATGTCTTTCATTTTGTCTATTCAGTTTAACTTCGTTTTTCTTTTTTATGACATTTTTGAGAGATTATATTACTGTCTATCAGCTAGGGATGAGAATTATAGTCATTTCTAGGGCTCAGCTATCTGGCAAAAAAACGAGTGCTAAGTATTTGAGAACTCATGGGGGGGTGAAGCAGAATAACCAAGAGAGAGTTGGGGTTTAGATAACATAATTAAGGTGGTCACCTACTTCAAAAGAAATCGATGCCCGAGGCAAACTTTTTCATTTGTTCTGATCCCACTCACTGCCCACGACTGACTGACATAATGCGACGCCACGGGGTTGGTCAGCAGGACTAATTACGCACTTCCTGACATGCTTTGCACCGCACTGTTCATCTTTAAATAGTGTGAAGCAATATGTGTATTCACGTATTTATGTTAATAGTAGTGATGTAGTCAAGACCGCCTATTCTGAGACCAAGTCATTACCAAGACCAGAGTGTATTGAGACTGAGACAAGACCAAGACCAAGACCAAGACCAAAGCAGGGCTAGACCAATTGAAGATCAGAAACGATAGACTATGTAATGTGGGGCATAGGCACCATCTTGGTGCAAGGTGATATGGCCTAAATTTTGTGTCAAGCATAATTCGCACCATGGACGTTTTTTCTTAAAATTTCAATACAAATGCTTCTGTACAGATGTAACATTTCTTTCAAATAAGACACACTTATTTTTTGCATTTGAACTTTGAAGCGGAATGTTTTACACCCAATCACAGTACTGAGTTAACCCTTTGAACACTATCCATTTTTGAGCGTTTTTCTATCCCTTTGATTTTTTTTGGTGGAAAATGTTCAAAATATACACCTCATTACCTACAGGATCACTCTGGAATATTTTATTATTAATTTATAATTAATGCTGCAACCGGATCAAGTAAGTTCTCTCGATTGTAAAGATATGTGAATCATGTCTATGCATTATACCAATCCAAAGTTACAAGCCTGAGCTTAATGGGTGCGAAAATAAATGCATTTTGCATTTGTCAGGTTCTCGGATAACAAACAGATATTAAGCCGTTGTGATAAATACTGAGTGATGAGTGGTCTTGACTGGTCTCGAAATAAAACCTTGAGTCCTCTATGTCCAAGACCAAGACAAGACCGAGTCAAAATAAAGTCAATTCCAAGATGAGACCAAGACCACAAAAATGTGCTCTCAACACCAAGACCAATCTCAAGTACTACAACACTAGTTAATAGTAAATGTCGCTTTAACTGTCGATTGTGGCGTGACATAGAATGAACAAGGTAGTAGCAGCCTTTTAAGTGTGTGACAGATTGTTCTCGCCAATGTGTTTGATTTCATTTTGTCCGGACATCATTTGCAATGTGTAGCCACCTTAACTATTATGCAGCTGGTCTGGGAACAGACTACCCACCCCCAAATTTCTTACCCAATCAGAAAAATAAGTACATATTACCCTACGGCAATTTAACTGCATTGTGATTTGCCCATTAAAAATGTATCACATTCCTGAACACGCTGTATTCAGCTGTGCTCATTTGGTATGTTTTAAAAGGGATTCACATTTCAATGTGCAAATATTCTAATATATCTCCACTTTCACCATAGAGTTCTTGGGTACACTTTTGAGTATGCAAGTACACTTTCGGGTACTTGAGTACTCAAGTACACTTTCCCATTCCAGTATCAACCTCAATGTGCTATTTTCGTGAGCATTTTTAAACTTTTCCCAGATCCCGAAAGACCTGTGTTTGGTGAAATACAGACATTGTCTCACTCTTATAGGATGCCATGGCAACTGCAGGCTCCAAACTGAAATCATACTGTTCGTATTCTGAGATATCCGACGTCGAGTCGTCAGCGCTGGCCTGGGGCTGCAGCCTCCTGGGGTTCGCCACGCCTGTGGGGAGGGAAAACGAGGCTTTGGTGACGGGCAAGGAGGCCAGCAGCTGGAGAGTCCATCAAGGCGCCATTTGTCTCGTCTTTGCACATGTGGTACTGACCCCCGTTGACCATGTCGCCGGGGGTGCTGTCGGCTGGGGTGTTCATCTGGATGATGCTGTTTCTTTGATACTCTTCGTGGTGTATGGGTGCTGGCAAACCGGAGTTTGTCTTCATGACCGCAAACACTGAGGAGGGAACATAGACCTCAGACTTCTCACAAAACAGCTATAACCCATCTCACACTATCTTACAGTGCAATAGACTTCATGTTCATTAGAGCAGAGGTATCTCACTATTGTGATCTTCCATCTCTTCCAGATGCGTGACTGATTCAGAATCTCCTTACTCATAATTCAAAAAAACTTTGTCCCTGTACTTGTTCCATGTCAGAGCTATTAACACAAAATTAGCTGTAGCTACATGTCAAAGTCCATAGTTATGAAAAAAATATAGATTAAAAATTAAATAAGGACCAAAATTTTTTATCTATTTTATTCAAAGAAGCCGCATGTGGACATTTGGGCTGCAATCGCTGACAGCTGTTAAGGGCTAGACCTGCTGCTCTGATGCATTCTCAACATAAGGGAGGTCAGTCACGCAGCAAAGTAGAACGAAGGAACAGCCACAAGCACAGGTTGCGTGTTTTACAGTGCAAATCCGTGATGCTCCCCCGATGCCCCTTACCGTCGGGGGGTGTCAATGTGGAAACAAAGCAGGAAAACAAAGCTGTGTCAATCTGGAATGCTGGTTATGTGTTCTGCCCATGTGAGAAGTGGGGGCGGTCCTGGCCCACTGGGCTACCACCTGGTTCTCCGTGTTTGGGTAAGGACCGGAGTCACATGACCTTTTGAGCTGCATGCCGAATGGCCCTATCGTTCTGCAGAGAAGCATGGATCAGCAAAAGGAGGCTGGTAGAGATATTGTTTTGTGTTGAATGGCTGCTCACCGTGCCCATTCTTATAATACCAGCAGAGCACGATGTTCACAGCTGGAACCATCAGGAGAATGAGGGTCAGAGCGATGCAGCCGATCACTGGGGGGGACAGTCTGGCAGGGGCCCTTGTGCTCATGATTGTGCTCTCCATAACTGCAACACATAAACTCTTTAGAGGGTCGAGGTCTGTGCCTCACCTGCAACAACACTGGAATTAAGTAGAACAGTTTTTCCAGTCCGGTCCTCGGGGACCCACAGCCGGTCCACGTTTTTGCTCCCTCCAAGCTCCCTGTCAGGCAGTCCACATTTTTGCTCCCTTCCAGCTCCAGGAGGGAGCAAAAATATGGACTGTCTGTGGGTCCCCAAAGTCCGGATTGGGAAACACTGAAGCAGAGAAACAGCAACTTGGTCATGTGCATATTCACCTGTGGTCAAGGTGAGGTTGTCCGGCATCTGTGTCATGCTGGCTGTAGTCAGATAGCGATGCTTTGATGCTGCAACAGCAGACATGGGTAGAGTCATCGGGAGTCAGTTGGAATGTTGCCTGTTGACACAGGCTGGTAGAGGCGTTTAATAATCACTGATTATCCCCCCCTGCTGGTGAAGAGGCCAGCTGTACATATGAAGTCTTAAATATTCAGGTATTGTTCACTAATTATGTATTTGCTTCACATGAATTGTACGTCGGCGCCGTGCACTTAGCAGAGGTGAGGGTTACCTGAGCACACGACTCCGGCGTCCTCTTTATGGCCACAGAACTGTTCATGTTTCTTGAAGGGGCACAGGCGCAGGTGCGTCTCATTTCCGGAACAGTTGACCTCAACCATGGTGATGCGTCCCGTGCCGGGCCCAAAGGACATCCTCTCACCCGTCGCATCCACAGCGCCGCCACATCCCAGCTGCGCGCAGACCACCCTCGCATCCTCCTCATCCCACCCGTCGTCACACACGGTGCCCCAGGTCCCGTTCTCCCACATCTCCACCCGCCCTGCACAGCGGTCCAAGCCTCCCACCAGTCGGACATCAGCGTGCCCTGAGTGACACACGGACCCACCAATGACGTGGTATTCCTCAAAATGAGCGAACAAGGTATCTTTTTTAAAATGCAGACTCACAACAGGTGATGTTGGACACTTTGGCGCAGCCACTCAGCGCGCCCCCCTTGCAGTTCAGCTGACCGTTCACGTAGCTGCAGTCTATCAGACAGAGGGGTTGGGGGGCCACGCTGCCCTGGGTGACCTCATAAGCTCCCCCACAGACTTTCCTTGCTGCTGCCTTTGTGTCCTCAGTGGACAGTTGCACTGCGGTCCACTTCCCACCATGAAACACCTCCAGGGTCCCAGAGCAGTTGTTGGACAGTCTGGGGGTATAACCCACTGTAAAGGGGAGGGAGTGGGAGACACACAGGACACACACAACAAGAACTGTAACACCTTTCTGTTTGACTGTCATGATGGGGGCATGCTGGGGACATGATAGGGTCATGCAGGGGATATGATAGGGACATGCTGAGGACATGATAGGGTCATGCTGGGGACATGCTGAGGACATGATAGGGTCATGCTGGGGACATGCTGAGGACATGACGGGGACATGATAGGGTCATGCTGGGGACATGTTGGGGGCAAGGGTGGGGGGGTTATTCTATGATGGTCTCCTTGGTTATAGGCATCTGATATATTACACAGAATGTCTTCCTATGAGGCATGCAGTTCCCCTGGCAACGCTGAATTCCTGAGGCAGCAGGGCTCCCCGCGCTGCTCGATGCACCGAGCACGGCACCCCTGCCTGCTGCAAGGGCCCATCTGCGCCGCCACCACATCCTGTGACTCATTTCCTCTGGAAATGTCAGACGCTCCTTTGACTGCGGGTTGGAGCAGTTTTTAGAACAGCAAAGCCCCCCCTCCACCCCGATGCAAACCATGTGATCCGCGTGGCACGGAGGTCACACAGTCGTGGGCTGGTGACGGTGAACTCTGAGATTTGTATCCATGAAAGCTGGAAAATTAATTCTCACCATGAAATTCTCAGAAAAACTGATTAATTTAAAATTAATTTTAATGATTCCAGATGAGTGATGTATCCATGACACCTGTGTATGGCTCATAAACGAAGGGTGTCGTTCAGACTAATAGATCACAGCGGTTTACATGTGTATCTAAAAACCATCACATATACCTCATTCCCGCCAACACAGAGCCGGGGCCGGGCTGGGTCTCACTCGGTGCCTTTTGAGAACCTGCCCGCGTTTCCACCGGTTTCAAAAATGAACGTAGGCGGAAGTGAGAGTACGGTAAAGGCTCATATATATTCCGTTTTCTTGGATTTATTTTGTTCTGTTTCCGATTTTAAGTTTTTATAAGCTGCCAAACGAAAAAAAGTTTTCAGAGTATGACTCGTTGCTCTCTGCCTGTACTGCCTGTATCCAGTTTTGTCTGGTTAAAGGCTCCCTGTCTGTGTACATAAGTGACTTTATTCATTGTGTTACCGTGGCCCTTTTAATGATCATAAGTGTCTGCCAATAAGTGAACTTTGCTGTACTCCTCATGATGTTTTCACCTCTCAAGCGCCACACTATTTTAGGTATTAGACCTGTGGCATGGTTTTAATTTACAGTGCAAAGTTATTCCGCTAATAAGCTGTCTAGCTGTTTCACTGTTGGCATCGGCAATATCACACAAAACTATATCGGTTATGGACTAAACTTTCCGGGTATGCAGAAGGTTTGGTGTGATAGCCCATCCAAATTTCGCTAACGTTACGGGCACCATAAAGTAAATAAACAAAAAATGTTATTACTATTACCTTATAAATGCTACTTAATCAACTGTTGTATATAAGCAATAAGATACTCAAAGCCGTGTGATTCAACTCCAATATATCACGGCTGTGACTCTGCAGCCTCGTGCCAGCAACTGAATCACAGCCAGGATATATTGGAGTACAACCGCGCGACTTTGAGTATGTTATTGCTTAAATAAAAACTGACTGATTGCTGTCAGACATATAAATACTTAATAAAATTAGTATTCCTACGTGACGTTGCAGGCATGACGACTAAAGACCCAGATACCGGGGAGACCGCCGACAGCATGATCACGCAATCTCTTTCCAGAATCTTCTGCACTAGCACCATCTGGCTTGGCTAGGCAGACTCTAAGCACCTCACTGAGGGGTCACAGGTCAGGCTTTCAGGACCCTGAGCATCACTTTAGACCTCTGCATAGCTAGTCTACCATGCGGCTCACATGTCACATATATTATTTACACATAAGAAACAAGCTGCAAGCGGATACTTCGTCGCTGCTGTGATGCTATAGGACGGGTTACATTTTTGATCAACTTGTAAATGCTGTTGATAGCCAGAATCTAAGCTGGGATTATTATAAATGACAGCTGTAATCAAGAAAGTTTGTTCCTTAGAAAACTATTCCGTTAAAAATAAGAAATGTCACAGAGGTATTTATACTACAGTTACACCGTGTCAGAGGTGTAGCGACAGGACAGGCAAGCGAGCCGATTGCCGGGGTCCCCGAGGGCAGCCGATTAGACGGCGCGCCGCAATGAAAAAGCTGCTTTATTCTGCTTTTCACAAAAGTGAAAACAAAGCACTAGGGTTTATTAAATTATCTTACTTGATATTCTTAATTTAGACTTCACACTAAAATAGTGGTAATAAATTTGACCATGTCAGGGGAGAGTGAGTTGGAGCTCAGTGAAGCTTTTTTGTCTGGGGCCCCTTAACAGTAACAGTACAATTATACAAAGCAGAATGCAGCTTAGGTTACACGGTGGTGATCTGTGCCCGTGTCGGTGTTCTGGATGAGCTGGATACGTCAGAGGAGAGGAGTTGCCACATCTGGATACATTTATAATTATGAGGCGGAATTGGCTTTGTCTTGGTTTTTATCTGTTAATCTTTTAATCTGTTTCTTTGTTGCATCAGGGTTTGTTTCTGTGCTGACAGGGGTGATAGCTTCACAGAGATAATGGCTGTACGACCAACAGGAGGACATAGAGTTTTTCCATCTATCGTTAAGCGCTTCGTGTCGGTGTATCTCTGCCTGTGTTTGGCTTCCGCGTGAGTTTGAACAAACAACTCCAGAGACGACACGTGCAGCAAAGTATCACTAAGCATATGTGCTTTTAAGTTAGCAAGGCTCTTTAAACTCACCCGGGCGTGCGGCCGATGTGTTGGTCGCTTCCGTGCCATTCGAGAGCTTATCGTGTCGCTTTTTGGGTGGGGTGCCAAGCCCTGTGGGGCGATAAACCACCAGACAGTCGGAGTTAAGAGACAGCACCATCCTTCGCTCCACGTCAGGTCTGCCGGCGTTGCTGAGGCCGATGAGCACCATGGGGCTTCACCATTAGGATTGTGCTGGAATAAAGTTCCCGGGAATGAAGCTCCCCCAGGTCGCATGACCGTGAGCACTGGGTACATCCTAACGGGCTTTGAAATCCGGTGGTTCTGTTACAAAGAAGGCCGTGGCTCAGGGCTAAGCACCATGGCAAATGCTGATGAACATTTTAATCAAAACGCATTTTTTTTACTACACACATGGTATTTAAACACATAGCCTACATAGTTTTTTTCCCAGATAAAACATTTTGCCCCGGACACAGACGAGTCCTGACGCTGACGATTCGTCCTGTGGCCTAATCCCTACAGAAATACCATTCAGTTACTTCGGATGACATCAGCCTGTCATGGTCACCTAGAGTTTTACCTGTAGTTTGACCTTTAGTACGGTCATGGGACATTTTGTCATGTATCAGAAAAGGAGAATGGAATGCAGCCGTATCGGGTTTTACATTTATCTGTACCACTTTACAAGAAGGCCTGCTTTTGCCATTTATAAATAGTAGTAACTCATTAATAATGACTTAATTTATCATTTGTTTATAATCGTTTATTAATGATTTACAAAGTGTTGACAACCTAATTACATCAGAACCTTATCATTGTGCTGCATTTGTATCTCACTGTTGCGTTTCATGCACTGGAAGTCATACGGTGCACGATTGGTATGTGACAAATAAAATTTGAATTAGAATAATTAATTACATTATAAAGCATAATGAACCTTTTATAAGGGTAGTCTAATTGTAGAGTGGTACCCATTTATCATTATAGAGGTTATAGATCAAACTGGCATATGCTGGTGTAAAACCAGTGTTTTGTTATGATGATCCTGGGGACGAGTCAGTCATACCTACACCGTTGTGTATGCAGACTGATGGTCCATTACCAGGAACCTGAGATTTAACTGGTTATAAAAATATCGCTATACGTAAAAATGATGTAAACCAGTATTCCCTAACTGGGGTCCAGGGGATCGTTGCTAAGTTCATCAGTCTAATGGATGTTAAACAGTGATCTGTTAAGCATTCCAAGTAAGTGCTAGTTCATACATATAGTTAGGTAAAAAGCTTATCAAACAAAATCATTGTTTGCACGACTTCTGGAGCGGGTAAGAAAATCATGTTGAAAAATACTGAGATGTACACAGAACATGGTATAATTTTGTTACTTATTACTGATGGATTAAATTTAAAATTCATCATCTGATCGGTTCAAATGCAAGTGCTATTTAATCAGGTGTTCAGGAAGTCAACTCTGAAATATTTAAAAAACCAAAAATATTTAAAAATCAAAAATAATAATTTTCAGCTTTGTGGATATATCTACGATGGAAAGGCCAGAACGGTCATCTAAGATGTGAACCTGACCCCAGCATGTCTGGCTCTTCTGTTCAGCATTTTGCTTGTCTAGAAAAGAATCACATGCCTTTAATCATGAACAGAGTAAACGGTCCAAAACATTCACCACCTAAAAGGACATTTTATCACAACAGAAGAACGACCCAAGAATAACATCCAGGTATTTCAAAGTTACTGACTTCCAGGTTAAAGGGTGTGTTGATGAAGACATGTTGGTGACACTACAGCACCAATAGAACAACCTTAATGTCAGTCATTCCACATAGACATGTGTCAAAGAGCACAGGTCACATTTCAAACAGTTTTTATAAGGGGTGCACTGGATCACAAAAGTCATGGTTTGGGATCATGGCTTTTCAGTCACGGATTGGATCGTTCTTTGATTGGCAAAAAAAGGAGACAATGTTGCATTCCATTTATTACTTAAATAACTTAAAGAACGTAAAGCGGGGAACTTCTAATATGCTCCATTCGTACAAACACAAGGCTGCTTCGTCTGTACCCTCACTGCATCCCCACATCGTACGGAAGTCCGCAGAGAACATCCATCATTATCTTTCTCTGTCTGGTTATGTCAAGATCACAGCTCATTTTTCTTATGATCTCACTGTAGCCAAAGTCGTTTTCTCGAGATCACAAGTTATTTTCTTGAGATCACAAAATAACAAAAGTTTTCTCCGGAAAACAAAAATTGTAATTACACATCAAATCATGTCTGCGACCAAGATGTCCACCGCGTTTGTCAAGATAAAAAGGGAAACGGATTCCGACAGAAATGCTGCTGAATCTTTGTTTAATTGCATTCCCACCAAAAATGTGACATTCCCTCCATGAGCTCATTGTGAAAAATGAATATCAGGATCTGAATGTAAGTCCTCTACGGACGTCTGTAGCATCGAGATTTAGTGAATTATTACTTTAAAAAAATAGCAGCGGCAGTAAAACTACAGGGTGGGCCAAAAGTAGGTAGGCTATACAGTTTTTATTTTACAAAGTTATTTCTTGAAGTAGGTATAATGTTTTTAATTTACAGCACTCATTGGGTCACGTTAGTCTCTTAGGAATTCAAAATGTCCGTCATCGTGGATACATTACTAGAGCCTGTCCCTGACACTGAGGCACACAAATCCTGGTTGGCATCAATGTCTACAAATGCTTACTAGATGAAGTCCATCGATTCGTCCACTGTGTAGGGCTTCCTGTCAAAAACATTCTCCTTTACTAGGCCCGAAAAACAAGCCCATGGGTGTCAGGTCGAGTGAGTGTGGTGGCCAGTCAATGCTGGCAAGTCACCCAGTCTAATGCGGTGGAAAGGTGTTGTCAAGGTACCTAAAGTGTGTCAGTGACAGGGACAGGCTGCAGGAATGTATCATTAATGTAACATTAATATATCAGGAATGTATCATTAATGTAACATTAATATATCAGGAATGTATCATTAATGTATCAGGAATGTAACATTAACAGAGGACAGATTTCAAACACCTGAGAGACTAAACATCACCCAATCAATGTAAAACAAAAACTCTATACCTACTTTTTAAAAAATAACTTTGTGAAAGAAAAACTTTACTTTGTAAAATAAAAACTGTGTATCTACTGTACTTTTGGCCCACCCTGTATATTTCAAAATATTGTGGTTAGACTTTGCAATTGTCCTCTGTTCACGTGCTTGCCGAACCTGAGGGGGTCCGCACGGATCGTGGATCAGCTACAGTCCGTTACACCACTAGTTTTCATATTATCAGAAAAATGTCACACTCCATGTGTTAGATGAACACCCCGTTATGCCAACAGGACCATCTATTTGCTTAAACACTCCAGTGATTCATTATTACCACAAAATGCTCTTTATCAAGCTACTCAAACCCATTTATGTGGGACTGGAGTTTAAAGCTCTCTTTATGATACATGCTCAGGAGGTATCGGCGTCCCGTCACGCAAACAGGACAGTCTGTGCCCAGACCGGCAGCTGGCGCGGTGCCACATGAGGCCGTGCGGAGCAGCACTCCCATGAGGCCGGTATAATCCAAGCAAAGAAGCCAAGAGCTGTGATGTTTATCGGTAATATCGTCAAGCATCCAGTCGCATCTAGAATGAGCTTTGTGCTATTTCTCCTTTGAGCGGACCATCCCTTAGGTACTCTAAGGGTCTGACGTGAACCTGCCACACCGCAGCTCAGCCGGCCCGTCGCTGTCACACTCTGTCACCTTGGGATTTCATTTTTACGCTGGAAAACATCAGTCTGACTTCCAGTTTCCCTATGGATTATTATGTCTTCGAGTTTTGATAACATTAGATGTTTTTTTAAACCAAATTTACACTTCAATGAGTTGAACGTTTAATTAACATACATATTTTCACCTGGTAACTATTAAAATCCTCTGGAGTGTGACTCTTAAAATTAGGATTAGAGGTTGCAGTTTATTTAATATATTAATTTGTTTTTATCTATTCATGCTTTGACTCATTTTAAATTGAGGAGTTAATAACGGTTTCAGAAAGCAGAGCTGCTGTTGTCTCATTCCCGAGGAAGGCAGGATGCACACGTTTGGGCCCAGAAAATGGCCCTGTGGGCACGCGGCAAATCCTGTGCCAATTTCTCAGTCACTGACTCAGTCCGGGCAGATTTCAGGTTATTTTGCATGTTCGGTACTTTGTGGAGTGTAATTGATGCCTTAATGAGGGCTGGTGCACACTAACGCACACAGGGGCCGGCAGGAAGCAGGGCAGAGAATAGTGGCCATGATGCACGCAGATCTGCTCACACGCACTGCGGCGGTCAGACTGAGTGTCCCACTCACAGTTCTTGTTGCCATTTATAGGTTCATATGTGGCTGTCCTGGTTATTTCACCAGAGAGTCGTGAGCAGTCAGTCAGAAATTCCAGCACTTTCCAGCTAATTACTTTGAGGAAGATGTGTTCAGTGGTGTCTAACCATGTAGGAATTTCCCTAAATAATGTTCTTTTTTTTTTTTACAAATATATATATTTAAAAATTGCCAACTAAATGAAGTATTTAAAGGTACAAGTTTAAAGCAAAAAATAACATATTTAAAAATTCTACAAGTATGAATACCCATTCTTTTTCTCTTCCGGTCCATTGAACGGAAACAACTTCTCTGTTCATACCGATGTCGCAAATTTTTAAATTGCTACCAAATCTATTACCTGCCTGCAATAAATATGTTGCAGTTAATCTCAGGTGTGTTTTTAAAGTTTACTGAGGTTAAAGTATTGTTTCAAACACGCACTCAAAGTTATTTTGGATGCACTGTAAAATATGGAAACTACTTTAAAAAAAATTTATTTAGCGCAATAATTTAAGGCCCCTTTGGTTCTGAATTGGATCTGAATCCAGGTCGCTGGATTTGCTTTACAAGCCAGATGTGCGGTTTGTCTTTAAGAATAACCTTACAGGCACAGGTGTTTGTGTGTGTCACCTGCCCTGGAAGCAGGACAGAACTGTGCAATTTCAGATTTCAGCAATGGAAGATAAATTAATTCACATGCAGGGGATGTGGCACGTTTAACCAAACACTTTGTTTATGGTCACACTGCTGACCCACTCAGTTGCTCCATTTCTCTGCTTTGATAATATCAGTGTTTAATGAAACCGAAGTATCATAATCTACCATCTGAACTAAATGAAAAGCACAAAATTGTCAGAACATAGGAGCATTCTGTTCCTGCTACCCATTGACCACTGACTTGGTTGTTTGTTTGCGGATTTCTTCTGTGTCAACAGTTACAAACCCAGGTTAATGATTTGCTGTAAACCATCAGTAGACAGAAAAGGCAACTCCTACCTTCATCAATTAGAGCCGGACTGGATGACATCCAGGCAGGCCGCCTGTCCGTCGTGGTCTGACCTGAGGGAGGCGGCAGCTCAGCCGGAGCTTCTTACCTTGGAAGAGGCCGACAGCCTGAAGGACAGTGAGCACCTGCAGCAGTCTGCACTTCCATCTCATGGTGAGGACTCTGCTGTGGGGGCTGCCTGTCTCTTTGATAAAGTCGGTGACAAAAGGAAAAATTCTGTCTTCATGTGCGTCTGTTTGGCGCGGCGCTCACAGAGCCGGCGGCCCGACAGCAGGTAACCTCAGCCACTGTTTGTGCGTTTGTAACATGTGGTTTCTGCCTTTGCAGCTTGTGGGCTTACCGGGTCACATGGCCCTCCCTGGGTCATGTGATCGCGCGCTGCTCCCCACGCTCAGTGCATGCAGGGCATCGGCGCATCTGATCACGGATGGAAACTTTACATATAAAAAGGCGATGTTTAGCGGTTCTGCGGGGCTGTGCCGTAAACATGCACCACATTCTCATAGTTGGCAGCAGAGTTTGGGGAACGGCATGTGTACCGGCTGCCATGCGTAAAAGCCGTGAAACTCGATTGTTCAGGGCCAATGAAAAAGTTTTAAGAATCTTAATTTATTCTGCGTAATTAACACTTTCATAAACCTGTAAAAAAAAAGTATTCACAGCCATCTGAAATGCCACAGGAGTCATTAAAATGAGGCATAACAGTTGCATCATTACTTATTTCCTTTACACAGTATCAGCTGTGAGCTGAAGCCCTTTGAGGCCGCAAATCGTATTTCAGATCCCTCTGTGGTGCATAATCATGGCGTCTGTCTGTGTCCTGATTTGGCTGGTTGTGCTCATTATCTCATGTGGAGGACAGCTGAATGCAGCCGTCTCTTCCTTTCTTCTGGCTGTCCAGGTGTGCATCAGGGTTAACACATAATGCCACAGACCCCACAGCCCAGCTGAATGCAGTAGAGCAGCACGCACGGGTCACTGGGTCACTGACCGGACCGGCTGCGGCTTTGAGGATACGGCTCTTACCAGCAGACTTTCCGGACCCTGTTCTGCCGTGCTGAAGGTAACTGTAACCTGGGGACTGAGTGTCTCTCTTTGTCCAGTGGCTTTGGAGCCCATAAGGGAGACAGAAGATGGGAAAGTTGGGTCACATGATGCCCCCCCCCATTACTCAGTGATTTGGGCTCCCATGAGTCCTGAATCGCACATAATAAGTGTGTAAATTATTTATGAGCAGTGCAACGGACATCTTGGTCACAGACATGGTGTATATAGTCATCCC
>JAODKC010000137.1:6894238-6936500 GCA_026777985.1 Mormyrops attenuatus
CACACCTGTTCCTGGTAGTTACCTGAGAAATGGTGTGGCTCATCAGAAGCCAGGTAGGATAGAAAACCTACTGGACAATAGCTCTCCAGGACCAAAGTTGGAGACCCCTTCTCTACACCTACGACTGTGTAGCCACACTCAGCTCAAATTCCTTTGTGAAATTTGGTTTGGCAGGTGAGGAGGTTTAAGGTCTCTCCTGATGTCCTTAAGGCCTTCTACTCAGCTGCCATAGAGAGCATCCTGACCATGAGCATCACATCATGGTTTGGGAACTGCTCTGCTCTGAACCGGAAAGCCCTGCAGAGGGTGGTTAGAGCAGTTGAGCGCTGCACCAGATCTGCCTTGCCCTCCCTACAAGACATCTACAACAGCCGCTGTAGGACCAGAGCAACACAAATCTCCAAGGATCCCTCCCACTCCAATAACTCTCTGTTTAGCCTGCTGAATTCAGGCAAACGCTTCTGCAGCCTTATGACCAGAACTGAAAGGTCAAGGAGGAACTTTTTTCTCCAGGTCATAAGGCTCCTAAACCAGGACAATACTCAATGCCTCTAGGCCTTCCGCTGGACTCTACAGTGACCCTTCAGTCACTGTAACAATGACATGTTCCTATGAGTCCTTATTTCACGCTGTCCAAATTGTTGGCACATACAACACTACATGTTATATGTGTACAACTGTGTAAGTGACAAATAAATCTCTTGAATCTTGAGTCAAAAGGCACAGTGCTTGGCCTGTTATGTAGCCCAGGGCTGGAATACAGAAACATTTTAACGTGCCCAAACCCAGGAAATCTAATCCAATGAAAATTCAGTGGCATATGAAAAAACATGCGTTTTCAGTCATATGCATTTACTGAAGGTCAGTGAGTGGTCTGGTGCCAATTTTTATACCAACCAAGAAGGACGTTAAGCTGGGAAGCAGCAATAACAGCCCCCAGTTATAAAGCTGCACTGTTGCCTATTGTGTCTCCTTCATAGGAAAGTGGGCAGCGCACTGATAAAGAGCATTAAGTCTGTCGCAGGTTTTCACTTGAGCTGCTCCATAAACTCCGCCTCTATCATGTGGGGAAAAAATTGTAAGATAAGCAAGTAAATGTAGATGTATATCGCCACCTGCTGGCGGATTGTGAGTATGAGTAACGAGTTTAGCCCCCATACTAGGCTCCTCAGCCCTACATAAAGACGCCTAGATAAAGCAGGATGCCAGTCAATTAAATCTAACCTCAATTTCACCCCCCACACTTACACAAAGCCCTTCGCCTGTAGGACTTTCTGTGTCCGGGCATCTTTCCCTTCAGTAATTACTGTTGGCTGTGGTAAACTGTAATTGTGGGGCATGTAGAGGTTGCCATACTGAGAGCATTTAGAACGTCTTGGGTCATGCGGATCCACTCTCAGCGGCAGAGTCAATTCCTCCTCTGGGTGTCGCCCTCTTCCAGCCCTCCGTGGCGTATTAAGCCCCCGCCTGCACACTGGATGTTCGTGGGGCAGCTGTTTCCTGAATCAGCAGCGATAGTGCTGTGCCGGTATCCTGAAAGCCACGGGCATCAGCCATGCAACCCACCCCCCTGAAATTTATTTCTGGCTATGGACGTGACAGGCATCAACGCGAGAAAGGTGGTGCATCTCCAGCGGTGAGTGTGACTCACAGAGCCCAGTGAACGCTGACACCCCTGGTGGCTCCTCTGCAGATTGAGCAGACATCTCAGGCTCTGTGACTGGAAACTCTTACATTCTCATTCTCATTCTTATTCTTATTTTTATTTTCCCTGAAACAATGTAGCCCTGGAGGAAGATGCCTTACGTGTAGTAATAATATTAATAATGACGACATTCCAAAGATGAACACACCCACCTGACATTCAGTTCCTAGTGACAGATGTGATGGCACCACAAGCCACATTCATCAGTTATTTCAGGCCATAGCGATCACCGAGAGCACAGAAACACGCCGCCCCCCCTTCTCGATACTGGCTTTCTGACTGTTTTCTGTCTGTTTTTTTTCACAAGATAACGAAAATAGCTGCTTTTTCCTCAAAGAGAGCAGAAATTCTACCCAGAGGAAACGTTAGCTTTAAAATCATCGGCAGTGCAGCACCGAGGCTCACGAATCACACACCACGTGGTCTTTCTTTACTGTACAATCATGGTTTCTTAGTAAGTGCTTCTGTCCAAAGCAACACGGGCAGCAGTGGACTGAGCACTGAAGCGGTGAGACTCACTCCTAACCCCAGACAGGCAGGGGGACAAGGTGTGGTGCTGTGTTTATGTAATACCTGCTGGGGAATCTGAGAAATGTGTTTTCTCCTCCGACTGCAGACGCTGCTCATATTCTGCCGCACACAACAACCCCCACTCAAGCGATCATCAAGGCGACCAGCGGCGCAGTGGGATCTTCCCACAGCTCTTTGGCTCATTTTCAGGGCTTTTAATTAAATTTCTGTGTGAGACTCAGGCCCACATGAGTGACACTGGTATATGAACACAGTGGATATCATTTTCTAAGATGGGGCCTATGTGACTCATTACCGAATGCACTGGATGTGGAAGCGGCACAGTTATGACCCACACAGGACTGAGACTGAAAAGGCGCCATCCAGGACCGTCTAGAGCAGTGTTTCCCAATCCAGTCCTCGGGGACCCAGAGACGGTTCACATTTTTGGAATATGGACAAAACGTAGACCGTCTGTGGGCGCCGAAGGAGCGGGTTTGAAACACTGGCGTCGGTGGTCCGCTGTACTGTCATCACGCGCGGTAAACTGAGTTCACAGGATCAGCGAGAAGTGGTGCGAATGCTCCTCTATACGCACAACTCTATTCACCGTCAGTCAGATTAAAAAATGTCTCTGAACAATAAAGTCACCAAGTGCTCGACTTTGAACACATTCGCATGTATTATGCAAAATCACCCGTACTGTTCCTGATTCCGGAGCTAAAGGGAGGTCTCCTTTGCAAATTCACACCTAGGGCCTGCCTACGCCACTTGCAGCAGTTGTAGATGATGAAATTGACGTAGCCTACAACTGTTGTACCTGCCCCACCAAGACACGGCAATCCACCGTTTTCCGGTCGAGAACTAAGGCCTCAGATTTGGAGGTGTTGACCCTAGTCAAAACTTTGTTTTTGGCATAGTCACAACATTGTAATTATTATTATAATTTTTATATATAATCTCTCCCCACCCCTCTCAGCTGAGGACTGCTTTATTTTTAATCTCCATTGGAAAAAAGAATGAAAAAATACACAAAACAAAGATAGAAAAACAAAACACAAAATTTATAATGATAATGAAAATATAAAAATAAAACAACAACAGTAACAGCAATAACAACATTGATAACAACAGTAACAACAGCGACATCAACCGGCACATAATACAAATTTACAACAACTTATTATCATTAAAACAAGCATGTGTGCACGCCTCTGCCTTTGTATGTGTGTACTATTGGGTATTTGTGTGCGCATGTGTGTGGCGTACGGATAAGCGTGGATGTATACCTATATATGTATTTATTTGTGTGCGGCGTACAGATAAGCGTGGATGTATACCTATATATGTATTTATTTATGTGTGTGCGCATGTGTGTGGCGTACGGATAAGCGTGGATGTATACCTATATATGTATTTATTTATGTGTGTGCGCATGTGTGTGGCGTACAGATAAGCGTGGATGTATACCTATATATGTATGTATGTATGCGAGCATAACGATTTGTCCATGCATGTGCTAGTAGTTGATGTGGGGGTCAGCTGGAGGTTTTGGGGAATGTACCCCTGAATAGAGCTTACTTTCTTAGCCTACTATAGCTAATAATAAATCACCTTACATAAATGGCTGTCAGTATATATTTTTTTCCTCTCCAGGTGCACTTGCGGAAACTCTGCACAGATGCCCTTCGAGAGAGAAAATAAATGTTGCAGCTTGTGCAGGTTCACCAGGCTGGTGTATGTTAAATTTGGGGACATGGTTAATACTGTGACATAAGAGTCGTGGATTTTTGAATCAACCCGTTTTACCACCTCCTTTTACAAATGCGGGATTTATATTTGAAAGACAGGACAACTGTTTGAGATTCACAGTATGCCACTTCCATATAGCAAACTCTCAGAAAGTCAGATTTTCGTTCTATGGCACTTTTCATTACCAGAGTCAGAGGATAGGAGCAAGTCATTCATCATTCTGCCAAATGCTGTTTCACTGCTGTAGCGGATTCTGAACATTGTTGGATTGTGCAAAGATGGACAGCTTCAGGTAAAACATGTCAAAATTTCTGATACTGGAAAGTTTGAGACAGGCCTAAAAGTAGATTATATAAATTCAGATTTGGCTCCTTTAAGAAAGCCTTGATGGCACTGTCTTAGAGAACAACTCCAAAAATTATTATGTAATAAAAGAAAATTACAGTCAGTAACTCTAGCACACAACTGCCGTTATCGATAGGTTTCCGCAGTTATTGTGGCTAGAAGCCTGTTCTTTGAACTGATCAACCAGTGTTTTTAAACACAAACTTCCTCTAACTGCCAAACAGACGCAGTGAAAGGTCTCAGAGATGGTGGGCCGTCACCCTAGGGAGAGCTGGAGAAGCAGAACAGTCCACTTATAGGGCACCACAGGACAACTGTCACAGTGTGTGGGAGATGGAAGCAGCACCTTCCCGGGGGCATACTCATATGTGCATATACTGGCAACACATCCAGGACAGAAATGGGTGATCCACTTTTGCAAAACCAGTCTCATTATTTGGACTTTTCATGCCTGGAAGGCAGGAATTGAATGACAACAGTTACCACCCCCTGAAAGGAGGTTGATGCTGCACAGAAGCTGAACAGGAAGCCTTGTGGCTTTGCTTCTAGTCCCAGCTGTCTGCATTTCCTCAGTTAATACATTTTCCTCCCAAAATTTCTTCGGTGGCACGTATCATGTTATCAGATAGTTCAGTAAGAACAAGTTGAGACATGTCAGTCAAAGGCCGCTAGGTGTTATGGGTAAAGGAAACATTTTAACAGCACCTGCATTTTTGAAGTTGGGGCTGAATAACAGCACTTTCCCTCTCATGTTGATGCCACTCACATGACACCTAGGTCATCCTCGGTAACATGGGGTCTCCGGTCAGAGCAGGAAAACCACAGAGACCAAAACTGACGAGAAGCAGCCATCAAGGCTTCTGTGAGGTGTATGGCAGTCCGCTCACCTGAAAGATGTCAGCTGTGGGTAAAACAGATTTACACTTAATATGGCAACATATAGTCACAGGAGAATAGAAGTATGGAACTGTGTCCATGTGTGACCACACTGCCAGCCGACTTTCCTGGTGCAGTGGCTGTTGGACAGATGCTCACTTTTACCCATTGCCTTGGTAACATAGAAAGGAAAGCATGTTAGAGCATAAACACCACATAAACAAGGAGACTCCAGCAGGGCTGAAGACTGGGGGCGTTCCTGTTTTCTTGGTGTGCAGACCAAAAAAGCAGCAGAAGTCACATCGCAAGGCATGTCATGTCACAAATAATCAGACAGGTCCTCCTTTCGAAGCAGTCTTAAAACTAATACGAAAAATACGCAACATTGTCGTCATGTCGTCTGTGACGAAAGTGGAACTAAAGCTAAACAAAAAGGCGCCTTTAATGATAAACGCTTTTAAAGTCACTGTTGATGAAAAATAAACCAAACGAAAATGTTAGAGAGACAACTGGACAATGAATGATCATATATGACAAATTAAGAGTATGAATGCAGTGGCAATTTTCAAAACATGTACGCATGCTTGTAACTGGATAACACTAGTTTGGACACCATCAGAAAATCATCACCTCAGGCAGAATCCTGCTCCACTCCGGTCTGCCCTGTCTGCCAGCATGATCCTGATTTCGTTTCACGTTTGTCTTACCTCTCATTCCCGCCCTTGTGTGATTCACTACAGCTGCCTCTCATTTTTCTCCCTCATTAGTCCTGGCCTTAACGTCGATCCTACTTGTGGCCCGGCCCATTCATAGGGTTCTGTGCCCCTGGTTTTTAATTACCCGTGACCCAGGGTTGCCATCTGGCGTGACTCACGCTTTCAAACTCTCACGCTCACGCAAGAAATCTTACGCCAAATCTATATTTTTCCATTAGAAACCTAAAATTAGCTGTATCAAAAGCTTTGGGGCAGTTTGCAAACCCTACAGACTATTGACAAGGCAGTAAAACTCTTAAGTGCATGTAAATGCGTGTGAAAACTTGTTTCAAATTGAAAATCTCACACCAGCCAGCCGACCAAAGCGAGCGATCCAGCCGTGATCCCCTTCCTTTTCGTTTTAGTCTATTAGTTTAGTTTATTAGTTGACTAATCCACGTTTGTTTGCTCCCTCTCCTGCTCCTGCACGTGTTTTTGAGAGAGGACACAAGTTTATTTTGAACGATATGAATGAAGATGTGTTAATATGAAAATATTTTGCTTGAAATTAAATTTTATATTTAGTGATAAAGTTCATATAAAGCCATTTAAGAATTGGAATGTTCCGCACTACAACAGTTAAGTCTATGTCCTTAAACGCCATGTTCAAACCTAATGTCACGCTATAATGACAGCTTTAGAGATGTTTCCTTCAGGAATTAAGTGTGGACAGAGGTAGACATGCATGTGTTAGACTATGACCAAACCTGTTAGTTTCATTTAACTGCATGTACTGTAGATTTAGTCAACTACATATTATGTAATTTGTCAACAAACTAGACGGAAAAACAAAAATCAAATGACTAAAACAACTAAAACTAAGTTGCATTTTCGTCAAAGAACTGACTAAAACTAAATCAAAACATGCTGTAAAAATTAACACTTTCTCAGATAAAAATACATCACTGTAACTTAACCATACTTCAGAAAAGAGTTATTGATAAAAGTAACTGTTACTAAGAGTGACGGATGTTAAGGTCGCCGCTAGATTTCACAAAAACAATTATACGACAGGATGATTTTCTGATAATGCAACTATTACTTTCTCTTAAAAACTTATATATTTCCTAATTGCACATGAAAATGTTATCTGTTGTCAAAATGAATGCTTCAGTCTAAGTATCATAAATGACAATTATTTCTCCATTCTGGTAAAATATGTTGTTGTAAATTATTTTAAAGGAAACCAAAAAACATGGCAGAATAGGAAATAGTCCATTTAGTCCGTTTCCTGCAGCTGACTGTTATTCCCACCCACAGCATACATGGCAGCGGCTCAGTATGAGCAACAAGACAATTTGCAGTTTTCAGGAAAAGGCAGGCAGCTCGATTTCCGCCATGGTTCCCCCCCAAATGGGTCACAATAGAATCATGTGGGATGGCTAAACTACAGCTGAAATAGATACTAATTATTCAGGGGAACAAAGACTTTCCGAAGCGGTTACACCAAGCTGCCACGGAAGCTCCACCTGACCGCTTTCAGGAGCAAGATGAACATCAGTCTTTATGCGTCACCTACATTTCAGGTGGTCGTTGACATGGTCGTTGAATTCACATGGAGAACTGTACCTCTTCCCCCCCCCACTTAATGCAGTTAAAGGGCCCACAGTTGGGGGCAGGGAAAGTCAAAAAGTCATTCACCTTTTAGGAATACCAGTCTCCTTCACGGAGAAGCAGGTAAGGGGTTTTGAGATCCAACTGGTCTCAGACACAAAAGAAAAGCTCGTAATTCTGAGGAAGCTTGCATCTCAAACGCCGGAGGACTCGCAGGCGGGTTTGTGAGCTGCAGGTGGCATCCTTTCACTTCCCCTGGATTTTACCAGTTCATTGTCATTGTGAACAATAAATGTACCATTTAAATTTAATGCAATCATTCATACCATTGTGCAGCAATAAAATTGGAAAGTTGTCGTCAAGCATCCCTTGATTATGGTAGGGTTTTGAAAGCAAAATGGAGCACAAAAGATAATAGTTACAAATGGTACAGACCTAAGCTAGTCACCCTGACTGTGTCTGCCCTAAATCAGTGTAGGTTAGTGAAGCATAATGAATTATGTTTTTTTTATTTATTAATAAATAAAACTCTGAACCACAGCCATGTAGGGGGAAAAGAAAAACCATGAACAGGACATAATGCAAAACCCAGCCACTTTATTGCTGTATTCCATTGGTGAATTCCTGACAGGCCAATCCTCAAAAGGAATCACAATCTCTGACTCAGCTGTGGGATGTGTAGAAAGGTGTGCCCTTGCATTGTTTACGCATACACTGCATTTGTAGTAGTATCTCTCTTCCACAGCATGACAAGTGTTTTCTGTATTGTTAAAAGACCCATAGTGTCATCATGATGTCATTTATTTAATAAAGACGGTTATGCACCTTGGCGCAGGGTCAGCCATTCCAGTGTTTACTGGATCAGCTGCTGTTCACTGTGAACACAAACCTCATTGCTCAGCCTCACCCAGCCAGGACAAAATACAAAGACAAAAACTGGAGCAACACAAATATATTTCCTCAGAAAATTAGCAACTAAGAATTATGCTAGGTTACATTCAGGTTTAAGCCCTTTTGAAACATTTTAGCTTTTAAACAAGCAGTAAAGACAGACGATACACAGGAAAAAGAAAAACAGACAATTAAGAAACAATTGGTTGGAAAATCTCAATAGGGACACCAACAAATTTCTAATTTACTGTAAACTAGAGGCATTTTCTCTGAAGTCCACCGCAGACACTTAGCTGAAAGACGGGGTGCTGCTATGTGGAGGGCTGCTTGCTGCCTGCCCGCCCCCCCAGGCACATGGGTAATACTTAGGGCAGCATTTCCCAAGACAGTCCTTGCAAATCCACAGACGGTGCACGTTTTTGGGAGCTGGGAGAAAGCACAAACACGGACTGTCTGCAGGTCCCCAAGGATCGGACTGGAAAACACTGTTCCGGGATCAGAGTGTATAGTATGGGACATGAACTGAGGCACCGCAGAGACCCTGACAAAAACTATGGAACGGTCAGTTTTTTTGTTTTTGCCCAGACAGCTGAACCCTCAAAAGTACTGAATAAGGGTGGGAAACTTGAGAGCATTTTATCCTCTTTGCTGTTACACAATGCATTGTTGTTTATCCTCTACAAAGAGTAATCACAACACATTAGATGAAATGTGGTTTTGGGGGGAGGGGGATATTTAAGTGCTCATTCAAGGGAAAATTATTGCTGAACATTAGATGTCTTTATGCTACAGTACAGCACTCAGCGGGAAGAACACAGGGGTCCCCTTTTCTTAGATGAGTCATGTCTGCACTTCAAGCAAACAATTTATTAAAAAGATAACACCTGTGCTTATGGGGACTGTTTTAGTCAAAATCACAAAATATAATGGCTGTAATCCATTGGGAAGGCTAAGAGAAGCACTCAAGTGCTCCAAAGCAATACTGCGGCAGACAGTCGTCAAGGCCAAACGAGGAGATTAGTGCATTTCAGACAGAATCGTCGGCTGTGGAGAAAGGTAGACCGACTCTGCTTCCCTCTTTCATTTCATGCCACAGCACACTTCCTGTTACGATACTCGGCATTACTTCGAAAAACAGGAACATTCCATGAGTACCTCGGCATTTAGCGGCACCAAACATGTCAGGCCAAGGTCACAGACCTTCACAAGATCACACGGCATTACAGCTATTATGTCTGTGGCCGTCTGGTGAGTGATGCTCATGGTTTCCCTGCCCTCAGCACCCAGAGATCTATCTAGGCGTCATCCAATGGCTTATTTCAACATCAGGTGGTTCCACTTCAGCACTGGCTGCACTTTGAGCCGTCCAGCCCCGCTGTCGCCACTCATCCAGAATTTCACAAGAGTTCTTTCACTTTCAATGGACATGAAGACCAGTGTCAAGAGCCTTCTGACGAACTCGCATAAAATATATTGATTTTGATTGAATAGAGAATTTGAGATTGTGAGACTGCATGCAAGTAGGAAACTAAGCTTTTTTTAATATTTCACATAAAAATATTAGATGCACCACTTTGACTCAAAGGCCTCTCTCTCTCTCACACACTCACTCACTCACACACACACACACACACACACACTCCCTAAAATGCTATACATTACAAAGTCAGATCCATTTGTAATGTAGTTTATCTGCCTATTCACTTAAGTCTGTGAAGTACAATACAACCTTACTTTGTCCTTTCACTGAAACTACATAGCATTTTCCTGACAGGCTGAATTTATATATTTATCCTAAGGCACAGTGGTGATTAAGACTTATGAAAGACTTATGTGAGCAACTGCTTTTTCCAACAGCGTTTCAGAATTTTGCAAGTTTTGAGAAGCCTCTACCTGATTTGTCATGAGCAATACAGATCAGATATGCATACAACATGCGGTCACATTTCAAGAAAATTAGATTTACCTTCCAGGGTTTGCATACTCATTTGATTTGTTAATTACAGAGTGGATCATTATATACCAAACATAAGATTTAAAAAAGCTGTGTATAAAGGGTAGAAAAAACTGTGAATAAAAATGTACACACACCAAAACTTTGCCTGAAAGCTTTACAATAGAAATGCCTTTTGTCAAGAGGGTACCAATGTTCATATCCCCGTAAAAACACCAGCACTGAGGCAGGCACATGCTTTAAGGTTCATTGGTAGAAAAATATATGGCTAGGAAAAGGAGTTCAGAAGATGTAAATTCATTATAAAAAGCAGCTCACACCAGAACTGGAAATCAGCAAAAGAGAACAGAGCACATGTTGAAGCTCTGGGTTTTAAAACCCAGCCTTAAGTTCCTCAAACTGAACAGTGACAAGGGAAAGACTAAACTCAGGCAGAATGGGAGTCAGTGAGATTTGGGTGGGAAGGGTGGGTTAGACTGAAAACAGCTACTCCCTCACCTGCAGGTTATCACCATCCTCATCAGGCCTGGGGAGTAAGGCTATTTATGGATCTCAGGATTCAAAACATCAACTGAAAAGAAAAGGAAAACACACACACACCCACCTCACTAGTGCACCTGCATGGTTTGCTAATTTCAAGCCCATTGGGGAAGGAGAAATTTCCAAAAAAAAGGAAAGGAAAGGAAAGATCCTATTTTAATGTCCCAGAAGGTGAGGAAAGTGCAGGAAGTTCTCAATCACTGCTGTCCTCTTCATCCTCATCGTCAGACACATTGTTGCCACAGAATTTGTTTGAGCTGCGGCTGTAGGAGTCTGAGCGGGCAGAGAGGCCACCGGGAACCCCCGGCTGTCCCGCAGAAAGCTGCTCATAGCAGAACTCGCACACACGCACAGGCTTCGACGACTGGCTGGGCAGAAGGAACTTCTTCTCCGAGCACTGGCCACACACCACAAAGCCGCACTTTCTGCAATGGTGCCTGCGGCTCACTGGCGTGAACTTAATCTTCTGGCAGCGCATGCAGACAGACGCTTCAGAGTCAGGGACCCAGACGGCAGCATGCTCACTGCTGGGCAACTTCCCGCTCTTCTCTAAAAGGTCTGACACGCACTTGTTGATGTGGTTCATCCACTCTGACTTCTCTGTGGCAGTGGCAGCATAGACCGCAAAGGACTTGGTGGGCGTCTTGATGAGCCAGCCGTTCCGCAGGTCCCCTTCGTCCTCCACCGTGTCTATGGTGACGCTCTCCAGCGGGATGATATGTTGCTTGTTGTACTTCTTCTTCTGAATGACTATGTTGCCATAAACAAGGATGTCGTTGAAGAGAAAGAACTGACGGGCCTTGGGCTTCTTACGGCACAGTTTGGTTAACACACCCTCTCCGATGAGGACCCGTCCTGGGATGGCCAGCGGCTGTCCCGCCGCTCCAAAGCACCCCTCCACCACCGCGATGCGCTTAGAGTTGGCCTCGCTGTTAGCTAGGCGGTCAACCATCCTTCCGTCACCTGCGGTGGAGAGAGAAATTTTATACCCCGCATTATTCATAAAGCAGATCTTATTAACTCATCAAGACCTACACACATTCAGACAGTGTGAAAAGGTGGAGGTAAGATTTTGATAATCTGGTTTCGTGCACTGACACCACACTGATGTAGTACAGAGTTGTCAAGTGGATTGGCCAGTACTTGGGTATTGGCCAGTACTTGGTAATTTTGAGCACACATGTATTACTTCACAATAAATACAATAAGGTGATACTGTACAGTATAAATACAGCCATTTTGTTTCACATTTGGAATGGGAACTAAAGCAAGCACTATACCCATTAATGCCTTGACACATTTGGAATGGGAACTAAAGCAAGCACTATACCCCCATTGCCTTGACACATTTTTCAAAGCCTGTGTGTTATTCCTTCATACATGTCCACTCCGTTTTAAAACGGCTTATCCAATAAATCCCATAAGGTTCTCAGCCATCAAGGGCTGCATTTAGTCATATTGTTACGTTTCTTGCAGTTTATACCTATTCTGCTTCTCAGACAAAGCTTTGATTTTATGCATCAGAGTAGAAAATTCATTCTTAAAAACGTATGTATTAAATTATTTATAATTCTATTATTGGTAATCTCTTACAATTAAATTAGCATCACAATAGAGGAGAGCTCAATAGTTCAATGAACCCCCCACCCTGAAGTTTCCCTCTTATGGAAATGAAAGTTTTGTTAAAGCGATCAAAAAAAAAAAAAAAAACACAAGAGGACAGCTCATGGAATTTAATTAAGTGGCACAATTTTTTGTCTAAACAAAACAGCAGATGTGACACTGTGATTGACGCAGACTCAGGATGTCTTTACAGAATTAGGAATAATATTCCAAAGCATAGTCAGATAAGGTACAACCAGACCTATATGTATCAAATTTCTGAAGTGTCCCAAAGCTCATAGGAATTCATAGACTGAAACACACCTTCCTATAAGTGGGTCGACAGACCTGAATTTCTGCATGAAGAAGTATAAAAAGGAATGTTCTTGCAATTACAGCCAGCCAACAGTGAACATCTCTCCCCCACAGCTAACTGGGATGTCCACTGCTGACAGTGCACATGTCAAACCTTCAGGTGGAAGATGTCTCATTTCTCCAACCTTCACTTCATCACAATATACTCAAACGAGCTTTAAGCCCACACATTCAGCTTCAGGGAGATTCAGGCAACTCTCTTAAATGGAAGACGAATTTGAGAATATTGTCCATTTATAACATACCAAAAATAGTAAGACAGTAAATATCTTGAACATTAGCCATGGCATCCTTTCCGATAAATTGAAAAGGATGAACTGAAAGCTGTCAGCTATGATTTTTGGCATGTGAAAAATCAGAGGCACACAGGTAGGGTAGTTGAAAGGTTACTGCCATGTCAGCATGCATGGCTACAAAAAATCTGAATATCACTACTATTGATGAGTAGGTGTCATAAAAAAAGATATGTGGGGCAAACAGGCCCATTGCTAGACATTTAATTAACAAGGAAGCTGGTAAAGCTTGTAACCAAGGACAACAGGCTACACACACTACATGGGCGAGACACGGACGAGACACGCTATGACAGCTCCCTCAGCTTGACAGTAAGTTTGCAACCTATGACTAAGGTCTTCCATCCCATGGAAAAGCAGCAGCGTTAAGAAACCAGGATGGGCCTGGACTTGCTCTTGCTTGCCAGCTGGGTAGGGAAGCGTGTTACTTAACTGCTTGGCTTTTCACACATACATAAAAAATGTATTAGTTGCCATTCAGCTACTCCAACTTTGTAGTTAGATGAATACATCTGGTTCTCATAATGAGTGTCTATTAATTAAAGACGACCATGGAGAAACAAAAGCGCACTTAGAGGTTGACTGAGTGGCAGGAACAAGTTTGAAAGCCATCCGGCTGAAAAGCCTGCACAAAACTAATCTTCTGCAATCATCTAAGTGTAAACAGGGGACAAGATTAGCAAAAAGAAAACTGTAGATACCACCAGCTTTCGAAATCAACAAAATTCTCCCCTCAGTACCAGAATATGATAATTCTTACTGGTTTTAGTCTTCATTCAACAGTTCAAAATGACCACCTTCAGAGCAATAGGACGGTTATTGTAAAGTTAATCAAACAGTCTCAGATTAATAATGGGAAATGAAGAGTTATTCAATATGGATTTGCTGCAAAATTGAGGCATCATCACATGAGATGAAATGAGGATTCCAAATAAGTAAATATAAACATTATACTGAAATACTGCAAGTTTGTATCTGACAATGGCCACGACAAATGGGGAGAATTACGATTTTACACAGCAACAATATACTCTTAAAAAGGGAGAACAGGCTGTAGTGGTTCATCCGATGGCCATGACTATCAGGGAACAGGGGTCACACTCTGACCCCTTTTACACCCCTGTATCACTGGTCCCTGGCCATTAGTCCCATTATGCTGGAGTCCGCCAGACCATCTGGTACACCTGTTCACACATGTCCCAGATGGTGTGAAGCTTACTGCTTTTCATCAGTTATCAGGCAGAACAGCTTATAAGAGGGCAGGGGAAATGTTGCGGCTAGCCATACATCCTAGGTAGCCACATACCAGCTGAATAAATGGATCAGGTGACCAATGCAGGTGGCCTGTGAATGGGAGTCAGAGAAATACTTTCCTGTTGCATCTGTTACAGAAGTGTAATATACTGCTAAACATACAGGAGAGCACCTATCCAAACCTATTTGACGGATCGGGTATCGGCCATATGTGACCCGACCCACGTCCGATACTTAGTTTTTGGCAGTCTCTATTCCATCTTAAATCTATTTCTACAATCAATTGCACGACAGCCCATTTTAGATGCATTTTTTTTGCAGCGGTCGCAACGTAACGCTGCCTCTCAGTCTTTTTGACTCAGTGGGTGTGAGCGCAGTGACTTCCACCTGCTGTGATGTCACATACCCTAGGCGACGATCTGCAACTATTTTATGTTTTTAAAAACAAGTAGAAGCACAGCAATCTTTGTAAAAACAAAGTTGTGAGAAGTGGGAGTAACGTTTACTGAAAAATCCCACTAAACAAAGCACACGCAATTGTGCAAGACAATGCGAGTAATATGAAAAAAACCAATGGATGACTTTGGAGTCACTAGCTTGGGCTGGTTTGCGCACTCGCTACAGCTTGTGATACACGAGGGGCTGCTATTGCGACGCAGTGTAAATGACGGTGTTGCCAGCGGGAGAAAGATTGTTGCGTATCCTCGCTTGGAAGACATTCATATTGAACTGCAAATGCCTCAAAAACACTTAAAACAAACCTGGTGGGACAGTACATTATGTATGTTTCTAATGGCTTAAATAGAATTTTTTTGGCATACATTTTATTCATCTGTATTTACTAGCTTAAAAATAATAATATATGAAGTATAAATACACCAGATTTTTATATAAAAAATGTAAGTAAAAAGTTCCTGTATTAGAATCTGTATCGGTATCGGCAGTAGTGTAACAGAACTGGAAAAATGTGGATCAGCTGATCTCCAGTGTCTATCTTCAACAATATGACTACTCTTTGTTTAGTGACCGAGTTCAAACGACCATGTCATTCGGCAAAACGGACACTAAGGGAAAATTACAGTTGCCTAGGCGTGATCATAATTTTTTACTTCAGCTTCCCAAACTCTTATCCCCTTTTATCCTTCAGGAAGTAGACATTTTATTGACATTTTGTACATTGTACTTTATGCACTGGTCGGGCATATGAAATTTGATTGTAAATTTATGCAATGGTTGGAAAATTAATTTTCATTACCGTCATATTTGCAAATGGTCAGTAACTAAATCAGTTGCTACATCAGAAGTTAGCAGCACCAGAGCTAAAGATATAACTACTAAACTAATGGACATTATTAAGCTAATGGACTTAACTACTGAACTAATGGACATAACTACTAAAATAATGGAGATGCATGCACTGGATGATCAGTCATTTGGCAATCTTCACCACCAGCAACTCCCCAGTTACCAAGTGGCTCAGGTTATTTGGCTACTGGTATTGGTGATATTACACAAAAATGTATCAGTTATTGATCAAATTTCCACATTGAAGCTCCACTACTGACCCCTCCCAGACTCCACTGCACAAGGCCAGCCAATTTTACATCTGCAAAACAGAAAGGCTAGTGGCCAATAGCTTGTTGCCATATGACCAATCAAGCAATCAGAGATCCAAAGTTTTTAGTATTGAAAATATAAACAGTAGCAAAATGGCCATTTTCCCACTTGTGTAATACCACGGCTCTTTACTACAGTGCTGGGAGGTAGGATTCACATCCGTAATATCAGACATCTGATAGCAGACTGCTGAGCAGAAACCCACTCCGTGGAATTGGTTAATTAATGAGCATACCATCCATCTTCAGCCTCCTGGCAGGTCAGATACAAGCAGACCAATTTGTTGTTCTGAACAAATTCATTTTAACACTACTGACAAACAGGGGTTCTAGTTACTAAATATTTAGGCAGATCATAAGTGGAAGCTTCCACTACCCCATTCAAAAAGTGTGACCTTAAGACCTTTCCAACTAGCTAAGAGATAAAACACCTAGGTCTGCTGCATTGCTGGGTTACGAAAGAAAAGCGATGAGAGCGAGTTTTACTCAATATCTATCAATCATTACGCTTCGCTCGCACTTACACTTACAGTGATTGGGTATGAATAAACGCTGCCACAAGAAAACACAAAGTATATTACAGGACACAAATCACTCCAGCTGCAAGCTGGCAGAAAGGCTTGTAGCACCAAAACTTCCAGATGTAGGAACGGTTTCCTCTCCTAAGCTGCCCCCATCACCAATAGCAGACTCTAGACTACTGCGGCTTTACTGGTACCTGCACTTGTAATGTCTAATATCTGTTACTTATTTTTACTGCACTCTCATACATCATGCTTGTGTACTGCGGGTTATTCTTTGTACTGGGTGCAGCTGAACAAGAGGACTGGAATGTCCTCATTTCATAAAACCAATAAAACATTGAATTCTTTATGATTGTACTTGCTTGGCTTTTCTCCATATTATTCATATTATGCTAAAATCAGTAACTAGAGTGGCCTTTGCAACAAAAATGCCAGTATCTATATTTAATACCTACTGACACATTTAACATTCTTAACCATAAAAGGAGGGAAAAGACATCAAAGTGTCAACTCACAGCAAATCCTGGGGAATTAAATGTGTCTGTTTCCTATGCAAATTAATTTTGAAATTTAGCATCAAAAATCAACAGAATTAAAATTAAAATAACATATGGGGATTCTTTAAATATATATAAAAAAACTGAAGCTCTAAAGTTTAAATTATAAATGCACTTTTAGTAAAAACTAATTTCCTGTTTACCTACACATTCCAGTAATAGACACCCACAGGAAGCGATAAGACCTTGCATATGCCATTTAAAATACTGAAATGATACAATGCTCCAAACCACATCCTAGAGGCAGCTATCTAGCCACTAACATGGCACTCAGAATTAAAGCATGTTTAGGCTGACATCTTCAACCAGACACATACTTATGGATCATACACAGGTAAACTAAGCCTTAGTGCAGTAATTCAGTAATGGCCTGGAGGCATTGTGTTGAGAGTGGGGGGGGTTTAAGGTCACCATTGACACATATGGAGTTGGGTTTGTATCTTGGGAAAAGCATATAATGTTTAACTTCCAATCAAACTCCTAGTTAAAGGGATTGTGTCCAATTAGAGGGAATGTGCAAAACCTTAGCCAAAGAGAAGCATAAAAAAAATAATGACAGTTCATTGACTGACTACGTATAGAGCATGGAGATGAGGCAAATCCCATCTTCTCTTCAAATATGGCAAAAAGCTGAAGGCATATCCAAGGTGGACATCATGCAACATGCATTTAGGAAGATGATGAGACATTTCTCATGTCCCCACAACTTACAAGAAGCTCATCTGAACTACCATGGAACACTCAAGTAGATTAAAATGAATTTAAGGACCATTACCAGTGCACTGGCACTAATATGGTGTTCATTATATGTGGTCATGAGACTCGAGAAATAGTTTATTTACTTATAAATGGACTTTGCAAACAGTCAGTACCATTACTTCAGTAAAAACAAGCTTCCAAATTGTAAACTTACAAGGCCATGAATTAAACAGTCCTCACAAGACATACCAGCAGGTTCATTTCTAACATAAATGCAACCCGATTTAAAATACTAACATGACGGTAAATGCTTCTAAAAACCACAAAACGGCAATCGAAATGAACAAAGTTTAAAAATAACCTTTTCTTACATCATGAGAGACAAGTTATTACATGTGTAGAGTAACAGTTGTAATAAAGTTTCGTGCACGATGGCAAGATTAGACTCTGCACAAGCTTATTATGCTGAGAACTCTGCTAAGAGTCACTCACTCATTTGCAGCAACCAGGTTTAAAGTAGCAAAGGACGATCGACATGCTCACTGATGATGAAATGAGTAGAGACAATGATGAAATGACCAATGACGTCTGAAAAACAAGCAGCTTCTATGTGCCAGATGTGACCCATAAGCAGCAAGGCAAAAGCCCACTATTTATCATTGTAACCTTAGCTGCAATTTAAGTGAATTATTCAAGCAATAAATCTATTTAAAGGATTTTGCCCATTCAACTTAAATAAGAGGTAATCTAAAGACATATCAAACAACAGACTTAACACATCTGAAGGATACCCAGCCTTTTATTACATTTTCATCTAAAGTTATTTAATGCACTAAAATGAATGTCAGCTTTAATTCTCACATATCAGACAATAACTTTGCAGACAATAGCACTGGCTGATTCAGCACTGCTCTGATACCCACTATAGTTAATTTTATACCATGGTGGACAATTCCTTCACTTAGCATCTATGCTATTGATTTTAGATATCTTTGATGTTAATTTCTTCCAAATTACCATCAGTGTGAGTTTTACTATCTGGAAGTGGTGTAATGTCACTAGAAGGTGCTCCCCCATTTCTGCTATTAGGCTCCTTTAAAAAAAATTGAAAACTATTAACATCATCATGTCACAGAAAATATATAGTCATGCATCACATAACGTTTCAGTCAATGGTGGACCACATATATGATGATAGTCCTGTGAGGTAATGGAGCCAAAAAAGTTCATATTGTCTTGCGACATTGTAACGCAACCATAGTGCAATGCGTGCAACACGTGTGCTTGTGGTGATGCTGGTGTAAAAAAAACCTACTGTGCTGCCAGTCATATAAAAGCGTAGCACATACAATTATATACAGTACATAACACACAGAAGGTTTCAAAGTAATACTCCACTTTCAGATAGCAGGAGAAACCTGTATTGGAAAGCAAGACAGTTTTAACAATTATTTAAAATGAAATGAACTAAACAATCACTACTCAGCTTACCCTCCATCAGCTTCCCCGTGAGATGCTAACTGAACGTTCTGATTTTAGCTGTGAATTCTGGGATTCTGTGTAGTCACAACCAAAGCACTTGTTCCGTTTACAATCAGGAACGAATACTATTGGTTTCTATAAAAAAAAAAAAACTTCATTAAAGCCCATTTTAATGCACAACTAAAAGTATATCAATATAAACCATACAGTATCATCCTATATCTCGTTTTGAAAAAATATCGATATACTGTACAAATTCTATACCACCCAGTCCTAGCTTTAGCAACATCATATTTTTTCCCCTACGCTTTCCAAACAAATCATGTGGTCCTCCTTGGTCTTCGAAGCCCCTCAGTTGAGAATCACTGGTTTTAAAGCACCATTAACTCCTAGGAGTTGGTACACTCATCGTTAGACTGGAGCAAAGTCAGCAGTCAGAGTTAACAACCAATTCCTAAATATGTTATTGTATCACTTATCTGTATTAAATAGGTAGATGGTAGTGTTTTCTTCAAAATGTAGCATAATCGAACGAAGATATTTTGTCACAAGATAAAACAGAGCCTAAGAGACCTGATTTTGGACAAACAGCCCATCAGTTATGATTGGTCATTTTCTGGAACAAATGAAGGAAAAAGAAAGCAATTTCAATTGCAGGTTCAAGTCCCATCTTACAAAATATGTGGATGTGGATCAAAAGCAAGCAATCTTTCCAAGAACTAGATGCTGTCAGAATGACAATAATGTAACCCCCAGATGGTCTCGTCACCACCCCCCCTCCCAACATCTACGATCGGGAGTCCCCCCTACACTCTCTCCTCTCATTTCCAAAACTATTTAGGAAAAGCTCATCTTTCTGGAAACTTGCCTCAAAGTAATCAGGTTCATGACATCGGTGTCTGTCGCAGTCCTTTCATAAGAACATAAGAAATTTACAAATGAAAGGAGGCCATTCGGCCCATCAAGCTCGTTTGGGGAGAACCTAACTAATAGCTCATATTTGTTAAAATCTTATATAGCTCTGATTTAAAGGAACCTAAGGTTTTAGCTTGCACTACACTAGCAGGAAGACTATTCTAACTACACACTGTGTAAAGAAGTGCTTCCTCAAATTCATTTTAAAACGTTCTCCCGCTAATTTCCACTTATGGCCACGAGTTCTAGTATTAAAACTAATACTGAAGTAGCCATTTGGCTGAACAGCATCCAGACCTGTTAGCATCTTATATACCTGGATCATGTCCCCCCTTAGTCTCCTTTGCTCGAGGCCAAACAGATTAAGCTCAGCTAACCTCTCTTCACCTCTCCTTCATCTGAAACCACTAAGTGATATTGGCCGGCAATATCAGCCAAGACAGACAAACTGGATCAATATCCATATGTTAATCAATTTGTCATGCATCTCTAAAGACATTACTTTTTGCTTAGTGATCTAGTTAGGGTCTTGATCATTTGATCATCACTTTTTTAAGCTACAGAAGAGGAGTGTTTCCCAAAAGCAACGTGGTACAAAGACAATCAGCAAGTGTTTCATTTGTGAATATTAATAAAACTTCACTTGCCAACCTGTTTCACAAATCAATCTGGAAGTAGGAGTATCTTTTTTACCCATAAAAATCAATTCTGACATTACAGATCAATGCATTGAACTGATTCAACACGATGGGGCGATGCATCTGAACACCCCTACTTTGCCCCCAAAAATTGATTATGACTGATTCTGATGTTACAGATCGGAACAGCTGAATGACCACTTTATGCGATTCATCAGGTATCTTAAAACCTGTAAATGACACAGCTTCGAAATTGGTGCAATTTGTCTCAAAATAAAACTTATTTAAAACTTATTTAAAAAAATAAGTCCCAGATCATTAGCTATACAATGTTCCTGAGAATTTTGAGAAAAAAAATCCATCAAATACTGTTACAGTTATTGTGTTCACAAAGACCAAGTGTCTTCTGCAGCAATCCTTTTCCTGCTTTGCTGGCACCTAGGGCTGTTGCTTCGATTTTGATGTGATCTGTCTCAAAATTGTGGAGATCTTCATCCATATCATGTTTTTGTGAAGGGGTAATAAGATCGGCTAACATTTTTTGAGTTATAGTGCTAATAAGATGCTTCAATTTCAGTTTAATTTTTTTCAAAATTTGCCAGTTGCAGATCTTCACATCTACAATAAGTTCGAATTTTTTGAAAAACCTCTATCAAATATAAGTTAAAATATGAGTTATCATACTAACAACATAAATGTCTGCAGTTACAGCGGTGGACCAGTCCGAGAGTCACATGTATTCCAGTCTGGGGAATAATGACTTGACTTCAAGAGACAGGTCAGCTTTCCAACTGCGCATATTAAAAAATTTAAACAAGACATTCCGAACCTTGATGAAAATCAACCGAAGCACTAGTGCGTCTTTAGAGACTTCACTTAGAGAAACCTAATCAAAAACATGTGTTCATGTGGAACAAAACCGTCATGCTGAAAAAGAGACATGACAATATCTGCTTTTCTCATTTACATGCATGCCAAAGCCCTCCCAGCTATCACAATCCAAGTCCTACACCGACAAAACTGGTAGCGAAGAACCAGTGTGAAACAGATTTTTCCCTCTAGAGCTAAAGAGCACCAAGCATGCTACAAAACTTACCCAGAGATTTAAAACCCAAAATTAACTGTCACCTGTACCGCAAAAGTCAGCAAGCCATCTCTGTGACAAATGACAGTGTAGAAATGGCCAACAAGGAATCTGTGCTTTCACTAAGCGGAAGGGTAGGCTAGCTATTGAAAATGAGGCCAAAAATGCTGAGAAATAATGAGGACAATACACCTACATAACGGCAAAAAACACTACAGAAATTTGCAGAATGAAAGATGAAACTGCTTAACCAGCAACCTGATTTGCAACCGTGTCATAGTAGAGAGGGACAATAGTCAGCATTTATTCCTACTGTAGTGGCATGTTAGGGGCAGACAGCTGGGGAATGCTGGAATGTTTCTCTAAACTATAAGATAAAAAAATGCAGGATAGACTATTACCAATAAAGAAACTTTGCAGATAACAAAAACAAAAAATAAACATACTGAACACATTTGAATACAAATGTACAAATAGCTGTGGACCATTTAATAAAAAAATATATATTCCTGAAATATTGTAACTACATCATATCATACTGAAAATATAACACTAGGGCACTTAGGGCTGCAGGATAAAACATCTGAATGAACTCGCGTTTATATGGCACATGCACAATAACCACCAGGGCTTTAGATGACGGCCGAAACATTTCTCCGGACGCCGGGTTTTCGGGACTATACAAGACATTTACTTCCGCACACATTTTGGTAAGCAGATTAGTAATGAACCTAAAAAATTTGTCATCTTTATAAATTTGGTATATCCTTGTTTAGTAAATGTGTGAGACTTTAAACTGCGAAGTGCTGCAACACCTCCACTCTTTCTACCTTGTTTATCCACAATAACTCCTCTTTTAAAAGATATTGTGCCAGTTAAAAGGGGCAGCTCAACGCCACTTCAGTGCATATGGCTTCCATGATTTACCAAAACAGTAGTATGTGACATGCTCCGCTAAGTGAATGTAACAAACATAAGGAAATGCCGAATTTATACAGATTACTAACCTATGAGCATCACAATACATATCTCATTAATATTTTAGGTGTACTACTAATCTGCTTACGAAATTGAACGCATAAGTAAACATATGAACAGTACTGAAAAGTTGGCGTCCAGACAAATATTTTGCCTAATATTGCGTATGCAGTATATAATCAATCGCAAATACATCATGACATGATATCGTGCAGCCATACTTCCACTACATGTTCCTCACTCTGCATCATAGATGAAATCCATCCATCCATCTCCTACCGCTTTTCCAGGTCGGATCGCGGGGGCAGCAGTCTAAGCAGGGAAACCCAGACTTCCCTCTCCCCAGCCACTTCGTCCAGCTCCTCCGGGGGAATCCCGAGGCGTTCCCAGGCCAGCCGGGAGACAGTCTCTCCAGCGTGTCCTGGGTCTTTTCCGGGGCCTCCTCCCAGTGGGACATGCCCGGGAACACCTCACCAGGGAGGCATCCTGACCAGATGCCCGAGCCACCTCATCTGGCTCCTCTCAATGCGGAGGAGCAGTAGCTCTACTCTGAGTCTCTCCCGAATGACCGAGCTCCTCACCCTAAGGGAGAGCCCAGCCACCTTGCGGACGAAACCCATTTCTGCAGCTTGTATTCGTGACCTCGTTCTTTCGGTCACTACCCACAGTTCATGACCATAGGTGAGAGTAGGAACGTAGATCAACTGGTAAATTGCGAGCTTTGCCTTTTGCCTCAGCTCCTCACAATGACAGACCGATGCAGCGCCCGCATCACTGCTGACGCTGCACCGATCCACCTGTCCATCTCACAGATGAAATAACAGAGAAAAACATGAAATGACAGAGAAACAGACAAATATACTGATCAAAAGATAAAAGTTAAGTGAAGAGAAAATAACACTGCCTCTGATGTGCAGCCCTATAGATTCCAAACACACAACGAGCTACCAGATCTAGGGTACCGACCTCCATCATAACTGACATCCAGTAATTACCAACAACCAAAGGTAATAACACCACATTTTTAAACCACAGGATGTAGTCAAAGTGCAGACTCTTACTTGAAACTTGTTCAAGAAAAAACAATTTTACTGTAGCGCAAGCTAAAACAAGTTAAAACCCTGGGTTCCTTTAAATCAGAGCTAGATAAGATTTGAACAAGTCTGAGCTATTAGTTAAGTTCTCCCAAAACAAGCTTGATGGGCCGGATGTGCCCCTTTCGTTTGTAAATTTCTTATGTTCTTATGTTCTTACTTGGAACAAAAACAATCATTTTAATTTTTCTAGAACTATTTTACAATCTGTTACCGGTTGACATTTTTCTATCATTTAGCAAACAACTTTAGAAGTCTGCCTGTGGAAATTTTTGCCCACTCAATCAGAAGAGCATTTCTGACATCAGGCAATGATTCTGGACATGAAGGCCTAGCCCGAAATCTCCGTTCTAGTTCATCCCAAAAGTGTTCGGTGCTGAGGTCAGCCACTTTGTTTCTGTTGTTCCTAAATGCTTCCACTAGGCAATACCATTTACAGTTGACCGTGGAATATCCAGCAGGGAAGAAATTTCACAAACTGACTTACTGCAAAGGTGGCGCCCTATGACAGTTCAATGCTTGAATTCCCTGAGCTCTTTAAAATGACCCGGTCTTTCAAAAATGTTTGTGAACCTGACTACATGGCTAAGTGCTTGATTTTATATAAAATAAACACTTGAATTCAATTCAAGGGGTGTCCCAATACTTTTATCCAAATTGTGTACTTAAGTAAAAAGTGCTATATAGTCAGTCCTCTGTATTATATAAGGGACTTGAGCATCTACAAATTCTTGTACACGTGGGGGGCCCTCGACCCAGTGTCCCGCAGATACAGAGGGCCGACTTCATATTCAAATCTACTGATCTTACAAACCTATTAAAATCACTAAAACCTAGTCTGAATACAGCACTGTAACTTAAAGTGCAGCACAATAAGGAAATCTCAGCTGAATATTTTCTTTTTATCCAGAGCAACCAATGATACTTCCCCTAGCTTGCCAGCGCATATCAGCATGGCTGACATATGATTAGCTGATATTTGCTTCAACTGTGACAGAGTGACAGAGGTATGAAGATAAACAGCACTATTCATCTTTCCTGACGGCATTATCATTAAATGCAAATGTTCTTTTTAGTCTGCACTGTAAACTATATACAGCCATGGAAAATATTAAGAGACCACAGCAGAATTTTGTTTCACTCATTTGTCAGTTTATGGGTGTGTATCTGTGAATATTATTATTATCATTATTATCAATCATTATTATTTTTGCAAACTATAGTCTGGCTCTTCACCATTTCTCATTAATGAAGGGCTTCTTCCTTGTTTTATGGGACTTCAGTCCTGCTTCTAGGAGTCTGATACAAACTTGCCATACTGAACTGCAGCAGCTACAAGAACAAAAGATGATAAAAAGCTCTCTATTATAAAGCTAATTTAATAATCATGAATGGACAGTACTTAGGGTAGTTTTACCTACTTTGCCGGTCCATCATCCAAAATAGGGCCTGTGCTTGTTCTCTTCAGGCGCTCGTCCATAGCGTTAGTGGTGTGTAAGAGTAGTCATGAACGATAATTTGTCTCACTCTTACATTACAGAATAAGTAAACAGAAAATATAAAATGTCTGAAACGGCGCCATTAACCTCAGCTACAGCTGAGGTGCAGAAAAGGTGTCATGACTGAAGTATTCCCAAACTTTGGAAGACCGCGTGCGAGCCTTTTTTGTCGCGTATTTCTCTGCTGGTAGACGCATCCATGTTGCCTAGTGCGTGGGGGGGCGGTCGGCAAATTTCCTTTTTGCAGGGTGGTAGGAGATGTCTCATTAATATTTATGAGAGAAGTGCTACATGATTGGCCAGTGCATGCCTTACAAAATAGTGCGGCACTGCTGGCATCGGCGATATTAGACAAAACTATATCGGAATTCAGTCTATAATTTATATAGTTTCAATGGTGCCAGCAGTGAAACAACTGGCTAGCTTATTAGCGGAATAACTTTGTATTGTAAATGAGAACCATGCCGCAGGTCCAATAAATAAAATATTGTAGCTCTCGAGTGGCAAAGAGACCATCAGGTGGACAATAAAGTTCAGTTTTTAGCAGACTGTTTTATTACGTGATTTTTAAAAGGATAGCGTTAACGTGCTCCCAAGGGGTACTTTCCCTTACAATACGTTTAGCTTATCACTTGCAGTGCATTGCAGTTACAAAACATTTACGTAGTTTTACACAAAGCATCGACAATAAAATTGTGTTCACATGTTAACCAGCCAATCATTATTGCTGACAACATTATGAATAGATGGGTTACAAGCATTTAGATGTTTCTTTCCTGTACTGTGTGTCGTTGTGTATTTATATGTGTCCCCTACGATGGACTGGCATCCTGTCCTGGGTGGACTACTGCTCTGTGCCCTGTGATGGACTGGTGTCCTGTCCAGGGTGTACCTCAATCCTGTGCCCTGTGATGGACTGGCATTCTGTCCAGGGTGTACCCCAATCCTGTGCCCTGTGATGGACTGGCATTCTGTCCAGGGTGGACCCCAACCCTGTGCCCTGTGCTACCTGGATTCATCCCTATTCTGTGCACCCCCCCACCCCCCACCTCTTTGTGTAGGGGTGTTGTAATCATCATAAATCGATGGGTCTGGAGTGGTGTTTTAAGGGTGCTCTCAGAGACATCATGTTTGCATGATAATACCCTGGCCTCTTGGTCATGGTTCTTAATCAGACATGAACCATACCCTCCCATTGAATATAATATTGGATCTTCTCTCTGCTTAGCAATAATGTCTCTTTAAATGAATGGAATATGGCTCAGGCTATTTAATTTATTCCTGGCCTTTTTGTACAATGTGTAAAAACACTCTCAAATTACAGGAAACCTGTTTTTCTGTAGTTGTGGTAAAAATGTTTGCCGTATGAAAGCTGCTCCTTTTTTTCAAATGAGTAGTTTGTTCCCTGTTTTTATCAGACATGATTCATGTAAATGCCGTGTGGAGGTGGGTCACATGCTTGAGCACTCTGAGGACACGCCTATGGAATTGTTCCTTTTTTGACATGGTGTGGACTTCTCCTCCTCCCATCTCTTTTCGTTCTTTCCTCTTCTTGCCGTCTGCTACATTCATCTTTTGTCCGTCGGTTGCATTTTTAAAAACACGTCATCTATAGTCAGCTACAACTTTCTCAAATGTGTGATAATTGTGCTGCCTCAGTGCCTAACTAGGAAATGGAAGCCTTTTGTTCAGTAGATGTCATGTAGCGTATAAGAAGCATGTTGAATTGACTGTCATTTCCTGTGGTCCATGTCAGCTCCGAATGACATGGAAATGTCAAACAAATGCACAAGTGAGTCATAAGTATGCCTTGATGGATAAGCATTGTTCGCATGTGTCTGCTTGGGCTATCAGAACATCCTCTTCAGACTTCCATGTTCACCATTTGAAGCATCATTGGTAGTCCAAGTTGAATGATTTATACCAGATTCAGTGAAATTTAATCTTAAAAATAACCAAGTGGGGCCTCTCCAGTGAAGCACTTGTCATTGTCTACATGGCTAATGGGGATATGGGTTTGAGTTAGTGGTCAGTTTTTGGTAGATAACAATAACTAATGTATTTCTGTCTGATATTACTGATGACTAGCTAACCTGTGAGCTGTAGCTGATGTTGATTTTACTTAAGATCTTGTGGGGGGGGGGGGCAACCACATCATATAATGCAGGATTTTTAATGAATGGCAACTGATAGCAATATGTTAATCATTGTGTCGTGCATTTTCTTGGTTTGTAACCCATTAAACATCTTGGTTTGTAACCCATTAAACAGCAGAGACTCAGAGAATGCAAAAGAACTGCTTTTTCTGGTAGCTTAGGGGTCTAGGGTCCATTTTCACCACTCTGAAGCGCCAAGCGCAACATTGGTTGAGTGCCTGCAGAACTGAGCGAATGGCCTTTCCAGCAAGCATTATGTTGCTGGATGTAGCAAAAAACAGCAGCGAGTGGCTTATGAAGTAGACACACAACAGCTCATCTAATGAACTTTTTCATGACTTTCTGACACGCCCTGTCATAGATACAAACATGCATACCGATGGCATTTACTTGCTGATGCACGCAGGTCTGTTTTTAACACATTCTCTGCTGTTACGACATTTTCTGATATTGTTATCAGCTGAGCTTGGATGTTTTTCAGCTTGACAGCAGTTTCGTCGTCCGTCCCCAGTGTGTGTAGATGCACATAAATTGTTTTGACTTTGTCCCTCTTGTTCTGATGTACAAGTGGTGATTAGGCGTGTGGTTTTTATTTTTTTTTTTGTATTTTGTTTTACAGTGATATTGAACTGGGTATCAAAAATTTTGGAATTTCACTGATATCGGTATTGATGTACTAAATTTCTGTCATTGTTACATCACTGGTGCATTGTGTATGTTGCCCTGAATGCTATCTTGCGGAAAACAGTTGAAACGAATGGGTGGGGTTCATTGTATTTGCGTAAATTCAATATCGAGAGGACATAAAATGCTATATGAAAAGCCGTGGGACAAAGTGCAGTGAGCAGAAATGATCCGTGGCAGTTGGAACTTGTCAGTGAAGTTATCTTTATTAGTACTGCGTCGTCACCAACGGCACTGGATTCTGAATAAGCAGGAAGACCCCTGCTGTGCCCACGACCCGTTCGACAGCTAAGTGTTCTGCAGGTTGTCTGGCCACTTTAGCATTAACTGTGGTAATATTATGTGTTTTCATGGTACAGTCTTGGTGCTTATGGGGCTGGTATGTCAATCCGCAGGTTATTACTGTTGATCCTTGTACATTCTTTCTCCATTATATATCTGTGCTATTAAAAACAAAAAGTCCAACCTTTTAATCCACTTGCAACAACTTTGTATTGTTTACATTAGTTTTTAAAAATATTTTTCTTGCTAAATAATACTAATGATTCAAGGAGGTATGCATTGGAAATCCCCGTTTGTTTCCTGTAATTCTGTAAGCTACAATCATATACAACTGTATGGTAATCCATGCAGGGAGCAGAAATATAAAGTATAGATTTTTTATGGGTCCCACTGAAATAAAGGTAGCTGATTATGAGAAAGACCTCGGTGTGTATGTTGATGTTTCCACGTCCCACTCTTGCCAGTATGGGGAAGCAATTAAAATGGCCAGTAGGATGCTGGGTTCCATCTCCAAGTGTGTGGAGTTTAAATCAAGGGAGGTGATGCTGAGATGCTAAGATTATATATAGATTATATATCTAAAATTAATTATATAATTTATATTTAAAATATATAATTAATCTTGATTTAAAAAATTATATAATTACTGTTGCTGCTGCAATGATGGTACTATAATTATGCGATCATATAATTGCATCACTGGCCATTAGGGCAGTCGACAAATGGATCTTCCAAAGCTGAGCACAACTTTCTCCTATTTGAGCATTCTGACATTGTTCTGCTGTCAAAAAATAATGCATAATTAAAATAGCTTGACTTTTTTTTAATAGTGTAAATCAGCTGGAATACACAGAGCTTTTGTATTGGGTCCCATTGTCACTTCATATACTGTTCTGTCATTTAAAAGAATACAATGTAAAAAGAAGCTGAAATACTATTAAGACTTGGCTTTCAAATGAAATCTGTCGAAAGCAGGCTACTAAAGTGCAGTGCTGACCCTCACCTTGCTGTTCCTCTCTGCCTTCCCTCTACAGCCCAGTGTTCTCATAGTGAGCTACATCGAGTCGACGAAAGCTGCAGCCCAGTTTGGACTCTATCAGCAGGCAGAATGGAAGCCAGATGACTCCATGATTGCAGTGGTGGTGAGTGTTTTTTTGTGTGTTTGAAGATAAGGTCCTGGGCCTTGAATTTGAAAGATCCGCCTCATGTTGTAACTGGGTGCTATATTCCTGCTAATTGCATATGAAGGGGGCGGGGTTACAGGTTCAGAAATCGATTTCCTGAAATCCTGCAGTGTGAGAGTGAAAATAAAAGGGGAATGATGTGTCTTTGTACCTGTGCGTATTTGTTACCCGCCTTCTCGCTCATTTCTCCCGAATACTGCCATTGTGTGATATTGTTGAAAGCAGGTTAGATTTCCAGCGCTCGTCATTTAATGGAAAGTGTGAAATTTATTTCATACTATATCCCAGTGTGTTGTTATGGTTGCCATGGTTGCATTGACTGGGCTCTGTGTAGAAGAGGCTGTTAAAGACGGTGGGCAGCGGCTCACGGCCACCAGCATTTCAGTCCTTTTGTATTGCGCGCATGCATGCATCTTGCTTGTAAATGCACTTCCATGTTGTACTCGCATTACTAATTGCAATCGGTCCTCTCATTATTATGGAAAAAAAATTCAAGTCGAGGCTCACCATCACACAAAACCTGGTCTTTGGCTTGTTGAAGCAGAGCCCGTGAAGTGTTAGGTGGATTAAATGATTCTGGCTACCTCAGCGATCTGGAGGCAGCAAAAGGAGGCTAAAAAGTGTGTTCGGCATTTGTCAGTTATGTAAGCGTTTTTGTTCTTGCTGTACTGAGGAGTATGACTGAATAGGGCAGTCTTTGTCGCCCAGTCAGATACGTGCTAGCCTTGCCTTCCTGTTTGGTTTTTAAGAATCGATGGCTGACAGATTTCAGTCTATGTATGACAGGAGCTTGCAGTTTTTTTTTGTTAAGCCTCGATCTGTGTATTAACAATAAATCACAATTATGTGGATCATACATGTTCTTGAGCAGTGATCTCACACTCTTACATTCTATGTATCGTGTGTGTGTGTGATTTCCTTTGAACTGTCGAAGTGACTAATCTTCAGGCTTTGAGACTTCTCAGTTATGTGTGATGATGATTTTTCTAGTTAGTCTGCTTGGTAAAGAACATATGGTGGCTATCTGCTCTGCTGGCTGGAAATGATGTGTGTGTTGTATAATGGCAGAGGATATCCCCCTGAGATCATTTCTGCTTTGAAATGCATATTTTGTATTTAATTTTTAAGAAATCTGAAGAAAAAAGTCCCTGTAGTGTGTACCAAGGAAAGATATTTCCCCTTCTTCTGACAACTCCTCCTTGGGACTGGAGTCTGAGGACTTTTTTCATGAGTAGTTCTCTGTAGTGCTCTAGGTTGCTATTTAATGTTGTCAAGTCCTGGAATATAGAGGGACTTTTAGTTCAAAGCGTGTCACCTCATTATTCCTCCTCCCCCTTCTTTTACCAGACCCCCCCATAATCACAATGCTAGTGCTCTTCTCATGTTTCTCTCTGGCTCATTGAAATAGTCCAACACAAGTTCTGGGAGGAGTTTCCTTCAGTATGGTTAGGGCATCTGGGTGCTTGTTTTCCACTCGGCCCGCTTAATCCGGTTCTCAGTTTTGAGAGATGATAGTCCTGTTCCCGAATGCCACCACGGAAACAGGTTTTCCCAAGTATTAATGTCACATAAATATGAAAAAATCGTGTGTGTGTGTGTCTCTCTCTCTTTCTTTCTCTCTCTCTCTCTCTCTCTCTCTCTCTCTATCTATCTATCTATCTATCTATCTATCTATATAAAATTACACACACACACACGTAATATATGCATATAAAATGTAATTATAACTTATAATATATGGTCCCTTACTGTTTGAGTGAGATACAGGTTTACTTTTGACAGCTTGTCTGCCGTCTGGCTATTCTCACTGGTAGCTGCATAAAAACAAACTTCAAAATGTTTTGTTGTAACTGCTTTGTGCAGAATTAAATGTCTCTCCCTCACACGGAAGTTCCCTGTCCCAGGAGATGTGCTGAACAGGCAAACATTGCACATGGATAATTTCTTGACATTACCAGTTACTGACAATGAGGGCCAATATTTGCCTTTTTACATAATCACACCGTAGTGCAAAAGTGTGTATGATAAAGGGTGAGTATCACGTAATCCACGATAACCTTACAGAGTTTACTATGCTGGGCCCAGAAGAGAAAACACTGCAAAAGTGCTACTCACAAGTACTACTAAAGCTCTACCATTTTGAGCAGCTGATTGAGAGAGCTAATATGCTAATATGCTAATAGCATGTCTGTACTACTGTATTGTCAACAGTCATCTGTATGTCCTACTTTCTTGCACTGTGGCCTGACTGCTGACTCCTTGTAATGAAGTGTATAACAATGGGGCCGATTACTTCAATATGCTGTTTCTCATTCGCAAGAACAACAGTTTATACTAGGGCTGCACGAAATCGTATATGTGAAATTTCCTCAAGTAACATTGCAATATCTACAAAAGACAGAGGAGATGAAATTTCTAGAGTGGCGCCCCCCCCCCCTTGTTATTTCAGTGACCGCGGTTTCAGTTATTAGCGGTTATCACGGTCCAAAGAAAAATGTTAAAATTCCAGGAACTGTTCAGGTTTCAAACTACGCACTGAGTACAGGCTGTGTCATTTAGGTACAAGATACAATATTTTTTATTGTGATATTGTTTTACTGCTATATTCTCTCTTGAGAACTAGGCAAAAATGTAAGAAACCCTTTCATTCAAGAGTACAGTGCTGTATAACAATGTTCATTATTACTGTATTTAATGTTAAATTATGCACAGCAAGACATTATCAGTTAAACCATAACTGGGGTGTAAGGGTACAGTTTTCCCATGTTCGGTATGTGTCTCAGTTTTTGGACCGTGATAACCGCATGGTTTCAGTGTCTTTATATTTAAGAAGAAAATGAAGACACATCACCATGTTGTATAACAATGAACTCTTTATTTTTCCATATAACAACTCATTCAGAAAAACGGTAGCATGATGGACTACGCCTAGTTCGTCTTTACTGTATGAAATCTAGGAGAGAAAAACATTAAGTGCTTCTTAACCTTGATAAATGGTAGTTGCTTGTCTATTGTGTTTTAAAGTAACAGTGCCCATAGTATGTATGTACAGTTCCTGTACATGTTAAGTTAACTTTTGGAATTAAATACCACATCTTATCTTTATAAAGAAAAAAATTGACAAGAACATGTGCAGAGTCACGCGTATCACTGTTAATGAGGTTATTGATGCACAGTAAGTATAGATAATCAATATGATATTATCTCCAGAATGTTTTTGATGCAGCAGACCTACATAGGGGGCAAAAAAACGTATTGTGGTGAGTGATTGAGTCATCTTAATGAAGAAGATTTCAGCTCTTGTACCATTACACCCCTAATATACACGAAAATCACGTTATATATGGGATCTGCGGATGCTTTGCCGTTATCCGTGGTTTCTGCTATCTCCTATAGGTCTTGGAATGTATCACCTGCAGATATGGAGAACTACTGTATAGGAAACAGAACTTATCTATCAATAGGATATGTCAGATAAGTTTGTGATGTTGCCGTGAGTTAACAGACACAAAGCGGTGCCAGCAGAGGCGATGTGATCATTGCGCACGCACATGATATATCGTGCAGCCCGAGTTTATACATCGCAGTGACTTATGAGCTGCTGTGTTACTGTAGAAACTGAGAGTTGAATACACTTTTAAAACCTTTTCTGTTTTTACAATCCTGAGTGTTTTGGGTTGGCTGAAATGGCATTTTAAACAAAAAATCTACCATTTTCTCTTTTTCCTTCTTAGAAAAATAGGAACTACTCCATGACACCATTTCATAAACTTTTTAGCTTTCCCTTAAGTCAAAATTGCAATAAAATTCTGTGTTTTGTGTTTTAAATTAGCATCTGTATTTTGTATAGATTTTTATGTCTGGAAGGGATCTATGAAAGTCATGATGCAATGTCTGTTCCCTCATAACACATGGTGTTCTATTTTTGGCTGTAGGACAGTCTTTGCTGCTGCAGGTCATGACCTCTCTCATTAAAACCCAGTTCCCCGGTATATCTGGCTGCATGCCAAACTGTGGGTTCAGGCCATGAAAGTCACGACTTTTAAATTTTCCTGTCTGTATTATTCACTCGCGATAGGAGCTACAGCAGATGGTGTATTTTCTGTGTGTATTTTATGGCAGTCCTGTTAATAAAGGATGTGGTTAGAGGATCTGGTAGAAATAAATCTCAGACTGTACGTCCCTTTCTGACATCACTAAGTAGTTTTAGTGTTTTCATGTGGCATTTAAAACCTCGCAGGGCATGTGGTAGCCATATTTGGGAGCAGAATTTTGAGGTTGCCCCTTAATGAAAAGCTTTTGCTCTGCAGTTCACATACTTGTTTCTCAGTAGATGAGTAAAATATGATCTATTTGCAGGCTCAATCTCTGGAACACCTTTCTAGTTTTTGGCATTAGTTAGGATACTATTGCTTTCAAATTACAGCTGGTATTTACAGTAAGTGGCAGATTATCAACAATGCATTATGTCCAGAGTTAAGTATGGCTGTTCTGTATTTGTGTAGCAGTTCTGTTGCCATTAGATGTTCTCTGTCCACGTCAACCTGAAGTGTTTTTCCCTCCCCCTCTCCCAGAAGAATCTGGTGGGAGACACCTTGATGTCCGGTGTCTGCTGTGGCTGGACCCTATACTGATTATTAAACAGCCTTATCAACCCAATTTTGCTTATATCGGCATTCTTGCTCATTTTCTTCCCACACTATTCACTTTCGTGAGCTCTCCCTGTAAAAACTACAAAACCAACACATCATATTCAAGCTGTCCCCTTAAAAACTACAACACCCACGAGCAATATTCAGCCACATGCTACGATGTCACCCAGACATTACTGTTCACCTTCAAAACCAAAGCAATATGCTTGTGAGAGCCAGTGTCGAACTTGAGTCAGGCAAAGATGAAGACTTGGCACTTATAAAGGATGCCGTATTGATTTGCTTGGTCGCATTTTTGGCTTCAGCAAGCAAGATATTGAACAACGTGGAGCCAAATATAAACTGTCAAACAATTTCTACGACAAAGAGTAACACGTTATTTCATTGTTCAAAGCACAACCATTTCTTTTTAAAAAACCTTTTTGTTACTATTATCATTGCACTTCTGTTTAAGCACAAGAAATATTTCATGACTTAGTTTTCTTAATATTCGTTAAAATATATATATATTTGTGCTTACGCTGTCGCGTTTGTACTAGTGTTCCATTGTTCCGTTCGTCTCCATGAATCTTGTCCTTCGTAGAGATATTTGTGAGATGCATGGCAGCTTTGATTTTCCTAATTCAGTTTAATTTGTTTTAGGTTTTAGTTTAGTTTTATTTTAATCTGAAATTTCTTTAAAGTGGGAAAGAACAAAATGCTCTAACATTTCTTTTTGAAATGCACTGTAAGGCTTTCTGTAAATAATTCACAGGAAATCCTAGCAAATTAAAGAAGTATTTGAACCTGTGAATTATTTAGAAAAGCTGTTCTTTCACAGTGACTCAGAGTAACACTTGCCTCATTCCTCCGGGCTTGGTTAGTTCGTTCCTTTCCTAATTGGTATGACTTATTGCGTGTTGTGTGCCTTCGTGCCCTGTATGGGGTCGCCATTGTGTGTGGCACATGCTCCAGCTTTTTGCCCTGTGCTTCCTGGGAAAGGCTCCCGTCCCCTGCGGCCCTTTTGTGTAAGTGATTGCAAGATGCATGGATCTTTTTTTTTTTCTGGGCACTGGGGATATTTGGTTGAATGAAGATTAGTGCGAGGATGAGGATGGAAGCGTTAAAATTTAGTTTTCAGTCTGTACATTTCCATTTTGTCCTGATTGGGAGAGATGAGTGCTATTGAATGTATTAGACGTTTAATTTGTGCTGAATTAGTGTTGATTTTACATGTTTTTTTTTCCTCCCTTATTTGACAGTTCTTTGTATATCTAATGATACGATAGTGGCTTGTAATTGTCTTGTAACGGATTGACATCTTGTCCAAGATTTGAATCGTGTGCGATATTGTGGTGGATAAGCAGTTCTGGGACAATAAATGAATAGCATTTGTAAGGTCCAAGTGAGAGGCACTGAGTCCAACTTAAAAAATCTACTCCCCTCCTCCCAGGAGCTAAACTACACGAGAACTGGGCCTATAACCATGCATTGATATCAGGTTTTAGAATTATTATTGCTGCTTTCGTACAGTGAAATAGCAAAAGTAATGTTGCAGTTTTGCTTGCCACAGCTTCTGTGCTTTTTGGTCACAACAAATTTGATTTGTTGCAGTTCTCAGGTAGGTCGGTGGGATTGGAATTATGTAATATAATATGAAACTGTTTAGGCTTCTACAGAGGTTGAATAACTGTTAAGAGAGTATCACAATTAAACCTGTCAGAATATTAGTAATGGAATTGTAATATCATTACATAGCACTCAACTGTGTAGCTAACGGTTTTGTACAGTTGGAATTTGTTCCCATCATTTTAAGGAAAACACAAAGGAGCCTAGATATTGCACAATAGGTAATTTAAACTATAAAAGAACAGAAGAATTACGTGGGATCTGGAAGAATAATTAAAATGTGAAAGAACTGCATTTTGCCGGACCTGCAGGTGTACCATTTCCTGTCTGACAGCCCAGCTTGACAGTGAAGGCTTCATATGGAGCAATGTTCCTACTACCTGTTGCTAAGGAATACAGTAAATGTTTCACTGTCAGCTATTATTTAGCTACTTTACAAGCTGGTAAACTAATCATTGCTTTAGTGCTACATCTTTTTAAGTAGCTATCCAAAGTGATGTGTTGACACCTCAAATTGTTTAGCTTCTGGAAATCAATCACTGTTAAGTTTCGCGTCTACTCCATTGATTTATCCTCCTACTCGCAGTCAACGTTAAACGCCCCTTTCTGTCACAGTGTTTCCTCCGTGCTTGTTTGTTTCATTGGCTGTCTCGTCTCGTAGAGTCATGGTGTTGCACTTTCTTTCCACCTTGCCTGTCATGTTCTTTTTTGTTATTTATGTTTTTTTAGCAAATCAGCTGCTTCTTGATCGGTGGAGCAGTAACAAGGGATGCTTCTGCCAATGAGGGCAAGGGAATAGTGCCTTTTACCCCTCTGATACATGTCCCTGTCGTATGTAAAGCTCATTGTTTGTCATAATAGGATGCAGTGTTTCTGCTAGTAACATTTTTGCATGGTGGTTCGCCATGCTAAAATCGTTGCCTCCGTGGTAAAAAAAAAAAAAAAAAAATATCTATCTAACCAATCAGTCATCTAATTCGACACCTTAGTGACTCACCTGGGAAATCTAATACCCTCCCCGACTGCCGATATACGTGTTATTCAGCTGGTTACCGGCACTAATATGCTAAATTATGCTATCATTAAGCAGACACTCTTACAACGCTCTAATAAAATGAGCTTCCTTAGCTATTTTCCCAGGAAGAGAAAAACAGTCGAGGTAGGTGAACAGAGCAGGCATTTAGTTGGGTTGGGGGGGGCGAGACGCCTCATCTCTCTCCCTATCCCATTCTGACACCTACACTGAAACCTGCTCAATTATCGCAATTTTACCGCTACGGTGTTGTGTGGAAATGGGAGCAAAACGGTAAAATATACCCATTAATACACCTCTGGCGACCTATTAACATTAGCAGTAACTTTCTGACACGACTCCAGTGCCAACGTGAAACCGTAACAGATGTTTGTACATTGATATCGGTTAGGCATACACAACACCTGTCACTCACTTCCTACAACAAACCCGCTATGTTTGACTGAGTCACATGTGCAGCTGTGTGTGGTGTAACTCTCATGCTGTGTAACCTTTTCGCATTGTGTTGTTTCTCTAATAGCTTTTGTTTATTATTGAAATTTGCTGAGTTTGAATCTTTTTGCACTTCCCCAGTGACTGTGTATCCACTTGCTTCGGTGTTATGTGCTCGCAGATTTATCTACAATTGTTCTCGGGGTTTAGGATGAAAAGGCAATGTTGATTGAGTGTAGTCTAAACTTCACATTGTATTCTTGTTGTACAGTACATAATGGGACACTTCCTGGTCATCTTGTGCCCAGCTTAGTCTTCCAGAAATGCAGAAAGTTATCTTCAGTCTGTGTGGTGCAGATTAGCATTTTCACAGGCATAGCTGTTTTGATTGTTTAGATTAAAATGATCGTCACTTTCAACATTCCCAGCAGCTCTCTTTCTTTACCTCTATGGGGGGAGTGAGGGAGCGAGGATTAAAATCGGGCAGTCAACAGGAAGTTCACCCAGTGTTTAAATCCAGTGTGCTGCTAGTTCAAGCCAACAGGAAGAAACAATGGTCACAATACCTCACACAAATATTTGCAGTAAAAGCTACATTAAGTATTTCTAAATGGCTACTTTCTATTTTGACCAACAAACGTATTTGTTATAGCTGGCAATTTTAATATCCATGGGAGGGCCCGGACATTCTTCATGAATGCCATAAGGGTGGCAGCTATTACACTTTTAGCCCAGCAAAGGTAAATGTATTTTTAAAAATACAGTACCATGTTGGAGGTGGTAACACTACTCTTTACATATGTGCAACAGTCTTAATGAGTGTTATTGTTACCATATGGATATACTTGGATTCATTCACGGATTGGGTAAGAATTGTGTGTTAAATATGAATTTAGTGAAATTAGCTCTAGCTGTTCGGTTAGTTTCAACACCTGCGCTAGCAGCATGTTTATCACTTATTTTGTGTTTACATTTTTTCCCAGTTGAGTTACTGTGTAGGTATCAATTTGTGTTCAAACCTGTCTAAGGATAAATTGAGTAATGTGGGTTGGATTGGAGTATTACAGAAATACCTTGTTACCCATAGTTGTTTGTGCATTTGGGATTTTTAAGAATGTATTAGTAAAATACTTTTAAAGTAATTTTAATTAAAAGGCTTGTGGGATTGGCAAGGGGGCTCAGTAGGTAGCACCTCACCCTTCCTGGGCTGCCAGGTCACATCCCACTCAGTGTATGGGGCTGGCATGTTCTCAGGCTTCCAGTCTATTCCAAGTGTGTGTGTGGCCTGCCATGGGCAGGCATCCTCTCCTGGGTGTTCCTCTGCTTCCTCTTTGCTGAATGGGATAGGCTCCAGACCCCCTTATTTCTGATCTTATTTCGGAAAAGAATAATAGTTATTGTAATTTTTGATGGACACTACACCTTGATATTGAATAACTATGAAATGGGACGCATGACAAATAGAGCCTTGAGCATATTCAGTTATGCCATGCAAATTTATTATGTCCTCCATCAAACCGCGTCTGTGTTTAGAGTACTGCACCGTCTGCAGTGCGAGTAGTTCTCCCATTGTTGTTTAAAGTGTTCAGTTACCCAAACTGCTTAAGTATTAGTGGTGTGTAACCTCTCACTTAGCAAGGAATCTTACTTCTAGGGCTGAGAGGAAGTACTTCCTTTTTAACCCCCCCCCCCCATAAACCCATTGAACCATAACAAAGCAGTGATAACGATAACTGCCTCAGACAGTGAACCAAAATGTGCGACACCACCAGTGCAGATGTATGCAAGGCTGTGCACAGCAGTATAAGCAAGTACTTATGCACCAAAGACACTTTCCTGCTATACGAGTCCTTTCCTCCCACCAGCAGGATACAGTTCACAGCACATGCACTGTACAGTGGAATACTTAAATGAGTGGAGGGTTGCATTGTTTTAGTCCATTGCCGCTGGGCAGCCTGTCCATTTCCAGTGCCAGCAGTGCCCGGTTAAGTGGAGGTGAAAGCCCTTGGTACACAGGTCACCAGCTGAGATTCCCTGCATTTGACAGCAGTCCTGCTGATGTGGAGAAGATTGCCGGTCATCGGGCGCTTGGGGAAAAAATAAGGGTTGTTTGTAAAGCCTTCTGTGTGACAACTAGCAAACAGTGCTAAGTGACTGTCAACGAACAGCTGTGTCTGTGAAAATGCTAATCTTCACCACACATTAAATTGTATATCATTATTTAAAATTAAATTGTAAAGCAAAGTTCAATAATAGTTATTTTTGTAAATAACTCAAATGAGAAAAAAATTTCTGGTTTTCTTGTGTTTTCAGAGCTAGTTGCTAATATAATGACGTCAGTAAAAGCCATGTGATGTGGAGAGAATATGGTCTGCAGATAAGAGTTGCTTCCAGGTGCCATAATATCAACTACAGCTTTTTCCAATTTAAATATTACTTTCTCCCCATGAAGTTTGTCTCCCAACCACAGGTGTTGGGTTTACTCATTTAAAAACAAGGCTTTAAGAATGTCAAATACTAGAACTCGTGGCCATAGGTGGAAATTAGCGGGAGAACATTTTAAACTGAATTTGAGAAAACACTTCTTTACACACCATGTAGTTAGAGTATGGAATAGTCTTCTTGTTCAAGTAGTGGAACCCTGGGTTCCTTTAAATCTGAGCTAGATAAGATTTTAACAACTAAGCTATTAGTTAAGTTCTCCCCAAACGAGCTTGATGGGCTGAATGGCCTCCTCTCCTTCGTAAACTTCTTATGTTCTTATGTTCATTGCAGGAGATGCAGGTCGCACTTAGTGGACCTTTTGTTTTGTAATTTTACTATTTTATTATTTATTGATGTACAGCACTTTGGTCAGGAATTGCTGTGTTTAAATATGCTTTATAAATCGATTTTACTTACTTGTTGGACCTTGTGTCTAGGGACAGTTCAATCCACTTTTTTTTTCCAGTTCCGATGCACAACTGTCTACTGATACATATTCGACACGAGCACTTTTTATAATACACATTTATACTTCATATATTATTCATATTATTAAACTAGTAAATACAGATGAAAAATGTATGCCAAAAAATCTTTAATCAGGCTACTAGAAACATACATAACATACTATTCCACCTCGTTTGTTCATCATGTTTTAAGCATTTTTGAGGCATTTGCTTTTCCAAGCGAGTATACACAAGAGGCGAATGCTTAAAATGGCCCACAACGTTTCTCCCACTGGGAACAGCGTCACTTACCCTTCGCTGCGATCGCAGCCCCTTGTATACCACAAGCTGCAGCGAATGAGCAAACAGCCCAAGCTAGTGACCCGCAAATCATCCATAGCCTTTTTCATATTACTCGCATTATCTCGCATAAGTGCGTGCGCTTTGTTTAGTGGGATTTTCCACTAAATGCTACTCCCACCTCTCAAAACTCTTTACAAAGAAAATAGCTGTGCTACTGGTTGTTGTAAAACCGTAAAATGTCCCCAGACCGTTACCCTCTTATCTGATGTTCTTATGCGCATGATGTCCCTGCAGGTGGAAATAGCTATTTTGTGTTAAGTCTCTTTTTAGAAACTGCTAAAATCTAAATAAGCAAGTATCGAACGTGGATCGGTCATGTATGGCCGACACCCAATCCGTCAAATAGGATCGGCCCCGATACCGATCTGAATATCGGGTCGGTGCTTCTCCACTTTTGTTATTGCAACAAATGACAAACAAGACAATTACTTACTCATTTGCGCTCTCATTGCCCCAGTCCCACAGTGAAAAACTTACATCGCACAAGGTCTCTTTTTAAGTGCTCAGTCAACATTTTGCTGCTTGCAGAACAAGCTCTCATTCATACATGTAGTGTTAACTTTCTTAAACATGGGACATTCAGGGCACACAAAGGATGGTTAGAGAATGTCATGGCACGCTTTGCACTAATTAGCCACTGAGCTCTTTCAGCTGCTCAACTGCTATTCACAAAGTGTGATTCAGAGTCAGTTTCAGTCATTTATTATTTTTTTTAAATTAGACCTTTAATGTTGCGTTTGATTCGATAACATAATGAATTACATTGTGATCCATGAGCTGGGCCAGAGCTCAGATGGCTATACAGGACCTTGCAGTTACTTAGCTTCATGCTGAATGCAATTAAGGTACACAAAACTGTGATGGGTGAAGTGAGTTTCATGTAGATTTGCCTCTGCAGTTTTCTTGCACAAAATACCGCGGCTCGTGTTTGTTACGCCTGCTTTATTCGCAGGGACAGCACCATATCGCTTCATACTGTCATGAAAGCTGTAAAGCAAAGCTGTGATGAAGTTCTGCTTCACACTCGCGCTGGGTGATGCGACGATGTCGGTAATCAACGATATCGAGTAACCCGGTGTCGGTATCTGACGGTAACTAACCACGATCATTGCCTTTGGTAGGGAAGTAGGCTTAGGCTACACAGAAAGACAGATGACAATGTGTCTTGGCTTTCAGTTTAGTTTAGCCTTCTAGCATACATTTCCGGCAAAATTTAAAAATGCACACAAGTGTTGTGTTTAGCCCCTTGTATGGCATGCAAACCTGTGTAAATGTAGGTCATACACGTTTGTAAATCACAATTTAATCTGGTACACTGATCAGTTGTTTTCCATGGAGACTTAAAAATGAAAATCAACATGCTGATCAGACCAAGCGGGGGGGGGGGGGGGGGGGGGGGGGGGGGGGGGGGGGGGGGGGGGGGGGGGGGGGGGGGGGGGGGGGGGG
>JAODKC010000137.1:6936600-6947826 GCA_026777985.1 Mormyrops attenuatus
AATATTGTAGCTCTCGAGTGGCGAAGAGATCATCAGGTGGACAGTAAAGTTCAGTTATTAGCAGACTGTTTTATTGCACGATTCTTAAAAGGACAGCGTGAACGTGCTCAGAGAGGATAAAGTACTTTCCCTTACGATACATTTAGCTGATCACTTAGTGCATTGCAGTTACAAAACACTTACATAGCTTTACACAACACGTCAACAATAAAATTCCACGTCGAAGCATTTTTATAATCGACATCATCAATTACGTCGAATAATCGTCCCAGCCCTAATTAGGTCTGCAATTAAATGCATATTGGTAAAGCAAAGTCCCTAATACTATTCATTTTTCAAGCTAATAAAATCATGCCGGTTAGGCAAACATGCTGTTACCAATCTAAAAAAAATAAATCAATAAAACATGCTACAGTGGAGCTAACTATACAGTTACAGCTAATAAAACACGTCACTGTCTAGCTATATATACATTATTAATCTAATAAAACATGTCAGTTATACCATCAAGCTAAATTTAAACCATTTTTAACCATTAATCAACACATATCATTTGAAAAAGATTCAAATGTATTTTATATACCTAATCAATAAAACATGCAAGTAGAGCTAAAAAAGGTTACAATCAAATCATCTCAACCAAGCTAAATATACATTACTAATCTGATAAAACATGTTGCTATTGAGATAGATATACATTATTAACATCAAACATGTTGGTCAAACCACAATAAAACATGGCAGTTATACTATCAAGCTAAACCTAACCATCCATTTCCTGTAACTGCTCGTCTCATTCAGGGTCCCAGGGGTCCAGAGCCTATCCTGGAGACTTAGAGCGCAAGGCGGGGAACAACCCAGGATCGGGCACCAAGCCATCGCAGGGAACAGTCACACACCATTCCCTAACACACCTACACCTATGAGCAATTTGGCAACTCTAATTCACCTTACTGTGCTTTTGGACAGTGGGGAGAAACTGGAGTACCCGGAGGAAACCCCACGATTACACAGGGTTAACATGCAAACTCCACACACACGGAGCCATGGTGGAGACTCGAACCCTGGTCCCACGGGTGTGAAGCAACAGTGCTGCACCACTGTACTGCCCTACATGTAAACCATTTTTTATTCCTGAATGTATTTTACCGAGGTAAATGCTTGATGCAGAAATAAGGGTGAACTTGAAACTTATGTGGTAACTTGAAACTTACAATTGCGCCATCATGACTGTGTCATTAGCCAAACAGCTCGACATGATCGACGTGTCACAGGAGGTAGGATTTTGAACGGTGGAATACATTTTGCATGACATGGCTAAGCAAACCTTATGGTAATCAAAGCCTTCATTTATATACATCATGAAATTATGTATATAATCACTACCCGGTCCATACCACACTTCCTCACCAGCCATGCCAATAGCTCACACTGAATTGCATTTCAAACATGTGACATATGAAAGAGACCCAGTGATAAAGACACATGATATAACTTGGCCAATCAGCACAACCACAACAAGATAAAGCTGCCATATTGCCCAGCCCTAAAGCACATTTTTAAAAGCTTCCTCTATTCGATTCAGTTCCAAATCATGGTTCTTTGAGGTGGCGATTTTTAGATCACCAGGAATGTCACAAATCAATTTTTAAAAATCAATTTAAAGATGGGTTACTGTAATGATGTTGATCACATTTGTTACAGCTGATATTTGGCCTGTTGCACATAGCCCAATTTCATTAAGGGACTGACATCTACAAGTCTGGCACTGTGCTATTATGAATGAGCAAGCAAGTGCAGAGGCTTTTCCAACACTGTCTCTATTTAAATCCAAAACAGAAAGCAAGCTGGAACAGCACTGTAACTAGTCTCTCTTCATGGTACGGCTCGGGCATGGTTTGGTTCCCATATGCCAGTGGAAAAGCACCATTAGAAGACGTGCCAAAGCACTGGCCTGCTACATGTTTTTAATTAATCTGGTCCACAAAACAAAAAAATGCAACATCATTCCTCTCATCTCATCAGCAAACTGCCCCCCCCCAATCAGGTAGCAGTTCTTTTAATGTTTTTGATTTTTTCTTGCACAGTTCAGTAGTTGGCATTTTTACAATAAGGCACCAGCATGTTATCTATGTTTAATAATAACAATTAAAAAATGATGTTCTGAGACTCTACTTTCAGTGTGTAAATAAGTTGCCTTGGTAATATTTGTAAATTTTCAGTGAAGTTTAAAAAGAAGGTTTAATTGAATGGCCTCGGGGATAATGATTTACAGCCTTAGATTAACTTAGCTTCACATAAAATATCTAAGTAAACAAAATAACAGCATAACCATAATATTCTCACACTTTCTGGCGAAATTCTCCTGGGAGGAGGGGCATGAGGGACGGAGGGCTGCAATCTCAGGGTTATCATCCGTCTTGATATGACCATCATGATTGGACCAAAATAGTCACGTGACACAGTTAAATGACAATAGGTGTCATGTGTAATATTTACAAAATATACAGCTGGCCCTAACTGTAGAAAGAAACATTTAGTGATTGTGCATGTGAGTGTTAATTGTGAAATAAAAAGTTTTGTAACATTAGGAACATAATGGAAGCTCAACAGGCTGCATCTGCCACAGTGCCAATGAGTCGGGGGTTTGGGGAGGGATGCAATGCCGCAGTTCCAGAGCTGCGACATGAGATCATGAACATTTGTATCACAATTTTGTTACTGGTTTCAGAACCATTACTTTAAATGTTGACCTTTAATGCTGGTCAGGAAAAACTACTGAAAAATCACGATACAGAAATCGGGAAACAAATATCAATGTAAAATCAAACAGAGGTCTCTGATAATTATCAACACGGTCATCTAATGACTTAGCACTACTAATGGCAACAAGAGCACATTTCTGTAATTACATAATAGGGCTGTGCAATATAACCAAAATCGCATATCCCGATAGCAATATATATCACGGCTGCACCTCTAATTTATGGATTTTTTTCTACAGATCAGTTGCGGTAGGAATTGAACAAAAACCTGCTAATAAAAAGGAGCGAGGTCACAAGTATAACACAATCCACAAATAGGAAGTGATCCATAAATACGTAAAACCCTTTTCACATGCACAAATTATTCTGTATTTTTGTACATAAGATTGTACACAATTAAAAAATACATATTTGTGGATAGTGATACAAATCAGCTGCGGTATACGGAGCCCCTGAGAGGTCTGGGCGGGAAAATATTTTTTGAATTAGTTTTGGGTCCTCTCAAAATAGTGTTGCGTTCCCTCGCAATACTTTTCCGTTACTAATAACTGTACTGTGTCCGTTTAAAGTACAAAAGATAGAATTAATGGACTAATAAGTATTAACCAAAATGGTACAGACATGTCCAGTTAAGTGTGCTTTAAGCATTAAACTACGAGGGACAACGCACTCCATGTAACTGGCATATGTTTGTTTTAAACGTATTTATTAATAATTGCACTGTATCCATTCACTCTCAGTGATTGTAAACAAGACAGCTGGGCTATTGAAGTTGATGTGTACCCACAAACATTAAAATATTAATTAAAATTCACCCATAATCTGGAAAACCAAGGGGTGTTGCTTACTTTTGTTGAAAGATATGACAGCTGGAAACCTGAATATAAAGCTAACTTTACCGCGGTGTCATACTTAAGGTTTAAACTGGAGCCCCCTATTGGGAATTTCTCCCTGGTATTCTCGCTTGATGATGTATGTGGGGATATGCAAATCTATACTGAAATATTCCAGAAAGTCAGTTCGAGTTTAAACCTTAACTCCAACACCATGGTCAAGTTAGCTTTATTACAGCCAGAAAACTGCATATTTCAACATCTTTCAATGTTTGTGATATATTTCAGTGTTTGTATGTGTGCACTTCACGTTCAATAGTCCACCTTTCTCACTTCAAATCACTGGCAGTGAATGGACACGGTGCAATTATTAATAAATACGGATAAAAACACATAATATTAAAGTTACATGGTGTACATGGTCACAAAAAATTGCTCTATATTTTTATTGATATGATTTTACACAGCACAAATTAAAAAAATACATATTTGTGGATAGTTAAATATTTGAGGATCATGGTCATATTTGTGGATTGTCTTCTGTGGGGTACAAATAACTTCCATACAAGTGCCCCAACCCATGTGTTAGTGTGTAACTCTGCAAAACTGTCATCCAAATGATGAAACAATGTTGCCATAAACAGTGCATTTTGCAACATCACAAAATAAAGCGCATATGCAACGGCGGACACTTTTATTTCATCATCTGATGAAATATATATATCATATATATCATATATAATAACACAGCATATTGCACAGCACTATTACATAATAATAATAATAATAATAATAATAATAATAATAATAATAGATACTTTATTCAGGTGGGGAAATTCTCTTTACGCCCCAACTTGAGAGCAAGCTGGTTGCAAAGATGAGCCACCCACAGCAGCGCCCAGGGAGCTGGGGGATGAGAACCTTGCTCAAGGACCCGCAGACGTGCCGAGGCCGGGCTCCAACTGGTGACCTTCTAATCACAGGCACAGAGGCTTATACCACTGAGCCCGAGCTTAGCCCTGAGCTCGAATGATTAGCTCAAATGCACAAATACAGCTTCAGACTGTACTTGCTACATTTACTGAAGCTTGCTGCATGCTAAGGTTCATCAACCCTAAGGGAGTCATACTACCCCTCTCCACATTATAAAGTCTTAGGTGACAGAAAACAAAACTGAGTTACTTCCACCATATTTTGAAACAAACACAGATTACATGACAACCTGTCAGTAACCTAAAGATAGGAGACGTTTAAGGTACACTGTGGCATGTATCTTTTAGGATAACAGCCTGATTTGTTTATTTCACTGACAGTAACATGTTAGCTAACCTTGTAAACACATTCATGAGGAGCTGCATATCACCAGGCAAATGAAAGTTCGGTTCACACAAAACATGATGCACATGAGACCGTTAAGGAGTTTAAAAGCCACGGGAGGACGCTACGGGTTTCAGTTCTTATATTTGCGCGGTGGGTTAAAACTAACACGTCTTTCGGAAGCCGTACTTAGACGACAGGCTGCAAGCAGACTACCGCATATATAATGTATTAATGACAAGGAGCCAAAAATAAGCACAGGGCGAGAGCTCAAGAAAGTATCAGACACCCCAAAAGCGACGGTTTACTAAAACTTATCGGTGGCCTAGGATCGCACAGCCAGCAAATAAACCCAATACAACCGTACAGTTTACGTGTTTGTTTACAAAAATAACTTGAGACTCAGAAACACACTACCATTCGTGAACATAAGATACGGTCGCCGTTAAGCCTGGAAGCTATAAAATACAGAGAATATCCCACGTCACAAATGCCTAATGTACTATTTGGGAATGGAAAAATGCCACCCTGCCTACCGCTTATAGCAAACATGCCTAATTTTCACCAGTTAGCACTTTAGCCAGCTCCAGCTGCTCAGAAGAGGTCTAATAACGTTAATCAGTGGGCGATGAAGGGTCTGTGTTAACCTGGGCTGGGCAACCGTATTTTCAACGAACGATTAGTTATGACTATTTACAGGTCATGACGACTGACTAGTTACAGAAACGACCTGAGTAGAATATGACGAGTCAAAAGAGACCTACCCTCCGCCTGGGGCTACTGGGAATTCCTCCAACGATATATGACACAGACTGGGCGCTAACCAAACTAGCTCAGCTTCATAAGAAGTTACACTGCAACGGAGACACGCCAGAAAAGCTAGTCTGTGGGTTGTACCCTGACATTTATTACTCAACTTGGTAGCCGCATTTGGCTAACTCGCTAGCTAGTTAGCGCCGTCCGTGTCCGGACGCCTCCCTCTCTTTCCGTGGACACACTTTCCAAGTTGAACTTCGGTCGCCTACCGTCAACACCTCTCGCCAGAATAATAACCGTTCGACAAACGAACCGCATAGGACTGCATGCGGGGGCGAATATTCACCTGCCTTCGCCGGTGGCCGACAGCGTCCGTGCGGCTAACTTTCGCCGGTGCTCCCGCAGCTCGGTGGCGGCTAGCCCTCCGCCCTCGCGCCGGCTGTCTCGCGCTTTCCCCTGACGGACACGAGCTCACGAGCTCACCCGCACTCCCGAGAGCCCGACAATATGGCTCCGCACGGCAGCGTGGATTCGTAGCGTCACCCGACCTGCAGCTACGTACGGCTCAGACAGGGTGTGCACAGCGCACAACGACATGGATCGTCCCCCCTTCTGGCTTAACGCAAATAAACAGGAATCGGACTTGAGGGACCTTCGCATACGCAAGTTTTCGACGCTTCCCGTCCTTTCCGACTAAGATTACCCCGGCCTCCTCCAGTTTAAACTATCCGCTTCCCAAGGACGCTCCTTTCTTCAACTTGTTTTTCCTTCCGCGCAAATACAATAAAGCGAAAGTTAGGAGTACATTACCTTAAGTTCCATAAAAAGGTAGTTTTATTTTCTTTAAGTAAAATCCGTAACATAAATTGACAGTTTCGTTCTGAGTTTCGGGTAACTGCACCGTAGCTTTCCCTCTTTTGCGGACCGAGTTCCTACTACTAGTCCACAAGTTGTTGGACAACTAGAATAACCACTTATATTTAGCAGGAAGTCTCACCAGGAAGATTTTAAAATTCACTTAAGGGGTGTGTGTTTTTCCATCTCAAATGAATACAGTTAAACGCGTAAAGCTTATATTAATCTCTGACTTGGATACAATTTAGATCAATAATCATCTTGTTTAATGTTTTTATATAATACATAGAATGTTTTTTTTTTTAAACAAAAAAACAAAAGTTACTTTGTTTTATAATACATCCGGGACTGTAAGTAACAAGGTGATCACAAGATATTAACATGAAAAACGTTGCAGTAATACCCTGTGGCGTGACGGGTTCGTTGTTTTTGGTCCGTTTCATTTAAAACGTGAGTTGAATTAGAGGTTTGAGTCGTAGACACGGGGACCGGATTTCCGATTGAATCGGTTTTTATTACAGGCTTCTCAGATTTTATTTAAGGTGGTTGATGAGCGATGGTTTATGTAGCAAAGGAAAATCGCTGACATATTATAGCGAGAACCGTGCTGGTGAAAATGACCAATGATAGAATCGAAGTCCAAAGTACCAAAGGACGATCGAGCGCCCTGAATTCCTCACTGTGTGAAATGGCAATTCTGGCTTTATACAAGCCTCCTTTCATTCTGCCGCCATGTATCTTCAATGCAATATTTTAAGAACGTTTTAATTTATTTTGCTGCTGTACGCCAATAATTCAACATTTGACAGACTCGTTATTTTAAAGGTAACAGTTAAAACATAATCGAACTGCCGGTTATGTGTCCCCGGTGATATACTTTATCCCAGCTTGTAAATTCTTTCTCGCAGAAATGTATGCAAACAAATAAGTACATGCAAATAAAGAAATAAACAGCACTGGACAGGAAAAAATTACCGTATGGTCGTAGGCCAGCCCAAAGCCCATGTGGTGTCCGATTTTTATTCCCTGTCCCAATAAAGCGTATTTACATTTGTCAATTTTTAAAGCATTTGCTAGGACTCAAAATTCAAATTTAGAGTTATTTGTAACATTAATCTGTATACTAGCTTTCTGTTGGAATTTTATGTTTCGTATCGTCGTTTTCACTTCTCTTTTTTATCTACAAGCATTTAATTTTGTTGCTATTTTAAGCGTTTTGTATCTTTGCGCTCTAATTAACACGTCGATTTTATTGTGGTATCTGCGGTAGTGATTTAATGCTGGTCTTACTTTTGATCTCTTTCATAAGACTAAACGTGATAAACGGCTCGTAATCGCTATTATATGTTGTGATATTTCCTGGAAACTTTCAGCCATTTCTCCACCTTCAGCTCTCCAAGCGACAGTCGTCAGAACGTTGGATGCGTGTGAAACACCCCCGAATACTGCCCTCAGTCACTGCACTTGGCTGGGCGGAAAGTTTTTTACCATCCGGGTGGGTGGAGAGACGAGACGTACTAAGCTGGTGAAAGGATTCCCTTTCCCCACTATTTCACACGTCAGTGCTTTCACGTGTGTCGATACGATGCCACGCACCAAGTACGAATAGATTACGGGAAAAATACCACCGTAGGAACGATTCGTGGACGTTTTCATTAATCTCAGGATACATTCTACTCGTCCAGATCAATAAACGTAAAGAATCTGTAGGCCTACATATGTATATATTGTACACGGTGCTTTCCAGAAGCATTAGGGCCAAAGGTCCATTATAGCTATATCCGCCAGGCCGTTATAGACATATTATGAGCAGTTTGCTATACAACATTACAGCTTTTCATGTTCACTCCCACATTTCAGAATAGCTTGACAATGTATTGAGAAAGATGGGTTTACAAAAAATGCTGTATTTCCCGGTGATTCATATTGCGTCAGCTTGGAACAAGTGAACTGGCACCGACAAGAGGGGGCTGGGGGGGTCCATGGCCACCCTGATCTAATTGCTGTTCCCACTCCCCCCACCAGTGCCCACCCCTCTGCATAATATGCTTTCAGGTAATATTTTACATTAGGAACTATTCATTTAAATCAATAATGTATATTGTTCACAATAGTTCATGTGAAACATAGTATCAGATTAGTAACATTAATTGTACAATCAGAAACCAAAGTGTTTCCCTCTGTGATTCTGAAACTTTCATATCGAGTTTTTAACTTGTCCGTATACTGCAACAGCATGATAGAATTCCCGAAATGCAGTTGTGGCTTTTGCTCTTGGTTTGCCACCCAAAAGGTTTTCAGTGGCTCCATCTGGACACCCCTATGAAAATTTACTGGGGGCACCGCTGCAAGTAGGCTGAAGACATGTGGATGTATAGATGTGGTTTCATACCTTTCAGTCAAAGTGAAAAGCAGGGAGCTGTCCATCACTGAAAAGGAGGCAATTTCATTTTAAAGATGAAAAAGAAGGAGAAGGAGAAACAACAAATTTCAGTGCCTCTTGACAAAGCCGAAGTGACAGTCTGGGATGTGCATAGAAGGGGAGGGGCTGGGGGCAGGGTACAAATGATAAAGCGTAAAAGGCAAGACCTACACTGCTGACTGCTTCACCATAAAAAATACAGAAGATTCACTGCAAGGTGGGAGCCAACAATGCATTGACATTAAAAAGAAAAAGTACTGTTGAATACTTAAGTATTTTTTAAGTCAAGTACTCCAGGACTTTAACTCAAGTAAAAACTTGACTGAACAACTTTCACTTGTATTGCAGTAATATTTTACCATGGGTATCTATACTTTGACTCTAGTAAAGGAGTTGTGTATTTTGTCCACCTCTGCACAATAGTCTTGGGACAACATTTTATGGACAGATGAGACCAAAATTGGAAAAAAAGTAAAGAAAACGCTTGTTCATTCCATCCAGGGCACACCCCAGCCATGAATCCTATGCTACCTGGGGTAGATGCCTAACTGGTTAGGAGATGGATGAATTTTTAAAGGCATCAGAATAACTGTCATATTGAGGTCCATTAAAAAAAAATAACTTTGTTTAATTAAAATGGCTTCTGTTATGGAGGAGCAAGACGGATGGTTGATCCACAATGCAGTTTACAAGAAGGACTAAATCACAAGAACCAAAGAAACCACAAGGAATAAAACCAAGGCAGGTAGAAAACAAGAACTAACTAGACTATAACTAAAACAAGGGAAAAACTAACACTAAACATGGGAAAACACAGGCAAGTGAAAGGTTAAGGAACAACCAAATGCAGCAACACAGGGCCAAATGCAGAGCAACAATAGCTACAATGACCAACTGAAGAACATGACAGAAGCAGGCAACTGTATACACAGCTAACAATACACAGCATGGAATAGGTGCGGGTGTGGGCCATTGACAACTAACAGAATATTGGGAACTTAGGTAGCAAGGGACAGGTGAGGGTAATAAAAATCAATCAAACACTAGGGACTAAGGCGACACTGAAGATACAGGGAACATCGGTGAACTAGGACAAAATCAGACACAGGCTGGGATAACCAGAACCAAAGACAAAACCAATTAATTACGATGACAAAAAAAACTCAAAATGTCTAACTAAGTTGAGGTGAGGCCAAACTGTTTGTGGGTGTGAGTGTGTGTGTGAATGGTGTATGTGCACCCTGTGATGAGTGGGCGTCCTGTCCTGGGTCTAAAGGTGGAAAGTTCAGGTCCAGAAAGTAAAAATCCCGACCACGATTTTGTTTCAACCACCCAGTTGAGTGTAACTGTGACTGTGACTCTTTAGATTCAACTAATTGTTTGAAACAAAATCTGGTCTGGATTTGTACTTTCTGGACCTGAACTTTCCACCTCTGCCTGGGTTGTTCCCTGCCTTGTTCCTGAAGCTTCCAGGACAGGCTCCTTATACTCCCACAACTTTGCACAGGACAAACTGATACAGAAAATGAATGGATGGATGGATGGATGGATGGACACAAAAAAAGCTGCTGCTTCTCACTGCCAGTTACATCATTTGCAAACTCAAGTACAATAATTCACATAATTTTCTGACAATATGAGTTTAAGGCCCGATTGCAGAGCTAAAACAAACCATAACACTAATTTCAGCTCACATACATACACAAGCTGATCATTTAAAATCATTGTAATCAGGTTAGGTACTTTGCTTTGGATTGCCCTTAGAGTTTTTTAGAGAACTGTCCTAAAAATAGGCCAATATAATCAGAAATACAGCTCCATAAGGCTGCACTCTCAGTCCTCTGAATCACGTTTATTTCTTTGATTTCCCACCACAGTGGAACTCAACACTAAGGGAGATGAACATCTGAACCATCACACAAACTGGAGCCCATAAAAACAGTCTATATTCACCGATGAGCCAAAAGCTTACGCCCACCCCTCCGTGAACCGAATGTCAAGTAAACCGAATATCTAGTGAAGACAAGATCTGGGATATATAGGATTAGTTTCGGAGATGACCCAGTCGTCTGACCATAACGATTTGGCCCTTGTGTAAGCCACTGAGATCTTTATCCAGTGCCGTCCCTCCCTACACGCAGAACACGCGCTGTGCGTAGGGCCCCACGATCCATGTGGGGCCCCATTTTCCGCAAGGGGATGCATTCTCTGCAAATGCGCAAAGGATGCGCATCGCTGCCGTGAGGCGCGCGTAGAGCACCAAGTCAGCCCAAGGCAG
>JAODKC010000137.1:6947926-6961682 GCA_026777985.1 Mormyrops attenuatus
TATGACTGTTCTTCAATTTATAAGCTAGACGTGAAATCAACAGCTGTCAAGATCAATTTACCGCTAAGAACGTTGTAAAAAAGTTGTTAGGAAAGAGTATGCAGGAAAAGGAAAAGATTGTTAGTGGATTTTTTTTTTACTATTTTTTTGTAAGGGGGGAGGGGGGCCTCAAAATACAATTCTGCTTAGGGCCAAAATTTGGCCAGGGGCGGCACTGTCTTTATCCCCGCGCAGTTCTTCTGCATTCAACATGTCGATTACGAGTACCGCATGTTAGCGTATCCCAGACCAAATGTATTATTCATATTAGTTTCACAATAAAGGTCTCTCTTACAGACAAATTAAAATGTCAGATTTATCTGACAGCTATAACCTACCGGAACAAGAGATCTCCAATCAAGGCACAGCGCTTTCACCGCGGTCCGTGCAGTGATTTGCACCCTCTTTCACATGGACATGTAGGCGGGGGCCGGGGGCCGGGGGTCAATGCACGTTCCTCTCCGACTCAAAGCTGACTAAAAAATGGATCTAGACTGGTATGTAGGCTACTACATCATTTGGCGGAACATTCCCTATCTCTAAAATGAAATCATATTGTAATTGTTACTTTTAAAAATTTTGTAGGCAGCTGATTTGCAAAGTATATGGATTATACTTCAATTAGCACTAATTACCTAATTTTTAATGACATAGTTAATTCTTTATTGAAATGTTGTTATTGGTCCTGCATTGGTTTTTAGACATTCCTGCTCCTTTTGTTGTGCTGGGAAATGTGCGTGTTTCGTATTCTTTTCATAACTGGTTTTGTTTATTATAAGTCCCCTTCCGCTGGACTGAGCTGCCACCTCGATAGGGGGCGATAACGCAGATCCGATTTTCCGCCACTGAAAGCCGCTCGCTTTGAATTGTGAAGCAATGGCTTTGATTAAATAGCTCATTTCAAAGGATGCTTTATAACTCGGAACAGACAAGCCGCAGCGGCTGCTGCTGCACTTTGACCAGTAAAATCATGCTCGTGGTTTTCATGATCCTGCTCATTGTCGCCATCATGTTTGGAAACTCAGTGACTCTGGCTGTTATCCTGCGGACGAAATACTTCCACACTCCGCAGGGTTACCTAAAGGCTTCCCTTGCCGTCGCTGACTTCACCGGGGGCGCCTTTGTGGTGCCTCCCTCTGTATACGCCGAACTATCACTCCTGATTAATGGATCGCCGGCGAAATGGACTACAGTAAATTCACTGATCGCCACTTTCCACCCATGCACTCTCATCGGTCCGGTATTTGCGGGCTGCACCTTGGTGTCATTCACAACAATTTTCTTTCTCACGATCGAGCGCACCATTGCCGTCCTGAAACCGCTGCACCGCGAAGCAGTGATCACCAGGAAACGGACAAGCATTCTCATCCTGCTCTCTTGGATGGGAAGTTTCTTCCTAGCCCTGTTCCCAGTTCTTTATAGCAAGGAAATCGTGCTAGAATACAACCCGTGCAGTCGAATGTGCAATTACGCACCGAGGGCTGCGACGTTTCCCGCCCAGGCTCGGAACATACTCCTCCTGTTTCCCGCTTTCGATTTCACTCTCCTGTCGTGCACAGTGGCAATCAATATCCTGTCGTTCTCCATCATCCGGATGCACTCCAAGCGAAGGCAGTACCTGGCCGAATCTGACTGCCGGCGAGTCACTGGACCCCCTTTCACCGACATCAAGGCAGCAAAGACCATAGGGATGCTCACCGTCGCTTTCACTGCTTCTTTCACCCCGATCGCGGTCTTCGTCGTGGGAAATGTCGCCGGGAAGGAGTGGTGGAATTTCTCGTTTTTTGCCTTTTGGATATTGACAGCCAACAGTTGCTGCAACGTTATAATATACAGCGTAAGGGACCAGAATTTCAGGCAGCGCGCTCATCAGCTGCTGGTGCCGCTCCGGAGAAAGAGCGTGACGGAGACTTAGAGCGCTCGAAACTCAGTGGATGTTTACAGAAATGCGTCTTATCCAAACTGAGATAATCTCCTGCGATTTTCTTTGTCACGTTTAAAGTTAAACAGCCGAAAAGATTAGTAACTACAGTAGGAAATGGGGGAAATGACAGTACTTTCAAACACCACCTTTATCAGCGCAGGAATTTTTGATCTCAAGAGAAAATTAAATTATTAATTGGGATTACCTTTTTAGGAGAGAAGTGTAAAGTTTTGGTACCAAAGAAGGTCGTCATTATACCCGTAATATAGGCCTACTTTAGTCCAATGCCTCTACAACGGATGTGAGAAAAACGTTTTTAATACAGCGTTTGTGTTTGGGTGTGTTTGTGTGTCTGTGGCTTCCATAAATAAAATATTACCAGCGTTGCCAGTTAAACGCTTGTGTTCATTTAAGAAATCTGTCACGTGTTCTATCTCGTTTAACAATTAGGCTTTTGTGGTGAGACAGTACTGATTATTTCTGTCTGTCTGTCTGTCTGTCTCTCTCTATATATATATATGTGTGTGTGTGTGTATATGTATATATATATGTGTACACACACGTATATATATATATATATATATATATCATTATGATGTACATACAGCACTTGGGCATGCACAGAAAATATTAACATACTAGATGGAACTGACATTACTTCTTCATTCACACGGAAACATAAATTCCATTTGCTAGGGAAATGGATGATTAATGCAATTGGAATGTGGTCAGAGAGAGTTACAAATTCTGGACAGCAGGGCTCGAAAGTGGCATGGAAATCAGAATATTCCAACATTAGTTTCATAACCAATAAAGATGTGATGGTACCCACATGGAAAAACCATTGAGATGGTCTAATGGAGTTAAGCCAAGTGAGCCAGGAGAAGAATTCCACAACAAAACGTTGCACAGTTTTCAGACTGAAGCTACCACAGCTAAGTTTGCAAAAGTTGAACGGCGCAACGTTTGCAAACGTTCAAAACAGCTGGCGCGTGGTTTACTGGAAGTGGCTTGGCGTTCACATGAATAGCATTGAGGGCCCCGAGGGCCAAATTCCATCAGCAACACAATGCCAAGTACCACTGTGTCCGAAGAAATTGACAAATTGACTTACACAGACTGACTGGTGTTTATTTTAAAACCACTCATCAAACACAGGCATTTACTGATGTTAAATTTACTGTGCTGCCCTTAGCAAACTTTTCAGGAAAGTGAATTATCAGATTACATGCAGCAGTCATAATAATGGACAATTACCTATTTTAAAGTGATTGTCACACATTCCTTCCACATGTCATACTGGAGAAGTGTCACAGGGCACATAAGCAGGCAGGTGTGTGTGGGCTGGCTGTGTTTCAGCACTTGTCCCTATTTGCAGTACCTCCCTTTTGTCCCTCAAAAACTCCATGACTATGACCATGACATGACTATGACCATGACTATGACCATGACATGACTGTGACTATCACAGATGCTACATTACAAACCACCCAAAAATAATGCATGAAACGCTTTTAGTGTAAGAATGTCGTGCAACGACATTACTTAAAAAGTCCACATCCTGGCAGGGGGTCACTGGAGTACAGTGACTGGCTCTGGTTTTGTTCTTTTGTTTCAGCAGCATACAGAACATTGTACACCTGTGTATATATATATATATATTAGTGCAATGTCGTCTTGCCTATAGTAAACTGCATATGAACCTGCTATGAAAGTGAAGGGACACACCATAGTGCACAACAAAGACATGTGTCCTCTGCCTTTAACCCATACGTGATGTCATGACATAGCAGGGGGCAGCTAATTCAGTGCCCGGGGAGCAGTGCTTGGGGGCGGGACCTTGCTGGTTATGGATTCAAACCTGTAATCTTTCAATTACGAGCACCCATCCCTAACCATTGGGCCACCACTGCCCCTTGGAGCTACCAGGGCATGTCATGTGACCTGTGCTTCCTGAGATTCCTCAGGTTCCAGGCTCGACACGACCCTGTACCACTACCAGATAAACAGTTGTGGAAGATGGATGGATATTTTTAATTTAAGCGCTATGTTTATTTGCTTCCTTCAACACAAAAACAGTCCATTAAAATAAGCATAAAGAACATTATATTAAAATATAAGTGTGGGTTTTTAAATGAGACTGTACTACACTCTCAGTTTCTACTGGCACTGCATTTAACATCATTAGCAGTGTAGATCTGTGGTGTCACTGGACCATTTCCTTCCCACTTGCAAATTCCTTTATTCCAAATGAAGCATTTTGTTTTCTCTATCCTGCAAGATAGTGGTTAGACCAGAAAGGTACTGAAAAGACCAGGGCCAGAGAGATCTTATGGAGACAAAGTGCCCGGGGAGCTTTGAAGGGGAGAACGAGCTGACAATATACAAGACAAGACAACAGGACAAGATGGTGCAGCTGGAGCTGTTCCAGTCACAGAGCAGGACCCGTGTTCTCAGAAGGTCACAGCTTTGAATGCTATAAAAGGGCAGGTTCTAACGGACCGCTGAGGAAGACCGGCTTCAATGGGTAACCAACCGTATGGAATCGGGGCTTTTTTATTCAACCGTGTTTGAATAAAAGCATTTAATTATTGAGCAAATAAAATTTATAAAACGAGGTGAAACATTTTCTGGAATAGATAAAAGCCTGCAGTGGCATACATTTAAGAAAAACAATGACACATTTCCAAACATAAATATTAACAGACGTGATTATATTATGAAAAAGTGAATTTTAAAGTAACATCCCATTAAAACGTTTCTTTGTGCTAAATTTGAGCTGAAATTATAATTATATCTGTAAAACAGGCTATGCTGTTAAAAGATATTTTCATTTCATGCTCTCTGGCAGTTATTTCATAATTTGTTAATGCATTAACAGATGTGTGTCGTTTTGAGTCCTGTGGTAACTCTTGGGGGAGTCCGTCCAGTCGTCTACTTCAGGGTCCAACACCCCCAACAGCAAAAGTTGCTGAAGGAAACCACAATTTTGCTATGAGGTTGTGCAGTTTGGCACAGAGAACTATGAGTGTAACAGTATCCAGTTTAATGCCTGTGTGGGAACATAGAGACTTTAGAGGTAGCATCTCCATCCACTGAGCTTCCCTGCTTCTCTCAAACACGGCAGGTACGGTTCAGAAGCACTGAACGTGCTCTACAAGAGGGCAAAGCTCAGCACAAAACTGGAATGGATCTCTCACAGTCTGACGGTGAATCAGTTTCAAGCCACCTTCTCAAAACCACTCCAGAGACACCACTGCAGTTTTGAGACTTTGACTCAAATTAGTAAGAGAAAAAGTGTTTGTTGTACTATAGTGTAGAGACATGTGAGAGGTATTGCCAATTATCTCATGTGTCATTCTGAAGGAAAAGACAATAATGATCAGATCAGATTCATCCCATGTTTCTCCACTTTTACTGTCATTTTCCAGAACATTCTGACCACTGACTGTCACTGTCTCATAATGCTTTTTGTCTGTTGATCATAAATAAGTCAGTGTGTAGCACGAAGGTGAAATCTCCCTATCATGCTTGAATGACCCCAGTAAGAATCTCTTTCATGAACACTTTCAGAAATTTTGTTTCAGACCAACATTTTGTGACTGTCAGGTTAAAAATCAGACCATGTTTATGAATGTAGTGTAAGTGGTTCAAGAGTAATAAACATTCTATTTTAGATATTTCCTATTTAATATTTTGGGGGGAGGCTGCACACTGGAGAAGGGGCAACATTTGATTGGAGCCTGGGACCCAATGTCCATGACAGGGGCATCTACCAGTAAGGAAGGTACTTTCTCTATAAGGGACCTAATGTCCCTTATTACCTAACTGGTAAGCGGGCTGGTTTAACCAAGACTAACGAGGGCTGTTGTGTTTGGAAGACGAGACACGGCAAACTGATCTTTTTTGGTTTTTAACACATTTATGTGGCAAACCCCTGTGTTGGACTCAGATAGGGGAAATCTCTCAATGTCATTCCCTTTTCCCGTTCCCTGGTTGTCTCGTCTCCCCATTACCCTTTCCCTGTCCTTTCTGTCGATCCTCGCCCCTAGACGGAGGGTCGTAACATTCCCCAATATAAGCACGACCCCTAAAACGGGCACTTGAAAACAAACAGCAACTTTAACACTACTGACTTTTTTTTTCTCCAGGGGTTTTGAAAATAAATGTTATTCAATGGAACTCAGACATCTCCAAATTCAATACCTTGTTCCAAAGTGTCACTACCGTAGTAATATGCACCAAAAAAAGGTCAAACGCCGATACGAATGACTGGGCTGCTCACGTCTCCTATGTTGGTTTCATACAGTTTTCATATAAAGACACAAAGTCAACAAATGGCTGAACACCAGGTTGAAGATCTTAGGTTTGCGATTCAGTAACCACCAGTATGAAGACTTTCAAGAGAGTGGTGATGGAGACACTCCGCCCCCTAGTTAGGTCGTCACTCCATCCCATTCAGTTCACCTGCCAGGCCCAGACTGCTGTAGATGCTATCATGTGCTATCACCTGCCGCACCGAGCCGACTCCCACCTGCAGAAGCCAGGCAGTATCCTGAGGATCTATGACTGTGAGGTACTGCAACATCTTTTTTGCCTTCAATACCATCCAGTCGGTCCTGCTTGGGAGTATCTGTCAGCCCGAGGGTGGCAGCTCCCCTGATGACCCCATGGGCTATCTGACCAGACGCCTACAGTACGTCCGTCTTCAGGATGGCGTGTCTGAGAGGTTGCTGAGCGGCACAGGAGCCTCACAGGGGACGGTCCCCTCTCCCCGGCCCTTCACTCTGTGCAGCACAAAAGAGCCCAGCCATCTGCAGAAATTCTCAGATGACTCTGCAATAGTCGGTTATATCAGGGATGGTGATATGACAGAGTACGGGAGGGTGGTGGACAGTGTTATTGACTGGTGTGACAGGAACCACCTAAAACGTAACGTCGATAAGACGAATGAGCTGGTAGTGGGCGGCCGCCCTGTGGGATATTCAGGATATACCCAAGGCCACTCTGAGCAGGAGCAGAAATGGAGCGATTTTTTGCGGCACCCAAACTCCCTGGGACTGAGGCATAAGCAGGCTGAAAGCTGGCTTGGGGGAGTTTACTTTGAGCACGTGAACTTCTAGTCTAACACACTATCCCAGGAGCAGAATCAGAGATAAACCGCATAGCTTGAGCACCTCTAGTTAGCATAGGACTAGCACTGTCCAGTCTGGAGAGCAGTCTGTGGCGGGATAGGAGTGTGCTGAGCAGTGTTATATAGCCTGGGACCTCTGACTGAAAGGCTATGGTGAGACTCTGCCGAGAGACATGCAATCCACAGGCTTACCTGTAGGGGGCCCATGGCCACCAGAGCACAGAATGAGGGTGGGCTTCCTTAAACCAAGCAAAGCAGTGTTACAGCTGCTTGTACGATTTGAAGAACTAGCTATTGTTCCTGCAACTGGAGCAAAACTAGAGCGGCTTTGGTGCCAGATCTAGAGAGCTTGGGCCAGATCTCTTAAAGGACCTGATAGCAGGCGCTGTGCTGTTGGCTCTGAGCAAAGGATGCAGCATCATGTCGTGAGTTTCAGCACATACCAGAAACTTTAAAGTGTTTTAAAGTAAAGTAGCCGGTAAGGGCTCTCTTAGCTGCTTGCGTGTCATTCGTGCCGTTCCACAGGACGACCCGCAGTCCAACAGCTGTCCAATTGTCTTCTGACGGCTAATATGACAACAGGGACACCCAGGGCCCAGTCTTCCATGTCTAGGGTGTATTTAACAGTAAACAGCCCTAAGGCAGGCGTCCCCAGTGCCAGTCCTGGAGGCCAAAATCAGTTTGCAGTTCTCCCAGCTAAAGCACATCTTAATCAGCTAATTACTGGGGTTAGTAGGTGTGCTTGAGCAGGGAGATCTGCAGACTGTGCTGGATTTTGGCCTCCAGGAAGCTGGGGAAGCCTGGCCTAATGAAATGCACAAGACTAGCATACTCATCAAGAAGACACTCGCGATGTGGGTGTTTCAGAGATGGCAGTTCATCAGGCTGCATGCTTATGGGCTGCCGGGGGAAACCAAAGAACCCAGGGGAAGTACGTGTTACGTGTGGAGAACATGCAAATTCCAACATGCAGGGTGATGACAGGATCACAGCCATCCAGCCGTATAAGTGTGAGGCCACAGCGGTAACCGCTGAGCCAAGGTGCATCCTATGCACCATTACATAAAATGGAAATGAACAAATAAGAAGCTGACTCTAAATTTTGAATCTGCCAGTGCAAGGAGCAAACTCTCTCCCAGAGGTGGGAGTTCAGGTTCAGAAAGTAAAAATGCAGACCAAGATTTTGTTTCAACCAACCAGTTGAGTATAAATAGTCACATTCACAAAATCATCAACATGTTGGTTGAAGCAAATCTTGGTCTGCTGGACCTGAACTTTCCACCTCTACCCTCTCTGCACAGTAGCCCTTTTGTGCCGCTAAAACTCAAGTGAACTCAAGTGTGCTATAATGCTGGTGAAGCTTTCCTGGCGTTTGGTGTGGAGCTGCGATCCAGGAAGGACGTTAAGAAACGCGGTGCGGGAAGCATCACGGACACCTGAACAGCGGCTTCGGTCGGCTGATGGTTGAGCCCTGAGGAGAGCCCTGGGAAAAGCAGGCTCTTGGGGTGTTAGGAACCCAGCTGCCAAGCTTTTGCTGTCCCGGTCAGACATGCTAATTTACATTCTACATCCTTTTCTCCTTTTGTAGTTATAAAAAACGAAACTACAGTGAAGGCTGCTTGTTTCAGTACGGGGGAGACACTGAAGGAAGGCAAGGAGACCCAGACAGCTGCCCTACTCTTCCGATGAAGCTTAAACCACTGACTGTTTGTTTGTGCAGATTCCTGGTCAGGGAAGCAACTCAGCTGACCTTTGCTCTACACAGGAGTTAGGTAATACTCAAAAAAAAAAAACGAGAAACTGCGATATTAACCTGGAATCCTGCGTTCGTGTTTCACAGTTTGTATGTACTGTATAGTCTGTTTTACCATAATGTTGCACTCTATGTTGAGTGTTTCTTGTATTGTTGCGCTGCATGTCGCCTGGCATAGTCTGCAAGGAGGCATTCAGGTAAGAATTTCATTGTACTTTGTATCTGTACACTGTATATATGACAATAAACCTTTGAATCCTTTAATCCCTGAACGTCCAGAGTGGCTGCAGACAGGGTTTAATGGATGTATTCTGTAAGGAGGACCCACCCATGAGGGAAGGCATTGTGCTCTTTAAGGTCCGTTTTCCTCAAAGATCTCCATGTGACCATTCAGAATTGTGAAACTGAAAATGCCAGACTGATGCTGTAGTGAAATAAAATCAAAAAGTAATAAAACCAATAAAGTTAGTCGCCTCTGAGTCTCGAAGTTTTCCGCTCCCCGGATTCCGCTTGACCACCAGAATCCAATTAGACGGTGGCTATCAAAGCAGCCATCCGCTAATCATCTCACAGATCACTTAATTAACATATCATTCCATGTTCCATAGTGTAACTGCATTCTCTGTTGATCAGAACAGAACAGAAATAAAATATAGCTTCATGTAGGCCGTTAAAATGTTGAGCTCTCTGTACATCAATACAAAAATTTGTTCGCTTTATTTAAAACTATCGACTGGTGTACATGACGTATGGAGGCGAAATTTAAAGTAGTCTAGTACGTAGTCTGGTGGTAGTCTTAGTGCTGCTGGGATTGCTCTCAATGACTCTGGCCTTGTCCATTGTGAAATGTGACTAAGCTATGTGCCACACAGATGCTTTCAGAGCTTCTTAGTGGGCCTGCACGACCGCAAGTTACTCTCCCTGCTGGGAGGGCACGCAGCACCCAGTTTGTGCAGAATGGTGAATTTAATAATAACTCTCGCTTTGCTGGATTAGAGAACACATGCAGTGTGAAATCCCTAGCTTTAGTGCCAGTGAATCGTGTAGGTGAACCAATGTAGGTGAAGAACATTGTTGATTTGTAAGTCGAAGGTTTCGTTCTTTGTGGAGAACCAAGACCCAAACAGACCCAACAAACGGGAAAGCTAAAACTGGCCATCCATCTGTAGGGCTACCTGAAGCCACGAGGATAGCCCAGCACCCTCAGGATCAAGGCACTTGCCACTTCAGGCAAAGGAAAGCCACAAGAGAAGACGATGGAACCCAAACACTGGGGATTATATTATAAATATCCACTGGTCAATGATAGATAAATTAAAACATCTATACCAGCGTTTCCCAACCCAGTCCTCGGGGACCCACAGACAGTCCATCTTTTTGCTCCCTCCCAGCAAAAATGTGGACTGAGTGGCAGGGAGCTGGACAGTAAGTGTGTTTCAATGTTTTTTTCCCTGGTGGGGAGCTAGGAGGCAGCAAAAATGTCCATTGTTTGGCAGGGGGTGGTAAGGGAGCAAAAAGGTGAACAGTCTGGGGGTCCCTGCGGACGGGGTTGGGAAACGCTGATCTATACAACAGGAAATATCAGTAGACGCCCTTCCATGAACGGAGGTACAGTTGGATGGGAAGCAGAGGATTCCGCTTCTGTAATGTGGGATGAAAAACATCAAAGTCCACCTTCCTCACTCTCTGCAGGTAGTCCTCCAACACGACCTGGAACAGGACACACAGCGCGGCCGTAAACACAAGCAACGAAGACTAGTCTCCTCTATCCGGACCATTTTCCAACCCATTTCTTGAGCGATATGAGACAGCCATATGTTCGTGAATTGAACTGTGCAGCATTACTGTTGCCAAAACAATTCCGGCATGAAGTTCCGGGAGAGGGAGAAGGCGGGCTGTCCGGCTTTTCCAGTGGCATCAAACGGCCGATATGTACATTTAAGCGTCGTGACTAACGCTTCCGCCGACTCACCTAAGTGTAGCTCGTCTCAGAAAAGCCCTCCCCCACCACCGGTTTCCTGCAGCCCGAATTCATTATTTTCTGGCCCATCATTAATTCTTGGCCCCATTATGTTCCCTTTTGGTGGAGACTCACCGTCTGCAAGAAGGCAGGGAAAGCGGCTGTCGGTATATTTTTGGCAAACGATCGAGCCTGGGGGTGGGGATTTAAAAAAGAAAAACAGAATGAGAAGCAAGTGTCAAGGGTGCGCTCATGATAGCCCAGGTTATACTTCAGCGTCAAGGGTGCGCTCATGATAGCCCAGGTTATACTTCAGCATCAAGGGTGCGCTCATAATAGCCCAGGTTATACTTCAGCGTCAAGGGTGCGCTCATGATAACCCAGGTTATACACTTCAGAAGCCCGTATACAAGACGTGAGACCACGACCCTCTTCATTTAGGGAGGCGGCCAAGCCGTGGTTTAAAATCACTTCATTCATTTAACAGCAGAAGAGACACCTGTTCATCTAACTGTACATTTATGACTCTCCAAGAACATCAGTCATGAAACGCTTAAGTCAGAGCTGCCACCTGGACAAAAAAGAAAAGAGAAAAGAAAAACATGGACCCCACCAAAGACAGGGCAGCCAGAGTAGCGGCTGGAATAGTGACTGTATCAGAATACAGGAGGCCAGGGAATCAGCACCTGTAACAGGATGGCGGTCATTCATGTCACTACCCGCTACCCGCTACTCGCTACGCTGCACGCGCCAGCGGACGGCATACTGACGTGCTGTAGATGCACATGGGCTTGGCTGGCGATGTCATACACCACATCCTTCACGCTCTGCTCCCGACTGCCTCGCATGAAGTCCTCCTGTGAAGCACCGTGCTGGAAGGTAAGACAGTAACGTCACTGCTCTGATTTAATCCGCTGACCACTGACCACTCCTACAACTTACAGATTTTTTTTAACACCAATAAGCCTTTTCACCATCATTTCACCTTCATTACACTTAAAATGCACAGAGGGAAAAAAAAAAAGATGGTAGCTGAAGCAGGCCTTACACATTTTTCAAAAATGTCAAAAGCATTACAGTGACATTTTTAAGGATGGGGGCATTTCAATCAAAAAAAGGAAGTGGATTCAGAAGCTAAGGAATCCAAGCAAAAACATCACACATAAAATCTGTATGTTTGCTGACTGATGCAAACCTGGACCACAAAACTGCAACACTTTCAGTTTCTATCCAATCACACTACTTTTACCCAATTTCACCTATATCTACACCTCTTCCTGGAGTTAATCAGGGTGAGTACCTCACTAAATTGCACTTCAGCAGTGCCAGTACTAAAACCTGAACTGGGAACCTTCCAGTAAGGAGTCCATCAGCTACCTCAATTCAACAGGAGTGCCTGCGGAAGACAGTGGTACTAATAGCGAAAATACAGGATGCAGATGTGACAACTGCGCCCCCTGTCTTGCTAAAAAGGCACTTCACATTCCTTAGGCTGTAGACTCTTAAATAAACTGAAGTATCACCAAGTATCCTAATAAATTCAGACTCCATAACTCACTGGACGATTAAAACCCACAGGGAGATACAAGGCCGAGACAGCTTGAGTTCAGGATTAATTGTAAAGACAACATTTGGAACGGAGTTAAATTTCCTCATAATTACGTGGACCACTGTTGGCCACAGACTGCTCACTTCCTAGCTAACATGTCACCACGGGGTAATGGTGGGAGATTTAGCCAACGTCACTTTCAGGGGATTTTTGGTAACTACAGAAACCCAATGAGGAACACTTTCACTTCACTAATTCACAAATTTTGTTTAAAGGAGTTTAGTCTAACAGCTGCCATAATTTATTTACATGCACTCTGTTAAAAGTACTTTTACAGAAACAGAATTTCGGTTTCTTAAAATTTTGGTTTTCTTGTGTAACTATACCTGTAATATTCTGTACTGACACCAGTTCACAACGGCAAGAGTTTGGGGTGGAAGATCCTCACGAATCCCCCCATTATTAGAAGTGCAAAAGCAAGATTCCATGGTGATAGAGATTCCACTAACATGTAAGTGAGGCTGGTTGCCAAGGAAAAGATGCTCAGTGTATCCAAGCCAAGATGCATAGATCATTTTTTTTTTTTTATACCAAAAGTAACTTCATATTTGATATAATACACATACACTAACAAATATTAAATAACACTAATATCACTAACATATATATTATATGACTTAATGTGAACCAAATCCTTTTCACGGTCTTTTATATCTTTTTGGCTTAAGTGTCGTCAAAATATATTCCCATTTAATTTTTCACAGGGCAACTCACGAATAAGTGAGACCGCGAATGTCAAATTCATGAATCTGAGTGGGCAAATATATTTAATATACCTTGGTGCTGTCACTTGGTTATTAATATCTGACATGGATGCACTGAAATAACAGCTGTCCGCATGAATTTCAGAGGTCGTTCGACGGCAGTCGTCTCACCAGCATGCAGAGTTCCATGGGTAGATAGACCTTACGCCACTGGCTATAGTAGGGTGTGGCTCGCAGACACGTCACGATCCCCTGGGCCTTCCCGATGTGACTGGCAGCGTGGTCGGCATGGACGTCCCTCACGCCTGCAACGCAGAGCCGTATGGAGGTAAGAGGCCGGGGTCATAAAGGCACACCTCCCAGCCTTCCTAAAGTAGCTGACATCACCGGCAAAGTGAAAGTCAGCGTCGACAGGTCGTTTAGCGGAATAACCATTCCAAACGGAGAACATAAAGCCATTGCATGAACCCCCCCCGGGGGGGCCAGGACGTGACACCTCGCCTTAAAGTTCTATACCAGACGAGGGCATCTCAGGTTCAGGGTGTGCCAGCACTTCTTAGTTGAATTAGTTCAAATCCACAAGGAGGCCTGGGGTACGGGGCGGGGGGGGGGGGGTAGTGTTTACCGGTGTCC
>JAODKC010000137.1:6973326-6983475 GCA_026777985.1 Mormyrops attenuatus
CACCACCATGTCACCTAATGGGCCATTCTGCCTCCCCTCGTCTGTCCTGTCAGCTAGCTAGTGTCTTACCTGGCTGGCACTCTGAGACGATCTCATAGGTCACTGAGCCTGTGACAGATGTTGGCAGTGGACACGGCCACCTTTTCCCTGTAGTGACTTGAGTGTGTTTTGCATGGCAGTTTCCCACCTGCTCCCCCCCCCCCCCCCTTTGGAAACCCTTTCGAGGAACGTCCTGGGTCAGGTGGGGACGTGCGGTGTCATTTTCAGAAGGTTGCCATCGGAAGGGCCGGGCCTCCTCATGTTTACAGGACTGGGCTATGAGGACGCCTCTGAGTTTAAGGGCCGGACCCAGGGCTCCGCGCGCACCCTAGCTCGGATGTCGGGGCCATGCACGCCGCATTGTGTCAGACGTGCAGGGATATTATCTTTCTTTGTGTGTCGGGGCTGGCAGCGCACACGCAGTGACTCACCGGCGCACTCTGACTCACCGTGCGTTCATTTCAGGTCTGCCACCCGAGCCCTCACTCCGTACCATGTCCCCGTTTGCCTCTTTTTGTGCGATTTAAAAGCTCCAGTGCGCCGTGTTCTCCTCTCGATGTCCGGGGGTCAGTTCTGTTTGAATAAAATGCAGGACCTGCTCCCCTGCCCCAAAGCTTCTTTTCCCTGGTCACAAAAAGCAGTAACTCTTGATGGAGTCACTGGACTCGCCGACCCCAAGAGTTTGAGGGGCCCCACGCCAAGAGGGGGGTGTTAACTCCCTTTTAAAGATGGCGGTGGGCTGTTTGGCAAGCACAAAGCCTTAGTGCTGTGCTGTCCCTCTAAACCCAGTGACGTTTTTTGTGTATGTGTGTATCCTTCCATACCCGCAGCATTGATGCCTCGTGTCTCCTTTTGGTTGTTTTTTGTTAATTTTCTTCTCCCTTCAGCCGGTCATTGCCTTGCCAGGGAGCTGCTGAAGACTTGGCAAGAGGAAGCTGAGGCACACAGGGTCACGCCGTACTTCACGGAGTAAGTTTCCGTCGTCTCCCCAGTTTGGGCTCATGCTAGCTGGTGGACGATCGCTGATGGTACTTTGTGGGTCCTTTCTTGATGCATAAATTCGAACCAGAATTGTTTATCATATCGCCAAGTACTTTAACGTACAAGGAATTTACTTTGGGTTGTTGTGCAGGATAAGCAAGGACAATGAAGCCGGTCAACATATAAATTATATACATATGAATAAAATGTGCTTAGTAAAAGCAGTAGGTTCATTAGACGGGATAATATGCTTGGTGTCATGTGACAGTAGGTGATTAAATGTGCGGGGGGGGGAGGGAGAAAATCAGTGGTTGTTGATGACGCCAACTGCTATGGGGGGAAAAAAGCTGCATGACACCCTGAATACAGAAACGTCTCATGACGTAGTAATTGGGGTTTTACCAGTGTGAGGCGTACAGACGTGTGAGGTTAGTCTGTGCAAGAGCACTGTGGGGACTTCGCAGGCTCCTCACGCCCCGGTGTTTGTAAACGGACTCCAGACCCTTTCTTATGCAAGTGACATATGGAGGAGCGTTACCATGGTTTCAATGATCACAGTGTTCTGTGGGTCTTTTTATTTTTTTTCTCTTCTCCCTGAGGGCAGTGAATATGGCGGATGGGTTGCTGGGGGGAGGGACTGGATAATGGTCTCCTGCTCCTTTCAGGAGGACCTGGCTGACCATCACCGTGGTTCTGGGTATGATGCTCCTGGCCAGTGCCATGGGTAACGTGATCCAGGCGTCCAGAAAGCCTGGAGCCGCTGGCTTTCGGGCCACATACTCCTATGTCCCCCTGGCCGAGATGCCCGCTGGGATGGACTATGAAGATCAGCCTGATGAAAGCAAAAATACAACAACGGAGTCCTACTAATCCCAGCATCCAGCCAGTCAAGGGGTGTGTTTGGCAGCTGGGAAAGGTCATCGTGGGTTAGTCCAGTCTCTCATGGTCTGCAAGCAAGGCTTGAACCAAATTCTGAACACTAAATGTGTCACCTTCAAAAGTTGTTTTGTTTTTATTTATTTGTACCGGAGGGCTAGTTGGGGCATGTGGTCTTTCTGCAGCCCCATTGTGGTTTTGCCTGCAGTCCATGCAAGGCGGGGCCATGACCTTACAGAGACTCATCAGGACGGCCACTGCGACTTTCAGGCCGCTCGCCCACTCCCTGCCATGTTGGCGCCGGGCACCATATGTCCGGTCTCTCGGGGTTCCATGGAAGATGCCGGAAATGGGCCTGGGTTGTGATGGTGTTCTCATGTTCAGCTTTTTGCTGCCAGTATCACACGCTCCGCTACACGTACTTGGCAATGATGCAGCTTTTTCTTCACCGATCTTCAACAATCCAGTTTATCTGCTGTCAGCACAGCGTTTTGTGCAGCCATCGCGCGGGAGAAGGCGGCACATGGCTGCCATTTTTATGAGATTGTGAGGTGTTTATGTGTTCTAGTCAGGCAAGACTTAGTCAAAGTCTAGATGGTGTCACTATGCCAGTGTGACGGTCTCTCATTTGGCATCGCACCACAATGTGGTTTATGAGCCTTCAGTATATAAACGATGAAGACACAGGACTTCCTGTTGCTAGGGGGGGCCAGACTGTGTCTTATGTATGGAAACCATGCTGGCGATGATTCGGTGTCTCCGGCCTTTGCATGTTGAGAACTTTTTAAAGTAGACTTAAAAGTTTGAGTAAAATAATGCATTCATGAGTTTTCTCCTGCAGAGAGTGCAATGCATTGTCAACACTTCTAGAAATTATTCAGTAAAATAAAACCGGTCGCATTCTACTTTGCTTTGGGCACTTTTATGCCCCAGTAATTGTTTACATATTTTTATATATTGTGGTGAATTTTTCTATATGAGAGTGTTAGAATGTGGGGTTACTTGAATACTGTTCTACCATGACTGTGTACAGGAAGTGGCCATGGGGGGGGTGGGGGGGGTTAACGCTGGCTTTCTTCTTTGCAACGATATGAGGCCTGAGCGTGTTGCTGGTTCAGGGGCGCTCTGTGTGTGGAGCCCCCCCCTGCACCCCCACCCAGCGGTACTAGCGATAAGGATAACAGCTGTTTGCATCAAAAGCCCCAGGTTTTGGGTCTGAGTGTTTCAGTTTTTGCACGGCCCCACAGGCAGCCCCCACTGCAGCAGCACAGACTTCTGGGAACATAGCGGCTTCCCTTGGATTTTAGGTGGGTAGGGCGAGGGCAGCATGATGGTGTGAGACAACAGCGCCATCATTATCGCACCTTTAGCCTTACCTCATAACGACGAGGCGTCAGACTGTCTGAGAGCCACATTCTCTCACAATCAATCAATTCTTTCATTTATATATATTTTTTTTTCCATTTACAACGCAGCCATTTTGGGATGGGATCATTATCCAAAAATTAGCTGTAAAAACCTGACTAGATAAGGTCTGATAAGTTAGTTTACTGTCCTTATCCAGTGTTATTGCTTACATAAAGAATATTGTTTTTCTGTTTATTTTTCTTGTTGCCTTGCTTTTTGTCTTATCACTGTGTCCCTAGAAAGTTTTTTTTTTTTTAAAAAAAACAATTATATTTTGAATGTATGTAAATTTGTTACATTTCCATTAGAAACATTCATCTGTATTTCTAATGGAAATGTATCAACGGCCATTTGAAAAATGTTTCTGGGTTATTCTTGGCCAGCTACTCTTTTTTTTTTTTTTTTTTTTTTTTCTTTTTTCCCTCCTCATATAGATGTGTCCAGCCCTCAAATTGACTGATGAAAATCTTTGAGCTGTTTGGATGTTTGCATCCAGACCAGTGTCAGGTGATATTTTCCTATGATTGTTGAACTGTTTATTAAGCAACAAAAGTGATTGTTGCACAGCTGCTGGTCGCAGTAACGCCATACAGTGTTGAAAATATTTGTTTTAACTTTGCTTTTTTGTTCTGTCTTAAATTCTGCTGGGGCGGTACCGCGCTCACACCTTTGATATCTACACTCAGACTTCAGTGGGACAGGGACTGTCTTGCTTATCAGGCTTTGATTCAAGATTAATTATCCACCTGCATAAATGTGTGTTTTACTGGAGAAATTCCATTGAACTCCCCTGTTTCCCCATTTCACTGCAGCACACTGCTATTTGTTTTCTTTGTGGCCAGCAATGCACTCCATGTGCTCCCCCCCCCCCACCCCCGGAGACTTTTTACAGTCCCGAGCTTCTGTTGGTGTGTGTATGTTTTGCCAACTGGCTGGACGCGAACATGTGGGGTCCTGTCTGGCTTTTTCACCGACGCTTTAAGGACACCAGGTTTGGGGTTTCATCAGACATGTCCGTACATGTCCAAGAGTAGCACTGGTGCACAGCATTTGTGTACTAAGAGGGTGAACTGATTCTGCTTGGATGGGACCTAATCTGAAAGGTCTTCAGGAAGGTCTGAAAGGAACTATATTGGCCTGGAGATTGTGAACACCCTGCAACCCTGTAGCCATTTCTGACCTGATGCGCTAACACGTCCTGGAAGGTGGTGTGCATTATTTCTGTACTTTTCGTCAACCAAACAGACAGACGTAATACTTCGGCAGCACCATAAGGTTTTCTGTGGCATAGGCACGTGCCAATCAGTAAAAGGCAATAAATGATTTTTCAAAATGAATGTGTCTGTGTATTCGTTGTCATTACCAAGCAAACGGCTTTAGCCCAGAGGTGAGGTGATGTTATGAGTGAAAGGCCTCACCGAAACCCATGAGTCACCACCCCGCCCAACCTCCTGTTAATCTGATGCAACAGTTTCCTGAAATTTCTTACCTCCAAACTTATTTGAAACGGCTCTGTTCAGACTTCCTTCACTAATGCTGTCATTGTGTACAGGCTTTGCACTATATGCATGTTTGTGTCTATGTACCTTGGTACTGTATGCACAAGAGTTTGCCCCTGGAATTAGTAAAGTTTCTTATTGTTTATGGTCACAGTGTGTTAAAGAAGACAAACTGTACAACTTTATTGTTCTAATCCTTTAATGAATTGGATTGGGGGGAGGGCGATTTACCAAAAAGCCCATGTCATGTGCCTTAGACTATATTTCAGGAGGAAATTCCCAGAATAGATTTAAGGATGATTTGAAAATCTGCCTGGCCGAACCCAAAGTGACCTCTTAGTCAGAGCGCAAACATTTATCGGGGGTACGCACACGGAAAGCACCTTCTGCTATAACCCTAACCCTCTGCGCAGCTGGGGCTGTAAATATTAACCGGCTTACGTAAGAAGTGTTGGCGAGTGCGAATGAGTAGGACATGGGCTGTACGGCTCGCCGCGCTGCTCAAACATTACGGCAACGCTGCTATTTACTAATTTGCATTTATTTTGCTAAAATAATGGAAATTAATCCCATGACATAAAATCCCTTATTTGTTATACATAATATTTTGCTAATCGTGTTTAAGTTGTTTATAATTTAAAGGTTTTGTCGAAACAAATCTAAATATTACCGTATAGCTGTATTTTTCATATCAAAGTACTGAATTCCTCACTTTTCTACCAAAATAACAACATTCCTTATCTTTGGATACGTTTGAAGAGTTGAAAGGATGTTGATTGGACGTGAAGAGGTCGAGGTAGAAAACCAGTGGACAGCCTAAAAAAGTTACGCATCGAATATGGCGTCATTATTATTCACACAAATTTACAACATTTACGTCATACCCAACTGCTAAAGAGTAGCTGGGGGAAAAATATTTGCCTTTCAGGGAGAACGTTCTCCTCTAGTTAGACGACTAGAGCCTTCACTCCCCATGTCCAGACATACAGTTCAACAGCATTTTCCTATATTTCACGCTGGTGATGCCTGAATGGATGTGCCAAATCGGACCCAAACGCCCACAGACGCCCTCTCCCCATTTCCAGTAATCATTACAGTAGTAAATCCTCTAAAACTAACGTTTTGACTGCTTGTGCTGATTTTTGTTAACATTCCTTTTCACTGCGTCCATTCTGTTATTTGACATTTTTTTAAAAGCAATTGAGATTTCAAGGTAAAATGTTGATTAATTTTGGTGTTCCTGGTGATAATATGTTCTATATATATATCAGGGGTGTCAGTAAACTTAGAATTGATGAACTCACAAATGTTGTATAAAAAATCTATTGTGGAATATAATATATATATATATATATATATTTTTTTTTTTTCCCTATGCTTTCTGTTATTACATTCAGGGGTTCGCCTTTAAAAAAGTCAGCTCCCTGTAGAAGCGCCGGACATGATGGTCATTGTCCCGGCTTACGATCCCTCCTTAGCCTCTATGCGGTTCTCATGCAGGCTATGATCAGATTCTGCCTATTCAGATTTTATTGCCTCGTATTTTGAAATATTAATGGGTAATGATCAAATAATATCAGGACGTCGGTAACAATGAACTCCCATTCTTTTCAAGAGAGAAGCTTCTCTGGACAATAGTGGAATATTTAAATTCTTAGTTTTCGTCCGCACTAACTTTGCCATCTGCTCTCGCTCGGGGTGTCACGTGCGTTAGTGACAGGCTGTCGCAGTGCACGGTTGCGTCTGATTGGCTAGCGTCTGAGCGAGAGGCCCCGCCAGTGGGCGTGGCTCAGATACGTCATCGCGGATCAGCTGTTAATGTTCCACAACAATAACAAAGAGCGGAGTTGGGAAGTCGGGAAAGGCTGGCAGCGCAGCTGGGTCCATCGTACGTTATTTCTTCTGCGAAGAATTTTTAAGCCTGTATATATAAATAAACGACTTACTACCTCAAAGTCAAAAGATTTTTTCCTTAAGAGATTATATTTTTTTCTGATTACGTTTTTCTTGCCGCAGGTGAGTTTTAAGTTGTTGCGTTTCGGTGACAGGAAACGACAACAAAAAAAAAGTTATTTTTTTCTGCGAATAGGCTGCTGTTGGCGGATGGTCGTATCGGCGATTGATCGTTTCGGCGAAGATAATGCATTACAAGGAGAGAAGTGACGCTCGCCCGGACGTGATATTTCTAGCTTTGATAAGCGGGAGGGACCGACAGGCGGGTTAACGAGCCGAGACCTCCGGCGCTGGCGTACAGATATTTACCCGCGGTTCTTTTCTCGGCCGGAGAGTTTAAAAACGCCGTATTTCGTGATAGACACCGCCTGGAAACACATATTTCTCAAATTTGTGGTCGGATCTTGCTTCTGGGTGTGTGGAATTGCAAGTCCCCGGTGCTTGCAGATAGCTGTGGAGGAGCGACTCCAGACCGATGCATATCTAATCGGGCAGGCCAAAGCGACGTTTTGGGGGAAAATAATCAGGGTATCAATCTACGAAGAACGTTTAAGATCTTTCGCTTTCAATTTGGCGAACCATTATGATTTTATTACTCTTTGTACTCGAGTACGGATTTTTTTTTTAGTCCATTCGCATTCTTTTCTGTACATGATTGCCGTTGTTGAAAATGGTGGTCTGTGTAACAGACCTGTCAAGTTTGAAAGGGTTCTTGCACCTCCCTAGTTAACTGGTCAAGTTATGGTTATGCATAAGTTATGGTTATGCCTTACGCATTCTGCTCGCAGCACGCACGCGCCGGAGGGCGAATTTGCCGTGGGCTGACGTCATATGCTCCGCTAGTTATCCTTCACATGGTGGGTAATTAATTATCGCTTCAAACAGTGTTAGTAGCTCGGTATATTTTTAGACTCGTCTCCTGTGTCGAAAGCTGCGTTCTGAAATGCATTTGCGGTTACGTTACAAGTGCAGCGGATACTTCTGCCGCTTATCGCAGCCTTTTTTCTCCGGATGAAAGACTGGTAGCGGATGATAATTTGCTGTCGTTGAACAGATGGAGTAGGTCCGTGGTGCGGCCTTTTCACACTTGTGTAAAGATGCGTATTATTCAAATTGTGGTACAGAGCAATAGGTATACCGGACCGTCTGATGCAGTGTGGAGCGTAAGTGCAGAACACATTTGCGTGTCTTTACGCTATTTGCGTAACTCTTTGCAGATGGACGTCGGTAACCGATGCCTATTGTGCGTGCGAAGTGTATAACATAAACGAATAGTAGACACCTGTCGTGACTCAAAACCAGCCTAACTGGCTTGAGAGCTCCGCACTCACCCAGAAAGCCTGGCAGTGTCTCTGCACTTGGTCGTTAGGTGCACATTAGTTGCAGAAAGATATTTCATACATGTTGTTCGTCGGGTTTTGGTGGCCGCTTGCCTCGCCGTCTGTCTCTTGCTTTCTAGGGCGTCTGTCTGCGCTCGTCTCTGCCGCGTCCCAGTTTTGGTGCCCCTAATCCGACGATCACGGCCAAATCAGGGTACACCAGATGCTCTGTGCTGTTGTAATCCCGTGCCATTTTCTTACAAATGCAGCTGGTTGAACTATTGTTTGGATAGTGTTTTTTTTTTTTTTTTTTATGGTTTTCCAAGAAGAAGCTGCAAAGTTTACTCTTAGCTGGGCATAACTGTCCATACAGAACAAGCCCATCATTGAGGATAAACAACTACTAAAAAGTGGTTAAGGTGGTTTTTATTAGAATGTGGATGTCTGATTCCGCCAGAGGACTTTATGCAGTTAAATGTGGCACCGACCATGAAATTTAATCAGCTTCATTAATCACGAACATTCCCTGTTGCTTTGGATGAAAGTTTTAAATGTAAAAAAAAAAATAGTATTGTTATGTAATAGTCATCTGTCTAGGATTTGTGCTAGATTTTGTTCTGAGACCTGTCCTTAGTGTGTCTCGGCCTTTGTGAGATGACCGCAGCCCCCCGGATACAGAGCTATGACCTTTGACCCCGGTTCTCTGCTGGGGGGGCTTTCTCCTCTCCGGTGGCCCTGGCGAGCTCCCAGTGATGTCCCTAACCATTGGTTTCAGATCAGCGTTCTCTCCTCTGCTCCTGACCATAACTCCCATGATCCAAGAGAGGCTGTTGGCCTGACGTCAGTTTTCTAAAATGACTGGCCTGCCAACGAGGGTGAAAGGTCAATCGTGTCGACTTAACAGCCAATATGCAGCCGTATGCCAGAGAGTGAGTTATATAACCTGCATGTATGCTGCAGAATGTGGTTAATAAAAAGGCCATTATACAAGTCGCTTTGTTTAATGCTGGTTTGGAAGTTTTCCCGTGACTGAAATGGAAGTCAGTCTTACCGTGTGGTTATAGGGCTGTTTTTTCTCACTCTTGCCTGGTCTTTCCCTGGTCCCTTTGCATTTACTTGCTTTAATGATGAATGTGCTTCTGCTTTCCCATCCACAGACACTCACGCCACACAGGCAAAGTATGTCTGCTGTCCATCCCGCCTCTACCAGATGAGCCGGGAGTCCTACGCACCAGTGAGCCCTGCCCTCACCTCCTACGCCGTCAGCGGCGTCAGCGGCCGATGAGCAAGGCGCCCGGTCCTCAGCTGCAGCCGGCCGGAGACGCGCTCTCGACGCCTGGGGGGCCGCCAGCATGTTCCACAGGTTTGCCAGTGCCCTGTTCGGGGATGGTGAGCAGGACGGTGGCAGCTGCGAGGCGGACCTCAGCTTTGACGAGAAGGAGGAGAACGAGTGGATTCTTGTCGATTACCTAGGTAACCCGCCGACCTGTGACCCGATGCGGTGAGGGTTCCTGCACCTTCCCCGCTTACACAAAGGTCACAGGTGTGAGTGCCTGTGCTGTGGTGTGTTTTATTTGCGCAAATGCTCCCCGGTTTAGGTGTAAGAGGCAGTTTGGGTGTGAGGTTTAGGTTCTCAGAGGTAACAGCCCATGGATTCACTTGCGCTGCCCCTCCATGTATATCTGATACTTGCTTAGCTACAGTGCCCAGTGTAATCAGCATTGAGAGCCACTGTCCCATGCTGATCACTGCATGCTGATCACCCCACGAGGCCATTGTTGCACAACCGTGTTTCATGTCACATGACAGACGCTGAAGTCAAAGTGGAAGTGAGTCTAGGTTACCACCATATCTGCTGGCCCTCTCTTGGGACATGTAAACTTATATGGCGGGCATTTCTGTCTATGCGCAGAAGTCGGTATGCAAAACGCAGCTCGTTAGCATGAGTGTGAGTCGGGGGGGTCTGTGGTTTTTTTTCTGAGGGGTGTAATGGAAGTGCTTCTTTTTTTTCTCTCTCTCTCTCTGTCTCCCCCCTGGGTTATGAGTCACCTCTGCATGTCACCATGTGGTGGGGG
>JAODKC010000137.1:7005062-7015661 GCA_026777985.1 Mormyrops attenuatus
GGGATTTCTCAAACACCACCTCTGCACACTGCCCTTTGTGCCAGTGAACCCAGTGGCAGGAAGAAAGGGATTTCTCAAACACCACCTCTGCACACTGCCCTTTGTGCCAGTGAACCCAGTGGCAGGAAGAAAGGGATTTCTCATACACCACCTCTGCACACTGCCCTTTGTGCCAGTGAACCCAGTGGCAGGAAGAAAGGGATTTCTCATACACCACCGCTGCATATGCCGTCTTGCTGCTTTCTTTCTTTCTTCTAAAGGGGAGCTGATGTTTTGGGGGTGGGGGGGGGGCTGTCACCGTGGAAGCTGCTGACGTGTCACTCTCGTCTCGCTCAGTGCATACCCAGAAGCCCCTGTTTCAGCCTCTGGCTACATCTCAGAACAGCCCGCCTGGTTTAATCTGGCTGTGAGCACTGGTTTAAATGAAAATGGTTGCAAAGTTTAGGCGGAGCTTTCTGCTGGAGGGGGCGGAGCTTCACCGTAATTACCGAAGAAGACGAGCAGACACATGCTGATGGCCAGGATGGAGCTGGGGCTCAGGGCGGCCAGGCGGAGCGCCTTCATCTGGCTGACTTCACACCACTGGCCCCGGAAGCCATCCGGGCAAAGGCACTGGAAGTTCTGGGGTGACTGGATGAGGCAGGTGCCACCATTGTGGCAGGTAGAGGGTGCACATGGGGACGGGGCGCAGTGCTGGAGCCCCGACACATTGTCCACCACCATGACCTGGCCAGCCGCACACCTGGGGAGACGCAGGGAGCAGAGGACTTGTACACACACACAAATACATATAATGTCCTATTGGGAGCCACTAGTACGGATGACTATCGTATGATTTTATGGAATCTGATTTTGTTTCCAATTCTGATTATCGATTCTGATTCTTATTGATTGCTTGTTTTGATGCTCTAAAAATACGAAATCAAACATTTGTTTACCAAACATATCTTTCCTCTGTGTTTGTGCAACATGCATGGCTGTACATGGGTACCATAAGCAAAAATCAGTAGGCTGCATTAAAATGATATTTACATTTACAGCATTTAGCAGACGCTCTTATCCAGAGCAACTTACTTTTTTTTTTTAAATTCAGGGACAGTCCCCCTGGAGCAAGTTGGGGTTAAGGGTCTTGCTCAGGGACCCAATGACGGTAGTGCCAGAGGTGGGACTCGAACCCGCGATCTCTTGGTCCAGACACAAGCATCCTAACCGCTAGACCGCCGATACCACAATATTAAGCCACTCTATGTGTAAAACTAAAGTGCACTCACACTTGGAAAATGCATTACCTTGCTTAAACCTGTTTATGTGCAAACCTGTAGAATTAAAGTGCATTTAATACACAACACTTATTGGCTGCAACCACGTAAATAAAACACTAAAAATGCAGAGGACTCTTTCAAGCACAGTCAGTCAGTGGGCAAATATTAATCAGAGTCTAGGGACAGCACATCTAATTAATTTGGGGACTTAGGGTGACACACCACTTCCTGGGACAGTACGAAAAATGTTAACTAAATTGTGGTTTCCCTGGATAATGGGACCCAGAACTATCCCAAAAACACCTTTGTATGTCGGTAAAAGCCAAAACCTTTCTAAGCCTAACCCTAACCCTAACCCTAACCCTTGCTTTTGTTTGCTAACCTTAATTTGGGGACTTAGGATACACAGGCCCTTGCAAAGTGTAAAAAACATTGTCAAACCCAGCTAAATTGTGGTGTAGATATGGGGACCCAGAAGCATCAAGGAAACACCTCTGGATGTGTGTAAAAGCCATATCCTTTCTAAGCCTAACCCTAACCCTAAGCCTAACCCTAACCCTAGCTTTTGCTGGCTAACCTTGAAGTAGAAGTTTTGTAACACCGACTGATTGAACTTGACGTCGCTGTACATATTTTATACGGAACAACTCGTTTCCTACTGTTTACCTCATGGGTGAATTTTACATTTTAATTAATCTACTATTATTAGGTCTCTGTTCACATGCCCATTATCTATTAAACAAACATTTTGAACTGGACACTTTAATTTGTGTTCATGTTGTAATTTTTACCGGTAAGTTTAACTAAAGGACCAGCAACATCATAACAAATATATACATATATAATTTTAAAAAAATGCACCGAACATACAGTTTATGATGAGCACAAGACCACCTTGCAAATGTATCATAAAAGTCCAATGTTTAACCAGCTTCTCCTCAATTCAGCCATCAACCTGAGATGTGACTAATATCAGGGAATCTCAGGATTTAAAATGGTTTAGTCGTGTTGCACAATGAAAGATGCCTTGTTGTTCACAATGCAGTGTGTGCCTGTACAGGGGTCCAATCTGCAGTGACTCATGTTTCTCAACCCATTTCCTGTCCTGACAGCCCACTGGGAATATTCCAGAACCTCCGTATCAGCCTCAACTACGAGGTAGTATTGATGGCAAACAGCACTAGCAGTTCTGCATGCCGAAGACGTTACAGCTGCTGGTTCTGTTTTCTGGGCATATATCTAAAATATATAAATATATACTTTTGTGAGTTTTCTTGATAACAGCCTCTGTGGGAATAAATAATATTGTGACCAAAGCAATGAAATTCAAGCCCTGATGTGTAATAAAAGATTTGCTGTATTTCAAAATGCGCACATAGTGATCGATAAGCTGAACTGAAATTAAAATCTTATAACAAGTATCAAATTCCTGAGCTTAAGTACCCGATTTCAGATTTGGAATTCATGATCAATTCCAAACCGTAGCCACTAGAGGGCCACGCTGCAGAATGGGGACAGAGATGGGGCCAATTTTAAAGCCCCAAAGCCAGAAGCCGTCTTGATCCAGCACACTAATCCTGGAGGGTGACATGTCCCACCTGCACTCGTGCCTCCTCCACAGGTCCACGCAGTGTAGCGGGGTGCGGCAGGGCCTGCCGGCACAGGCATCCGAGTGGCAGCCCGGCTGCACCCCCCGGCGCTCTGTCACAGCGCCGAAATCTGTACTCTGGCCATCCAGAGGCAGCGAGTGGCCGTTCAGCCGCACGTCCCGCAGGCAGCCTGAAGGTGCCATGGGAAACACAACCTCAGTGAGTGCTCCCCCAGTCTGCCCTCCACCCTCAAGTCTCTGCTGTCATTGCAGGAAAAAGATCAATAAAACTGCAAACAGATTTCCCAGCAGATAATTAGTAAACCAGTCAATTAAAGAATTGATTAATCATTATGAATAAAAGGTGTAAGAACAGGACATGTCCAAAATGCCACAAAGCTTCCCCAGGATGTTTCCCCTCTGCCCAGTTAGGCTGAATTCACAACACTGGGCCTGGGGTGTTACTCATGCAAGCTGACTGATCTCTACATCTTCAGCCCCATTGATCTATCTAAAATGTTCCATGGACAGTATGGGGAAGTTACTCACAAAAATAATCCACCACAGACATGGGTGAAAAGTTCAGGTCCAGAGAGTACAAATCCAGACCAAGGTTTTATTTCAACCAACCACACTCAATTGGTTGGTTGAAACAAAATCTTGGTCTGGATTTGTACTTTCTGGACCTGAACTTTTCACCCATGTCTGTGATGGATTACTTCCTCAACACTGTCCAGGGCTGCCCAGGTAGAGGTGCAATGTGACTGGGTTCCGGGCCTACCGTGGAAGTCCTGGTGGGCCAGACGGCCAGGGCCCGAGCCCAGCTGCAGAGTTGTGGGCGGCACCGCGAGTCGCCGGTTCTGGGCCAGTACGGCGCTGACCTCGTGCATGCCGCCGCCTCGCTCCAGCCGCAGTGTGAAAAGGCTGTCGTGTCGCACGAGGCCCGCCAGCAGCCACTGGCCTCTGTCCACACGTGGCCCGGCAAGGACAAGGCGCCGTTCCCCCTCCCCCAAGTCGGCACGGATGCTCAGGTGCCCATCCGCGATCTAAGAGGACAGACGGGATTTCAGTAAGCGAACTACTGTACAGTGTCATTCATAAGCATTCATATTTAACAGAATTATGAGCATTGTTGTGATGATATTTATGTTTGTGTGATAATGGTGATTTGCCATGATGAGAAAAATCGTCATTGTCACGTTTATGGACAACGTTTTTTCACTTCCGACTTTTTGTCTTTCAATGGGGCCGTTTTATGCGCTTTCTGCTTCTGGTAAAAAAAAAAAAAAAAAAAAAAAGCTAGAATTTTCCTTGCTACCAATCGAGCTCATTTGAATTCAGGCTCGGGAGGCTGAGAGTGAGCGCCAAGGAGAGAAGGAGAGATAAAGGTCATTCTTAAGAGGAGGGGACAGAGCTGCAATTGTTAGCTGAATGTGAAAAGCGCTTGGAGTCTGGGCCAGAATACCGTGCCGGCGAAGGACATCAGGCCTGTAGTGAAAAGCCCAGATACCGGAGGGTCACCTTGCCTGTCCCCGCCTCCGCTGAAGGACGCATGTCTTGGCAGTGGGAAATTAATAAAAGGGTCGTTTATCTAAAGCCTCCTACCTTGAGCTCATAAGGAACAGCTCAGGATGGTGCCGGGTGTAAGTTCAGTGCAGAGGCAGCAGGGGGCGGTGCTGATACCTCCAGGGTGATGTGCCTGCTGCTGTTGTGTGAGGCGAGGCTGAGCAGGATGCCGCTGGGGCCGCGGCTGCGCAGGAGCAGCTGGATGTCGGTGCGCCGGGGATCGGCCACATCTCGCAGCTGGTAGTGCAGCATACTGTCCCTCTCGAAGGACCACTCGGGCAGACCTGGCGGAGGGGGGGCGGACACGGGTCTCACACACGCTGCCGGACACCTCATCCTGCGGCGCCATCTTCAGGCAATAAAGGTAAAACCAGCGGGGTGGGCGGAGAGCCCAGGAGGGATGGGACACACCTCTGTCACATTTGTGTCCGCTGAATCCCGGGTGGCAGTCGCAGCTGAAGGAGCCCCATTCTCCCAGACAGGTGCCGTGGATGCCGCACGATGGCCCCCCAGCGGTCAGGCACACGCCGTCCGTCAGGCTGCAGCCCGGTGAGCTGTCCATGCTCTCGGCCGGACTCCCCAGGTCGTACACCTGCCCAGGGGGTAGAGCTGCATGCTGATTGACTGCGTACCTCAACGGTTCAAGCACTCAGGAGAATCCCAGGTGCAACAACAGCCTGGACTGAAATAATCTCAGGTTCAAATCGCATCAGATAAACTGCTGCACTACCGCTGGGTGAGGGAACTCAGCTGGACTGTTCTGCTCTTACTCTGTAATATCAGCTGAAACTTTAATCCCTGTTTTCAGGCGCTTGATGCAGACAGCTGGACACAAACCTGGGAAGGGGGGCATGACACCCCAGGCCCCCGGAGGCTGCCGGCCAGCTTGCTGACACAGACTTATAAGGAGTTTTTCAATACGTTTACTATTGTACCGTTTTATAGAATAGAATAGCCACTTTTCTTGTCATTCAGAAATACACCGGTTAGCGCATCACAACGATGTCTCATCTTCCATTGCCAAAGACCAGTTCCAATACTAAGAACAGAAGTATGAAGGATAGTAAAAATCCCCAGATGTTGTTCTTGCCCCATCCCAAAAATCAAACAAGGCCAATTCGGTGATTCATTAAGTTCATTCTTGGGAGGTGAGTTAGCAGGACCGCCCCTGCCAAGACTACAAGTACGGTCTTTGTGTTCTTGGCATTGAGAAACACCTATAGACTCACACAGCCCCATCTACAGTAGTTAAAGTGCTTTGGTGTGTTTTATTTTGATGTTATTTTGTACCTCCTCCCCCATCTCCTACTTCCCACAGCAGCCCCTGGCTGCAGGCACACACATCAGGGACTGCATACCTGACTGTCCACCACCAGGTTCTGCACGCAGCCTTTGAAGCTCCGGAAGCGTCTGTGTGGGGGGGTCTGCTTCACCCCACCCAGCTGCAGCGGCTGCCTCACACTGAGGAATCTGTGAACAGCACCGGAGAGCCGAGCAGCGTTAATGTAGACGGCATCCTTCAGCATTAATGCGGACGCCGTCTTTCAGCGTTAATGTAGAAGGCGTCTTTCAGCGTTAATGTAGAAGGCGTCTTTCAGTGTTAATGCGGACGGCGTCTTTCAGCGTTAATGCGGACGGCGTCTTTCAGCGTTAATGTATACGCCGTCTTTCAGCGTTAATGTAGAAGGCGTCTTTCAGCGTTAATGCGGACGGCGTCTTTCAGCGTTAATGTAGAAGGCGTCTTTCAGCGTTAATGCGGACGGTGTCTTTCAGCGTTAATGTATACGCCGTCTTTCAGCGTTAATGTAGAAGGCGTCTTTCAGCGTTAATGCGGACGGCGTCTTTCAGCGTTAATGTAGAAGGCGTCTTTCAGCGTTAATGCGGACGGCGTCTCAACATTATCCAATCATGCCCAAATTTCAAATTTGCCTCTTCCTGACATTTTTGTCATTTTTATTCAAATTGTCAGTTCATTCTATCATAGTTATTGGCATTTTGGATGAATTTTTATTTTATCGGTCAATGAACAATTGTCGTCGGCGAATACTTTTCGTCACAATGATGGGGTGGAGCTTATCAGTCCCATGTGACCAGGGGCCAGCAGCAGTGCCCTATCCGTGCACAGGGCAGCAGCTCTCCTACCTTGCCGTCCCTGGGGTCTCACCGGACGCCCTGCAGGCTGACTCCTCCGTCTCGGGCATCTCAGACCCCAGTCCGTCCCCCTCACCCACTGTGGCTCCAGAGCAGAGATCCAGCATAAACTGCACAGTCTGTGTGAAAAGCCCCTGCTCAGTGACACCATTCCTGACTTTAGAGATGTAATCCAACAGGGGGATTGCGGGCCCACGCCTTCCTGCCAGTCACCTCCCTTTCTGCCTCACCTGAACCCTTGTTTGTAGCTACTGGAAAGGTAAGTCACTTTGATATTAAGTCTACAGGGCATTTCCATTGTTCCTGTTTGAGGTTTGTGGGTTTATCAGCCAGTGACTGTGCCAGGTGTCTCCTCTAAGCCCTCCATGTGAAATCAGGTTATTACCCTCAGCAAACCGGTAAAACCCATTAGCGAGGCGGCCCCGCGTACGTTTCTCCTCACTTAAATCCCCCTCCGTCATCCTACCCACGGCCCTGTCATCCATCTTTCTCTGTACTGCTGCATTATGTTCTGCCTCTTCCAACCCCTCCGCCGCCCAGGCGTACCTTGCCGTCGTTCGTTATGTCGAGGCGGTGCCAGCGCCGATCGGCGACCCCCAGCCGCGGGGCCAGCTGCAAGGTCAGGACCCCAGACCCGTGGCTCACGCTCAGGGTCGGAAGCCCGTTCTTCAGCTCTGCGAGAGAGTGGCACAGCAAATGTGATGTCACACCTGGCATGGGGGGGGAGCTTTTTTTTAGGAGACTGAGAGCAACAAGCTGTAAACAGGAACCCTGGAGGAGGCTGGGATGTCTAAAGAAGATTTTGTTGTTTCTGACTCTTCACCACAGTTTGACATTAACTGTTACAGGCACTCTGGGGGCGACAGTGAGGAAGTGCACTGAACAGGCAATCACAAACAGATCCTGATATATCTCATTCAGCAGCTGAGATTACAGCGTGTGTCAGCTGATTAAAATGCCGTTTCCCTGTCCGCCCGGCATCCTGTACTCTATGAGACGCAGAAGCTCTCGGGTAAACAGGTCTGCTCAGCACAGCCACGTACACAGCATCGGCGTAACCCCCGGCGACCTGCAGGCCGCCATCGGCAGGCACGGTATCGAGCTGAGACCGTGAAAAATGCCTCAGCGGGATCAATCGTGCCCGGGTTCGATTTCCTGCCCGCGATGCGGACGAGTCGACTCGATAATTACAAAACGGAAAAGGCGCCTGGTCACCAAGCGTGGCGGGACCCGTGACCTCTGGGGACATTTGGGACATCAGTGAAGTCTGAAGATCAAGCAGAGTGACGGGAAGGAGAGCAGCGGCATTTTAATTTGCAAACAAAGGAAAGGACAGTGAAAGGCTGAGACTCTGTGAGACGCGCGCTGTTTGCCTTCCTGTTCCCGTCCCTGTGTGACGTTACAGTGACTGATACGGGGGGGAAGGAATAGAGGGGCGTCGTGATGTAACACTTTGGGTCCAGCCCTCACCCAGTGCGATAAAGTCCTCGATGTCCCCAGCCTGTGTGGGACCCAGAGGCCCGTTGTACAGCAGCAGCCCATCCGGCGTCTCTGTCAGGAACTCCAGAGAAATGCGACTGCGGAAGCAGGGCTTCAGCGGGGGGAACCAGGCGTATCCGTGCCCGCCGAACGTATGCTTCACCTGCTGGCACTCGGGCCCGTCGAACAAGGGGGGGCACTGACACCTGCAGGGGGCATGGCACAAAGAGGTATGCTGTTGGACCTTTAAGTCCTCATTTTTCATGAAAGGGCTGTAGCTCCTAATACAACAACAAACAACAAGTGCTACAATTATTATTATCAGTAGAACAAACCACCACTTATCCTATTCAGGGTCATGGGGGTCCGGAGCCTAGAGATAGGTCGATCCAAATTTTTTCAGTTCTGATCTAATTCCGATACACATCTGCGGATACCGATACAGATTCTGACACCAGAGCTCTTTTTACTTAAATATTTTTATATAATAGATACATATAATATAAATATTTATACTTTATATATAATTCATATTTTTTACTAGTAAATAAAAAAAATACAAAAAATAAAAATTTCTAATTAAGCTATTAGAAACATACATAAAGTACTGTTCCACCTGGTTTGTACATCTTGTTTTAAGCGTTTTTGCATTAAGGCATTTTGCAGTTCAATATGAATATCTTCCAAACAAGGATACGCAAGTGATGAATGCTTAAAATGCCCCACAATCTTTCTCCCGCTGGCAACACCGTCACTTGCACTGCGTCGCAATGGCAGCCCCTCGTGTATCACAAGCTGTAGCGAGTGTGCAAACCAGCCCAAGCTCTTATCATATTACTCGCATTGTCTCGCACAACTGCATGTGCTTTGTTTAGTGGGATTTTCCAACTTTGTTTTTACAAAGACTGCAAATGGCTGTGCTACTCGTCGTTAAAACCGTAAAACACTACCAGATCTTCACCCTCTTATCTGATTTTCTTACGTTTCTCGTACTGAAAAGGTATCCCCGTGACGTCACAGCAGGCAGAGGTCACTGCGCTCACACCCACTCGGTGGCAGCGTTAGTGTTGAGCTTGAATGCCGCAAAAACACATGTAAAATCGGGAAGAGCTGTGATGCGATTGATTGCACAAATCGATTTAACAAGAAATAGGAGCTACCTTACAGACCGCCGAAAACTGTATAAGTATCGGATGTGAATCAGTCACATATCGCTGATACCCGATCCATCTAATAGGTGTGAATCGGTGCCGATATTCGAATCGGTGCATCTCTATCGGAGCCAATTCTGGAGGCTACAGGCACAAGGCAGGGAACAACTCACACACCATTCACTCACACACCATTCACTCACACATGCACACCTAACAACCAATAGCAACAACAACAATAACTATTATTTTTATTATAAACAATAACAATTGTAATTAATAAAAACCCAGAAACAAAGAAACTGAAGAGTCAAGCTGGGAGTCCCTACCGAACACACCCTACTGAAGACACCCTACCGAACACATTCTACTGAAGACACTCTACCGAACACACTCTACTGAAGACACTCTACCGAAGACACTCTACTGAAGACACTCTACCGAACACACTCTACCGAAGACACTCTACCGAACACACTCTACCGAAGACACTCTACTGAACACACTCTACCGAACACACTCTACTGAAGACACTCTACCGAACACACTCTACTAAAGACACTCTACGAACTCACTGTACTGAAGAAACTCTACCGAACACACTCTACCGAACACACTCTACTGAAGACACTCTACCGAACACACTGTACCGAACATACTCTAATGAACACATTCTACCGAACACACAGTGCCGAACACACTGTGCCGAACATACTCTACCGAACATACTCTACCAAACACACTGTAGCGAACATAGCGCCGGGCGGATCCCCGTGGGTTAGTGCCGACCCCTTCACCTGTATCCCAGCTCCCCGTCGATGCAGGTGCCCCCGTTCAGGCACGGGCCGCGTGGGTAGGAGGCACAGGCGAGGTGGGGGCTCTCCCGCGCCTGGCAGCCGCACCGGGCTCCGGCAGATGCGGCCAGTGACACCAGCGCAGTGCTGCCCCTGCTCAGCGGGGTGGGGGTGTCGGCAAAGCGCACGCTGCTGCTGCAGCCTCCCGTGGAGCCGCAGTCGCTGTAGGCGCACTCGTCCACGCCCACCTGGGACACGGGCGTGCCCAGCGCAGCCTCCAGCTGCGAAGGAGAGCCGCGCGGCATTCAGCAGGACGCTCATCGTGCGCGATCAAGGGAGACACACCCACTTTAATATCTCCTCTAAATCTTGAGCAGTATAGGGAAAATAAAAAGGTTTTAAAGCAGAGAAATGGCCAGGGAGGACGACTGAGAGTCCTGCTGGCAGCAATGAGCGAAAAGGGATTCTGGCTTTATTCTGGCTGAGGTTTTGGAGCAGAAGTGGAGCTCTGTGCACTTAATAAACAGGCCTCCGGGGGGGGGGGGGGGGGGGGGCGGCGCGGGGGGGGGGGGGGGGGGGGGGGGGGGGGGGGGCGGGGGTGGTGGTGG
>JAODKC010000137.1:7102522-7112641 GCA_026777985.1 Mormyrops attenuatus
CTCTGAATTCTGCCTGCACTGTTTCCCAGACCCCCTCAAAGTCCTTTAATTGCTAACAAGTGGCAGCAGAGGGTGACAGGGTGTCGAACCTGTGACAGATCCAATACAGCGTGACTCATATGTTCAGAGGAAAGGGCTGTAGCCTGCATAACCGAGGACGTGTTGGATTTCCCAGGCAAAAAACCTGAAAACTAAATCCAAGTAGGGGCAGGAACGGCTCAAGGAACTCTAGCACGGAATGAAATTCTAAGCCGCTATAATTCTACGAATACAAATTCCATACTCTCAGAAATCATCCATCTCCCCCTTGAATCATGAAAGATGGGCCATTAGTGCATAAGAGCATAGTTTATTCTGGGCAGTCCTCTTGAGCGGAATCACCTCCTGACAAATGTACAGTGTTCACAGCATCGTCCTTTGCATGTCAAACGTGAAACACACCATAGCACGCAGAAGATGGTGGCAGGCCTCAGCCAGCGGGGCCCTGGACCCAGGAATCATGGTTGTGGTTTTAGGAAGACAAAAAACTCAGAGCACTGCGTTAAAGTGCTTTATTTCAGGGTGGAAAAGAGCTCCAAGCCACTCCCACCTACCAACGGGAGCCGTATGTGCGAAATCAGCTAGTACTCCAGCTCCTTAATTCGTTGTTCCCGATGTCCTATTTCTTTTTATTTGATATACAAACAAAAAAAAAGACAAACATCTCACAAAAAATGCGTGAGAGGTAAAAAGGAAAGAAATGCTTATCGTCTTGGGGGCCGGTCTAATAATAGAATTTCATGACTCTGTTGGTTTAACAAAGCATAGCTGGGGGCTATGAATTGTGCGAGGTTCAATGTTTGTCAAATGCACTGCATTGCCTTCCCATTTGCAAATAACCTATCTCTGTATCTTTGTGCATTCAATTTCAGTGCATCTGGCCGTGCCTGATTTGTAGCTGAGGCACACTTGCATACGGAAGCACACACACCCCGCTAGACACCAGGAGCTCAAAGAGCATCCTAACAATTTCAGCCGTGGTTTCCGCACGCGCTGGGAGAGGAGCCTGAATGCAATTATGAGTTCCAAGAATCCAAAGTTGTGTTTTTTTTTTCGCTACCCAAACAGCGCAGAGAAGAAAAAACACAAGCAGATTAAATATTAACTTTGCCCTTTTTTCACGAGTGTGAAGTATTGCACTACAGGTTGGTGTGAATCACAGCAGCGTGAGGCTGGAGTGTGAGCTGAAACAGAAGAGAGGAGGGGACAGGATTGGGGTGACGGCACAGCGGGAGGTCGTGCCACTTAGGCTTGTCCTCAGCAAAGACGCTGCTGCAGCTCCAGGGGGCGCTGGAGAATCCAGTCTGGGTCACAACAGGGTTGCCCTGGAAGGAGTTGCTTATGTCACCTTGGTGTGACAGGACTGGAGTGCTTGGTCACAATAGGGTGATGACAGGGGTGTAATGGGGGGGTGAATTAGGACAACTCCAAGGGCCCAACATAATCGGATTGGTCTGGGCTGGGGGCCCAATGATATGATTTTATGGGGCCCAGAATCTCTAGCAGCACCCTGGGGTGATGAGGAACACAGATACACACCCAGCAGGCATAGCTGAGGCATTTTTTCAAGGGTGGGGTTCGAATGGGATTGATAAAGGCGGATCCACTTCCATCATCAGTAGCTACACAGACCTGATGTCATGTAAATGTCCTGCTGCGGCAGCTTGGTGATTAGTGCCGTCGCATGATGAAGCCTGGATCCACCGTGGACCCCCGCTTTTGGCTCTGCGTGTGCTGTTTGCATGTTCTCCTCCTCTTTACACAGGTTTCCTCCCACAATGCACCTCCATTTCTGTGTCTAAACCAGTAGTTTGTGAGTGTCTGTGTTTACTCTGCAATGGACCTGAACTCCGTACAGGCCGCTTCCCTGGGCATCCTGGGATGGGGTCCAGGTCCCCTCAACCCTGTCCTGGATAAGCAATATGGAAAATGGAAAGATGGAAATCTAATTCAGATTTTGAATTCTTATGAGTAATTTGATTGAGCATGGTTATCTTTTTTTTTTCTTTTACTAGTGAGGAATAAACATAAATAAAAAAATATCTGATTATTTGTTCTAATGTGTAAAGAATTAATCTGGGGCACTATCCAAGATCACATGGAAAGATTCTCCTTTTCCTGCCAAATATTGCAATCATCAAAGAGTGCATGTGCAGAGGACCACAGAGGCAGCTGTGTTTGTTGCTGGTGGAGAGGTTGTCAGGGATCCTCTAACACCGCCTTCTAGGGACTAGTTTTCGGTAGCCGGTGGACTGCGGTGATCTAGTCTCCTTTACTCTCTTCTGCATGGGGTCATAATGTGGACCACGGTCTCTGATAGTGAATCGGAAGACTGCTTTTAAATCCAGCATGGAAAATGTTACACTGTGCTAGTGATAGAGGGTAGGGGGGTCACAGTACTGCAGACACCTGTGAATTACTAAGAAAGGGCAACCATTGAGCTGAGGAAGAAATGGACAAAAGGTCAAGAGAAGCCTTTGTCACGCACACTCTTCATATAGCACAACGCCAGCGGTCGTCTATCCAAATGTCCTTTCTTACAAGTCTAAAAAGTTTCTCGCCTCTCGGCGAGGTTGACGATGGTCTCAGCAGTTCACTGCCTGGGCTTAAAAAGTTCCTCCCCATGCAGAAAGCGGGCAGTGGGACCAAAGAGAGTCTGGAGATTTGCTGATTCATCTGAAAAAAAAAGGTGACATGAGTGGAAGGTAACCTGAAGAGTTGGGATCAACTCCAGTGGAGCAATACACCAAATAAGGGGCCATAATCGGCAAGAAGTAAATAAATACGCGTGATTCATCAGACAGCCTAGATTATGTGGCGCTGAAGATGATTTGGGGTTGGGTTTATTAAAAACCGGAGGAGGGAGAAGAATCCTTTAAATCACACATAGCCTGTAGCCAGCTCACAGAGTAAATCCCATCTTACTGCAGAGGAGGGAAGAAAACAAGCAATAACAAAGGAGAAACTCACATTTCCCATGGTCCTCTGCAAGCAAGAATGTCCTGGCTGAGATAATAGCATGAACTCGCATTTGACATACGATTTAAAATTCTGTCGTGGAATAGAAACACACTGAGGATTAAAGTATTTGGCGACTTGCCAGCAATTAAACGGGACGATGACACGGGCGCCGGGCTGTGTCCTGGCAGCTCTGCGGCTTCGCCGTCATTTCCTTAAGTCTTCCTGCTGCCTTTATCGCCGGTATGTCTGAGCGACATTGTGGCACACTGGTGCAAGCCATGTTTCTCACAGCTGCAGCGTCCGGCATGTCTGCCGGCCTCAAGGCAGTGAGTGGCTTTCAACAAGCGAACAGAGTGTAGTGGTAAACATTCGTTTGGGTCAGATGTCAGCTTGTCTGTGACAGACATGTCGGTTTTGCTTTGCTGTGGTATGAGTCCATCCTACGCTGGAAAAACCTGGTCGGGCACTCTGCATCACTCCAGATGTTCACCTTTCATGAGCCTCCGGTGTGTCCTGTGGACAAACCTGAATATCCAAGCAAGTAATTCAGCTTTCCAGGTATAAAATCCACCGACCGAGTCGCATTTCAAACCAGGGACGGGGCATGTTTAAATATATGGAATGAAAACAGTGGTAGTGCTTACCGGCCCTCTAGCCAAGATGCTGCAGTTGACCCACTCTGGTACCATCCGAAAAGGGACTTTCCTCTGAGTGGTTTTCGATAAACTCATCTTTCAAGCAATTAAATGTGATTTAACATAAAACAACACCAAGAGAGCTTCTCCATGCCATCGTCACCTACCCTGTTTTACCTGGCAGCTCTTCAGCATCCCTTACGGTATATTACTTCCACAGAGCCTGGTAACCATTATTATTAAAGAAAAAGTTAAAAGGAGAATGGCTGGTATTAGAGTCTCTCCTGGGGTCCTGCCGAATGACAGCGCAATTGTGTTTCATGAGGAGAAGTCACATGGGACGAGAGCCGCAACCTGGAGCACAATCCCTTCATGAAAGCCGAATTGCAGTTCAGGCTTGAATACTGGTCAGAAAATTACCTGAATTCAAGACATCGTATAATTCCACAGAAATCCACGACAGGCGATTTAGCGAGACTTTAGGGGAACCCGGTGATGGCTGTTCATTGCCTTCAGTGCACAAGGCAACAGTCTCGCTTTAAAACTGATAATGAATCCCAACAACTGTGGAACTGTAGAAAACCCACAGTGTTTTTAATAAGAAATGTAATAAAATACACAGGGGCTTATCGAAACACGGGCTATGATCTGAAACAGATACAGCAGTTAGGGTTTTCTGTCTTTTGCTTGTTTGGAATGAGAATACCTTCAGGAAAAACAGCTTTGAGTCCATAATTGTTTCTTGTCTGAAGCCATCTCAGCGGCTGCTCTAATGACAAAGGGCTGTGAGTCTTTAACGTCTCGTGACTGACATCTAAAACGGCCGGTTATGTTGATGCAGGTGGCCTGTGATATACAGCTCGCTGGCAGGGGCTGCGTAAAAAGCTGGGGGGAGCGGGCTGGGTAGCTGGTGGGGGCTGAAGGCAGATCTTGGAACAGCCTTTGTCCCGGTAGAATCTAACTGGACGTGGCTCTAATGGTTAGAATCAAAGACGACTCCCCCCTACTCAAAATGCCCCCCCCACACGCTCAAAAAGTCACAGGGGACATTCTGAAAGGGGAAACAGCTGTTAACCTTTAGAGGGAGTGAACGCCATGTGCGGCATTCTGTCTGAAGGCTAATGTGACGAGACGCCTGATGCTCATTGCGTGACCCTGCCCATTCCCGCCGTCCACCACGTCCCTACCAGCTGACGGTCCATCCGGCGTGACACGAACGGGTCCCTTCTTCTGCTTGACATGCAGCCCTCACCTTTCATTAACTCCACCACCTCCCTCTGGACCACAACTTCTCTAATGTGCTTTCTCACATATCCAGCGCCTTCCCAGGAACTGTGCGGCAGTCCTGAATTTAAGCTGTTTAGTTGTTTTAGTGTTAAAATACATGTGGGCATGCTGGAGGAGAATGTAAGATCTAGTAGCGGACAGCTTAACGAACCAGCAGGGGGCGCGACGGTTAAGGAACTGACCTAACTGATCCACAGTCAAACACCTAGGAAAGTTATTGCTGTGGAAACATTCAGCTGAGACTCCTACCATGAACTGCTTCTGTAACAATATCCTGGTGAATAAACAGGAAACTGTAAACATCTGAGCTATAGAAGCTGCTTTTAATATGAGGCTCGTTTAAGCAGCTAAATGGTGGTGTGATGTAATCCCCTGTAAGAAAGCTGACTGTAACAGTGGACAGTCAGGGAGGAGGAAAGTGGGGGGGAAAGCGAGCTGTGAGAACGCCCAGATCACAGCAAAACTACCCTGACTATTATGGGCTATCCTGATATACTCTTTGAGATCTTCTAGGAAATGCTTATGGGGATAAGCAGATATCGTACTGTGATCATCAGTTAACATCACACTGGGTTAAATACATATGATCATCATTATTACATTATTGTTTGGACCATATCTTTTGTTTAGCAGTCTCCTCTTGACATGAGGAATGTGCCGCCGTTTAATAGGCCAATGAGAGCACGGTTTGAGGAACCGTCAGACAAAGAAGGGCAGTGTGATGAATATTCATTAATGTTGCTGCTTCTAGATGGTGCCTGTGGTGTGAATCAGGCTGAAATTAATTTTAGGGTTACAATTACTTTTATACGATGCGTTGCATTTGTGATTTAAAAATGAAGAAGAATTTGTAAATTTGTTGTTGCTTGGAAACAATTCTAAGTGATTCGGAATGAAAATGGATGGAGAAAAACATTGAGACCATGCTCAGATAGATGTGTGCTGATGTGAAATGAATAAGCGAATAAAAATGTGGGCACTCTGAGGTACCGTTCTATAATAACGTATATTTGGAATATATCTGGAATTTGAATAGGCTAAAAATAACACTTTATTCAATGCATTCATCATAATTCCAGTGATGTCTGGGGGAACAGAAATTGGCACATGAAAGAAAGGTAAGATACTGTGTCAATTATTTACTGGAAAATGAGTGAAAAAGACGACTGGAAAAATATGCAATGTGTCATATAACACTGGGTAAAAACTGGAACAGTTCTGTGGGGTAAAAATGTTAGTGTCTTTCTGTCCTGTGCACTCAGAAGCTCCAGCTGCGAGCGCGCCAGGTCATGGCGGCCCCACGCGGACAGCTCCATAACGGTAGATCACTGATAGCACACCCTGACATGCCATTAACTGCTATCATCCTGCACCAGGCTTTGTCCTACAAATGCTGCTGACCGCTGAGGCTATGCCGCTAGCATACCTTTTGTCTGCAGGCACCGCCACGCAACAGACGCTCTTAACCACTAACACTCCACCGCATACAAACGCCACTTAGTGGCACGTCAAACCCATAGCCTAGCAGGTGGTAAGGCTCCCGGGGATGAAGTCCTGCCTGTGTTCATGCTACAGACAGCGGGAGGACATACCGCAGTCGGGTAAAAATATTCATCTTAGATCTGAAGGACTTCAGCCAGAAGAAGGCTCTTGTTTGTTTGGTTTGCAGGGGTCTCGTGAAGTGGGGGGCTGGGGGGTGCAGATGGATAATAGAACAGCCCACCTGTGAGAGTCAGATCTGGCTGTGTATTTGACCTCACCCTCTCCCTCCCATGGATACTGAGATACAAAGCAACACTGGATGAGTGTTACTGTCAAAACCCTACACAGTAAATAAGTGTTATTTCAAAATGGCTTTTGGCATGATGGTGCAAAGGACATAAATATATATCTATAACAACACACACACACACACATCTGGCAGCGCTGGTGCTAGCTGAGATACCGGCGAACACTGGGATGTATATTTTTGAGAAGATACACTTGAGAAAGCGCAGACACCTTTAAAAATTCATGGGGGCGTCAAAGGAAGCAACCTTCTGACAGGTGTGATGAGGATGATCACATTCAGCGGATCTTAAAATTTCAAACCATAGTAAAATCAATGATTCACCACAGGGGAATCAGCAGGAAAAAGCAATCCCAACAATAACAACAGCAACTGTTTCAAAGTATTTCATTATACATACAAGAAGTATGGAAAATGCACAAAATATTCAAGATTTCATCTCGGCACAAATGGATCCGCAGAAAACCGAATGGAAATGGCGGCCTTGCATTAACCCTGAAACCGGGACTCATTTGTTACCTGGTGACGTGAAGGTTTAGTGATACAGAAAGGACATGAAAACCAGCGCGGCTTTCCTGGCGGAGACAGACAGGGGTCCTGCTCAGGACGGGGTTATTCCAGCTCCATTAAGCTTTACGGCAAATTCCAGCCTAATACCTGCATCGCCATAGGATTCAGTGGAGTGAAAATGGTTAAGGACATGGGGTTCGACGCCTCTACCGAGGCTTTAGGGTCACTCAGGCTACAGCCATTAGCGCCCATGTGAAAACACACACACACATACTCACATCGAGAGCAAGAAATGCAAATTGTGTTGGGTAATGTTTTATTAACAAGGCAATAAGGTTTAGAGAGGGCCTCAGTGAGCTGGCGGACTGGAGCCCAGTCAGGCGTACGTGACCTTGCTATTTCCACTCACATGGAGAGCGCGCATTGGGCTGGGGCGGCCGCTTTGGTGATCCGGTCTGTCACAAGAGCACAGCGCTTTCTGAATGCTGGCGCCCTGCACTTCCCGTACAGTACGGACACATCAGCTGACCGGGGGCCCCTAGCAACCTACACGTGCTCCGTTTCCAGTACACCGGCCCCTCAGATCTTATAACATGCCAGTCAGATATGATCAGCCAGCAGGTGAACTGTGATTACCCTAAGATTCACCGTCATGTCCAGTTTAATATTCTGCGCGGCTCATAATTGCACTTGTTTGGTTAGCAGGCTGGGGGAAAATACTAATGTACGACAATAACTGCCCCCCCCCCCAAAAAAAAGGCTAGTTACTGGATTAAAACGATTGACCAGGAAAGTGTATAGCAAGGGCGACCCATGACTTCAGCTTCGGCGTTTCATCTACTATGTGGAAATTGAAGTGACAGTCTGGTCATGCATCATGTGAAGAAGCTCAGACTACGGATCAGGACAAGTCAGCTTCATCCTCTCTCCTGTAGCCGCAGGAGATTTACAGGCACAGCAAACCGTTTATCCTTTTATGTTTGACGTCTCCTTCTCCTATAACTACTTCTTGGTGAATAATGGTTTCCTGTAGCTAATGAGACACAGGAATTAGCTGCCTCAGCCACCTCTAGCCTCATCTTTAGGTGCTGACCTCCTGTACCCAGTGATGACCTGGCTACGGTCCCACATAGTTATTTAAAGAGGGTAGGTGCTGATGCTGGTCACCCAGCTGAGGCGAGACAGGCTAATGATCTGGGTCTTTCAGCTGAGTTCTTCTCAGCTAAAATTTAAGACTTAGAATTTTTTTAACTTGTGGTTCGTGCTGTTTGATTGCTTGTTCTCACTTTGGCTTGGAATCCTTGGAGGGATCATGTCAGTTGTCTTTCAGCCGATGGTGAACGAGGAGATAGTAGGGAAGTGGAGCAATGTGGGGTGATACCTGTTCTCTATGGGCAATGCGGGGTGATACCTGTTCTCTATGGGCAATGCGGGGTGATACCTGTTCTCTATGGGCAAGTACTTGGGCTGGTGTTTAAAAATGTTCTTCTCAAACCATTTTTTGTGAATGTCTTTGATCTTACAAAGATCCATGGGTTCACTCTGCCGTAAACTTTGATGTCTTCAACTTTCAGAATCTGGTTCTTGCTGTTTCTTTGGATCCTCTCCAGACCACACACTGGACACTGGAGGTATAGATGCAAGGAAGCCAGCGGTGACATCAGTGCAGTGCGAGGCCAGACCAACTGTATACACACTCGCATTCGCTTCTTCCCAATATCTGAAAACATGTTTGTGAACAGAAATTCTGTCTGTTGGTGACACATTTCCCAAAAACCGGGGAAGGAGCGCTGAAGGAGTGTTCACACACAATCCTGCATGCCATTCATGACACCTACAGAATGGACAGTGTAGGGATTGAAAAGTAGGGAGTTGAAAAATTTGCTTCAAAGTGCACAGCTGTAAAAATGGACACAAACGGTGAATATTTTATTGGATAGGAATGTTTACTAGGAAGTCAGGTAATGTATCAGATCATCTCCTAACATGTGACTCAGTCTCCCCTGATGAGCACCCAAACCTTAAAAAGCCATCTGCAGAGGAGCTCTGAACCACACAAGTGGATGAGAAGTGAATGTACCACATTAGCTACTATGTTCAGACAGAATCACACCTCATGTCGCTTGATAGGGACAGACAGCGAAATTGCAGCCAACTGTCTCCCCGAAACTAACCCCAGACACACATAAGTCTTTTTATAATGAAGACATGTCTACTACAATCCGGCAGGACCGAGATAGACAGAGTGGCAGCATTCTAGCGTGGGGCTACTTAGCTGAACATGTAGCTGAACATCTCACTGACAGCGAGATGTGCGTTTAGGGCCGAGGGCAACTGAACACCACCTGCGGCTCCAGGCTGCTTGTACCCTCCACCGCCCCCATCAGGGGAGATGGTGCTTTGGACCAAAACTGGTACTACCCCCCCCCCCCCAATGGTCAGTAGTTAAAGCACTTGTATGTTAGGCAGATGCTGTATGGAGTAGGGCGGAGGGGGTGCATCAAACCCCAGGCCCATCAAGCCAGGGGGGCCAATGAAAAATTTACCAAAGGGGAACCCCCCCCCCCCCCTTATCCAGCAGATTTTACTGAGTGCTCATTTTTTGTAAAGGATGATCACACAAAATTTGCAATAATGTACAGCGGACCCCCACACCCCAGGTTGCCAAATTCTCCCTGGGTCACCCCCATCCCCCCTCCCCCCTCATCCACCCCTGACTGCCTGTAGGGTGTGGGGTGGGTATGGCGGCGAGGAGGCAGGCTAAGGATTCGCTATAACGTTACCGCGGCCCGGAGAGAGCAGCGGCGTTCCTCTACCGCTCACCAGGGAAATATTTTATCTTTTTAAAGGCAAAACCTCATGAAGAGGAATCCCCGAGCGCATAATGAGTGAAGCGGG
>JAODKC010000137.1:7112741-7134415 GCA_026777985.1 Mormyrops attenuatus
CCCCCCCCCCCCCCCCCCCCCCCCCCCCCCCCCCCCCCCCCCCCCCCCCCCCCCCCCCCCCCCCCCCCCCTGCTCAGTGCCCGCCAGCTCCTGCTCTAGTTGAAAGCACGACCTTGCCTGCCTAGATGACGGCGGGAACCGGCGCACTTAAGATCACCGCCTTTGTTATTCATGTGGCCCCTTGATTTTGGTCGACCGGCCCACATTTTTAATGTCAGCGTATCTAATTTGGACGTCTGCAGTTTGAGAGGTGATGTTCTCTCGCTGCATTTTTAATACCGGCCGCCTCTTTGTCGAGCCGCCCGCCTCTAACTGGCGGCACATCTGGCTCGCTCGTGTGACCGGTGTGTGACGCCAGAAGATTCCAGAGCCCTCTCGCCGCACGCAGCCAACCACAAGTGGGCTTTTCCTCACCACCTTCTTGGCCAGGTAGTCTGAGCAAAGTGGGAAGGCAGGGGAAGAACCCCTGGTTAGCAAACTCACTCGCCAGCCTTTTACAGGAGAGAGAGGGAGCAAGTAAGAAGGAGAAGAGGAACTGAGAGAAGTTTTAATAATGCAACGGCAGCCCCCACAATCTCAAAGTTAACCTGCAGCACCAATTAGTATGAAATATTCAGGTAGGCGTAACTCCTCAGCGACACGGGGACCCAGTCGCGGGGCCACGCTGCGCGGGGCGGCCTTGCGTCGGGCGCCTGGGGGCCTCGGGCTCCTTTCACGGCCACTTACTGCTCCAGAAGGAAGGGCCTGATAAGGAGCCAGGCTGTTTGACTGCATCTTTCTGCAGACAGAGAAAAGTTAAAACACAGAAGAGATGTTCACTGCTAAAAATCAGCATGGATTTCACCCCATGCTTTAAAATTGTAGCCGATGGCAAAGTGGTTAAGGAACCGACCAATGAAAGTACAGGAGGAGGAGCCAAGGAGCGTGCACTGATTACGGACAGCAAATCAATTTAGGTTGGAATCACTTACTGGGATGTGAACCAGGAACCTCAAAGTGGTTCCTTAACCACAGCAGCACCTGAAAATGATGAGACCTTACATGTCCTTAGGCCATCTGTGCAGAACGAAGATGGACGTTGCTTTCACTCATTGTTCGCCATTTCCCTCTATCCTTACTTCATTAAGTTTGGAATGTATCCTGTTAGTCAGAATTATGCAAAACCATGTCATGTTCTTTGGAAGATTTGTCCATTATGCCCCGGGAGAAAGGCACATTTCCATAGCACTCAGACTAAGGGGAGGGGTGCTGTTGGGGGTGGGGGGGGCTGATTGAGGATACATCGCCCCTTTTGGTTTGGGTTGGAATGGGGGTGGTGAAGGGCTGATTCCACATTTATCTGGAGTGCCCCCCCCAGGACACTGGCATCCGATCAGCATTCTTGACACCCTCACACTCCTCCGCTGCATCCGCTTCTGCCAGCGGTGACAAATTTCTTGCTGTCCGCACTGAGCCGGGCCACCCCCCCGCAGTTCGACCCCCCCCAACCCCCCAATAAGTCGTCTTCTGACCGTGACAGCTGGGCAATGAGGCTCATGTGTTTCTTTTTCATGGCAACCCAGAGAGACGACTGTGAAGAGAGGAGAGGGGAGAGAAATGAAACATCACAAGACCGACCCATAAAAGGTCTCTGGGATTCTTGGACCTTCAGAGGGTATTTGGAGCATAGTCCAATCACCAGTGTACAGAAGACCCCCATGGACACACAGCCCCTGGACAGCTATCCTGTCCCAGTCGCTGCCCTAGACAAACTGAGCCGGGCCTGGGCCCAGTAATCCACAAGCCATTTTATTGTTTTTTTTCTCATTTGTTTCGCTTTCTTGTGGGATGCGTTTATCCTTTTATTCAGACCTGTTTATACAGCTTGCATGTTTATACATTGCATATGGTTTAGTTAATTGACCCGAGGCCTCTATTCCAGCCGGTCCCACGGGCTCTGAAGGTGTGAGGGATGCCAGTAGTCATTTACGTTTTCTCATGCCCAAATATTGAACCGTTGTGTGGTGCGCATTAAGATTTCCGTCACATAATCAGTAGCTCCAGTCACACTCAGACTCAGAAAACTGCACAGGAAACTGAGGTGACTGACAATACAAATAATTATTCAGTAGCGCAATTAAAGAGTAGCTGAACAGGGAAGGTCCTCTCCTATCACGGTTCCTGAGGATTGTGCGTCATTTGCATGAGTGCCTCTGTTGCCCCCTCCTGGTACAACACGATACTGCACCAGAGTGATAATACAGTCGGTCTGGCGCTTTTAGTGCGAGGCAGGCTTGTCTCTTCGAAACTGACCTTCCCGACAAATACTGAACCCCGCAGTCATTCCACATTCCACAGGCGCCAGTCCCATTGGCCTTTTTAAGTGTTTCCTGAAATTACGCTGAGGAGTAATTAATTTCCCTCTGAACATTTTGTGCCTGCGCACCAGCGAGCACTACATACTGGACAAGGTCACAGTAACCTCATGTGGCGGTTTTCATGATTGATTCATCGGCGTGTGGAATCCATTTGAAATAGAGGACAGCCCTTCGTTATGGCCTGACAGCAGTTTATGGTGAAACCCAAAGTAAAATTGCTATATACCTAAACGGCTAAAGCCATCCATAAAGACAGATGCACGAAAAAGTTAAACGCTGACAACGTTCTGTCAACGTCTCGAGTTAGTCGGTGGAGTCACGCCGCACGTCCACTGGGCTCCGTGCCGCAGCCGGCTGAGTGTTTATCTCTGTGTCCCCCGGACCTGAAAGCCCTGTAGTAATATCTCACTTTACCAGGGGTGCAAGGAGATAGCAGCTCTCTCCATTATAGTTATAATACAGATACACCCCTCTATACGAGGGTTACAGTACAGGAACAAGCCTCTTTATCAGTACTGGAGGCTGCTACCATCTTTTTAAGAACAAAGTCCCAATTCTTAACCCTTAAATTATACACCAAGTTGATCCTGGCTTGTCTTATGATGTCAGTATCTGCTGTGCTGAGTGTTCAATATGCTCGCCAATTTAACTGTGTGGATAAAAAGGTCAGCAAGGTCAATACTGACCTCAGAGTATTTCCCGATCTGAGGTTCTGAAGAGCCGAAGTCCTGCAGATTGCAGAGAAAACGCTTTAATAGGCTGGTGAGATGACCTACGACATAAATAATTACAGGAATGAAGTATTTCAGGGTTGATCTCACCTGTTTACTGCTGGGAACTGCACTGGAGGGTGTGTAAACCACTATACGAATAAAACGGTAAGATTAGCATCGCGTTTGTGTGGAAGGTTCTCCGTGATACTCCGTATATGGGCATTTTCTTGCATTTTAGCGAAACACAGAAGTGTTCATGATGAACAGGTCCACGTGGGCAGATCCCGGCTGTAATGGCCCGACTGAAGCCATTTCCAACAGGAAGCTGCTGCTGTGATGAAGCGGGCCAGCTCACTGAAAAAGGACGCGCTTACAGAGATACGCGTTTGTGTTTTGATAGCCGACTAGGTATGAATCGGTTCTGGCACAACATAACCCTGGCGACTGCTGTCACTGCGCCTGGAGGCAGATGCGACCTACTAGAATGGCACATCACCAGGGGATACCAATTACAGCTCATCCCGGAGGTGCGGCGAGAGCCGTCGCAGCTCTTTCTTCTGACGATCTGAGTTGCTTCTGCTTGTCGCTGAGCCCGGGCAGCTCACCGCAATGGTCCCCATATGTTCCTCAGGCAGCCGCAGTGTTACTGCCAAATGATCATGTTCTCGACATGAAAAAAGACTGTAAAACAGGTAATAAAGTCTGCGTCTTTCAGCCCTTTATTGCCAGACAAAATAAGGAATGTTATATACAGGACATTGTCACTAGTGATGGGAAGATGGCAGAATAAAAGCCGACAGATGCACACTGAATTTAGTAAACATGTCCAACTGTGTGAATGTTTAAGAATATACAGACTAATGTTCCGTGCCTGTTCCGTGCCTTGCTTGAACAAATGTGTCAGCTAAGCAAATAAATAATAACGACGACGAAGATAGTAATAATAATTTTCAATGCCATATTTGCACACTTTATAGCAATGGAAGAAAAGATGCCCCCCCTCCCCCAATCTGACTGTTTGTTGCAGTAACCCTATTCATAGCATGATGATCTGGAATGCCATAACTAGAGGGTGAACCAATTATCTCTGTTTTTACGAACACTGAATAATTGTGTTGTTCCACTAGTTAACCAAGGAGTGTCTTTGTTTTCTGCTATGGGTTGCTTATCGCCGCTATTAAAAAAAACATCCTGAAAGGTTTGGGGGCACAGAGAAGATAGCAAGGGCTTGTTCTAATTTGTTCTGATTACAAAGAGCAAACCAAAAGTAATTAAAATGTGGTATCTTGTGCAAAGAAAACTACTGTATTTGTGTCTAGAGTAAGTCAGTACAGTCGACAGTACTGGCCTTCTACCAGGGCCACACACACACACTCACACTCTCTCTCTCTGAGCACACACACACACACTCTCTCTCTCTCTGAACACACACACTCACTCTCTCTAAGCACACACACACACACTCTCTCTCTGAACACACACACACACATACACATACACACACACAGACAGACACACTCTCGCTCACACACACCTCCCCAAACCCCCTCAACACTTCACACCAAGACACCTTTATTCACATATATCACACTCTGTTTTACTATGAAAAAGTCAATAATTTTTATTCATATTCCAACAAAACATAAGAACAATGAAAAACTGAAAGCAAGAAAATATTACCGCACTGTCAGTTTTGTGAAAGCAGACGGAAATGTAAGAAGGGCATCTCTGGACCATCTGCTTCTCAGAAGTTATTATGTTTGAGGGGACATCTTCTCAAAATCTGTCGACACGAGTATAGTAAAACCATGTAAAACACATGTGCGCCTGCCCAGCTGTCCCCAGACACCGGCCAGCACCAACCCACTGCAGACAGAGTTCACGCTGGGATTCCAGCTGACTGAGTCCTTTCCAGGCTGGAAAAAACCTTGTGAAGATAAAAAATGACACAACAAGGAAAGCTGTTCGTTGGCACTCAAGTGCTCTCCCAATTGGAGAGTTTTGCCGACTGGTCCCAGGTCAGAACTGACCTTACACGCCTCCTTCACTGATTACTGTGTGATATGCCATACAAACGGCCCCGCATGCAGCAGTAAAACGAATAAATGAAAATTCAAAAGGGCATCATTAACAAGAGGAACAACTTCAGATCTCTGTGTGATCCCTCGCTGTTGCTCTGATTAATTAGCATTCTAATTTAAATAGCCAAAACAGGCTGCAGCTTCCACCTGCGATGGCGCCTCTACGGATGGAATTAGGATTTACGGCAGGCCTGCCATTGTTGGAGAATAATCGCAAGCTTTGGGGACAGTCTTCCTATCGATATACCGGCCATCGGTGAAGCGAAATCCCAACAGGCCTGCAGACACCACATGTTATGAAACCGACATCGACTCGACTCTCAGAGAACTGGAATATTCCGGAAGAGCCAACAGGCTGCCAATGGGGACAAACCCGGGAGAGCTGAGCCGTGTAAAAGCCCGCCCCCCAGGCATTCTGGGTCTGACTTCTGACCTCCCTATTGGGTAGAGAGTACAGGAAAGGAAAATGTCACCACTCAACTGCTCAAGGCCTTCATATCAAGGAGCCCAAATATGAGCATTTGGACAAAATGTGTAAATCACAAGGTGGTAATACTGCTAGTTGGGATCATACAGTCACTAATGCTTCACCAAACACTCAAACACACATTCATGTACACAAACATAAACCCACGATCATGTAGTGGTGACAAACTGAATTACTTCTAATTTGGAGGTGAAATAAAAGACCTGGTTACTGGGTTTCCAGAAATAAGCTGAACCACTTTAACAAGCAGTGGTTTCCTTCCCAATACACAAACACAACAAGCCCCCCAACAGGTCTTATGAAGACTTGTGGGATTTTTCCTCTGTCGCAAAGCAACATTTACGAAGTAGATGGCGTCGCTGGACCTGATGTACTTTTGTTCTGTTCATCTTTCTTTGAATCTGCCGTAAACAAACTCTAACATATAGAGTTTAACACATAAAAATAAACAGTACCAGTCAAAAATCTGGATACGCCAAGCTGCCTACAAAGGAGAGTGATAGTATCGTATCACATGACCTGGCCACCTGACTTAAACATGGTTTCGGAGGAGTTTGACCAGAGAGTGAAGGAAAAGCGGCCAATGAGAGCTCAGCATATGTGTGGGAGCTCCTTCAGGACGGCTGGAAAAGCGGCCAATGAGAGCTCAGCATATGTGTGGGAGCTCCTTCAGGATGGCTGGAAAAGCGGCCAATGAGAGCTCAGCATATGTGTGGCAGCTCCTTCAGGATGGCTGGAAAAGCATCTCAGGAGGCCACCTCATGGAACTGGGATAGAGGAGACAGTAGGGTCAGCTGGTCCCTGGAGCGACTGCCCAATGGTGGGATCACTCTGCCAATAACGGGATTGGAACCGGCAACCTTCTGAGTCCACTGAGTACAACTTCAGACCTCCCTCTACCCAGCCACCTCTGCTAACTCTTCGGGGGGGATGCCAAGGCGTTCCCAGGCCAGCTGAGAGATATAAAACCTCCAGCGTGTCCTGGGTCTGCCCCGGGGCCCCCTCCCTGTAGGACATGCATGGAAAACCTCTCCGGGTAGCCGCCCAGGAGGCATCCGCGCCAGGTGTCCAAACCACCTCAACTGGCTCCTGTCGATGTGGAGGAGCAGCGATTCTACTCTGAGACTCTCCCGGATATCTGATCTTCTCACCCTATCTCTAAGGGAGAGCCCAGACACCCTGCAGAGAAACCTCATTTCGGCCGCCTGTATCCGCGATCTCATTCTTTCGGTCATTACCCATAGCTCATGACCATAGGTGAGGGTAGGAACGAAGATGGACCAATAGACCGAGAGCTTTGCTTTCCGGCTCAGTTCTTTCTTAGCCATGATGAACCGGTTAAGCACCTGCAAAACTGCAGATTCCGCTCCGATCCGTCTGTCCAGCTCTCGATCTCGTCCACTCTCACTCGTGAACGAGACCCCAAGATACTTGAACTCCTCCACTTGAGGCAGTACCTCCTCCCTGACCTGAAGAGGGCAATCCACCCGTTTCCCGCGCTGAGAATAACCCCAGAGCACACTGGAGCTCCCCAGCAGATGAATCCAACAGCACCAAGTCATCCACAAAAACCAGTGACGCAATGCTGAGGCCACTAATTCCATATGTTATTTTATAGTTTTGATTTCTTTATAATTACTCTAAAGTATAGAGAATAGTACAAATAAACCTTTCTGTGGGTCGGTGTGTCCCATTTCACTGATAAAGTATCTATTTGTATATACTGTGTGTGTGTATATATATATATATATATATAGATTGTGTGTGTGTGTGTGTGTGTGTGTATGTGTATAAAAAAATATAAAATGTGCACAAAATATATATAAAATGTATACAAAAATGACCTTTAAAATGATTAATGCCGGATATGGTGTCATAAACTTAAAGCTGACGTAATGTATATGCTGTCTTGTTTTAAAAAATGAGCCAATGTGACGTTTCCTGTGAGTTTGTTGCCCTCTAATGGCCAAACGTAGTTATTTCCTAGTAACCTACACTACATCCCTATCTGTTCGTTTTGCCATAAATGCATCGCATCTATCCGTCTTCCAGCGGCTTATTCTAATCACGACAGGAGAAATTCAGAATCAAAATAAGCATATATTAATACTGATGTTAAATGTGGGTCCGAAAGTTTCTTTTAAACCTCCAGATTGATTACCATACCTCTGCTGTTTCTGGGCTAAAATAACTGTCGTTGTATTTTATTCGGTGATAATATATGGTCACCTGCATCAATGGAACATTTGTACCTTTACCGGCTTAACTGACTCTGACCATTTTTTCATATTTAATCAGATGGATTTTTACTGGATCATTTTGGTTTAAGAACCTCTTTCATGGGAAACTTTACGGTCAATATTTTTAGGCAATATGCCCCCCGCTGGCCCTAAATGAAAGGAAAAACATAAATAAATATGTACTTTGTAATCCTATGTTTATCAACTGCTTGCGATAATAAAAAAAGAATAGATGTAATACAAAGTTTGGTGAAAGTTGGTAGCGTACAGGGGACCATTGACCAGGCCACGGGAGGGTAAGTTCGCCATTTTCTCATCACTAGGGGGCCGTAGTTACGTTGTACTGAAATGGTCCAGTGAACTTCCCAAGTCTGAAGACATCTTGAAAGATCTTAAACTTGTCCGTACACAGACAAACGTGTCCATGGCAAGACACGTCTGTGTCCGTATATCAGCTAGATTGCTGAATAAATAGTTTCATCCAAGATTAATTATATAATTTGGAAGTGTTTAACTTTTGATATAAACTTCCTCAACAGGATGTTTACTAAAGCAATTCCTCTTTTCTGAAGGCGTGTCGGCTATTGTTCCGGTTAGGAGCTGAGCCCTAATCAAGAACAAAGGATCTAATCAGTCCCTACGCTGAATATCAGATCGGACAGCAGAGACCTGTCCCTGCGATAATGACAAAGCCCCAGCCATGTCCCTCCCCATGCGGGATAAAAAAAAAAAAAGCAGAGAGGAGGACACCCAGATTCCACTCATTGGAGGAATCGACTGTCCATCAAATCATCTCGACGTATAATTGGGTGAGGGCGGGGCGAAACTCGCACTCATTCAGAGCCGGCACCTTGTGTCTCCCAACCGTATTACGCCCGGGGGGGCACCTTGGGAAAAACAAACATGCCTGGTTATGGCTCCCTCGTTGTGGGTTTAACTTATCCTCATTTAACCTTTCCCAGCACCTTTCACCCAAGTTTTTACTGAGTGTTTTAAAGACGAAGAACAGGGGAGGGAAAAAATAAAGCTGTCAAAGTAATAAACAGGCGCTACACACAAGCCCGTCCCCATGTTGGGGGGGGGGGAGGGGCGCGGCTGCTGATTTAAAAAAGACCTCTTACCTTACCGCTAGGAAGCAAAGTACGCCGTGTACTTTCTGCGGCGTGTGCCAACTGCAGGACACGCCTGGAAAAACTGCCCCGGGGGGTGGAAGAGGCATGGGGGGTGGGGGTGGGGGTGCGTGGGCCTGTGATCTTCTGAGAAACATGCACCGACACGTGGTCTTCATGCCGTACGTTATTGTTGCACAGGTAACACGTGGGAAGGGCCACAGGGCTCCGCTGGCCGCTGCCAGTCCGACGCCCGCTGTTGTGTTTCCGAGAAGCTGGAGATTCCGGCGTGAATATCTGCTGATGTTCTGCTGGGGAATTCAGCAGGTAGCTGATGAATACTGGCTAATCTACCGGGGCTCTGTGAAGCTGTACCCTTAAGCATATCATTGAACAGCGTCGGTAAATATTAAGTTGCATACTGTTAACAAGCAGCGTGACAAAAATGTGGGCTTTGTCTAACTGTGCCTAGTGCAGGAAGACGTTCCCATTGCATCAGGATCAGGCTGCCCTGTTCTGTCAGTGAGCACACAGGGGTGCGCAGTACTGTTGTACAAGACTATTTTATTTAAAAGCTAGGATCACTTTACTCCTGATTGGGTGACCCTGCGCTGTGACCCATATGCCTTCCCTTGTCTGTATATGTGCCTCTGAGTCTGAGTGAGATGGGAAGCGAAAGAATAATTTTCCCACAGGGATGAAGAAAGAAAGTATCACTATTCTATTGTATCCTATTATAATCTGCTGTGTCACTGGTAAGCCCTTGATGTGTCACCCTAATTGCTTAGAAGTACATTGTCATTTCTTATGCTGCTGAAATTGTATTTAAATATTGTTGAATTTTTGCATTTAAATGTTATACTTCTATATAGTTTTGTGCCAGAAAAGGGTCATCACATTCAGGGTCCCGGAACCGCACTAAATGCTGAGTTATTTCTGTAAAATGCTGTGCAGTGAACTTCGAGGCAGTGAAACTAATGTATTGTGTGTTTAGGAGCAGAGTGACTCCTGCGTACCTGTGGCCCTTAACACCGGGGCTGCCTGATCCGCACTCACTCCACCTAAGTCAGGCTGTGAGTCACGTCTCTCAGCTACATCTCCTGGTCCCTCAAGCCACCCCAGACTCGGCTGACAGTGAAGCCAGCTCTGAAGGCTTGGGGGACGCCGGGGAACAGCCAGGTCTGTAAAATGAAAAGAAACAGAAGTGCAGGAGCCTTGAGAACGCTTTACAAAGTGGGGAGTCAGTGTCAGGTGTTTCCCTCAGAAGTTATAACCAAGAGAGAGACAAAAACTAGCAACCACTTTAAAAATTTAAAAGGTCTCACTCCACAGTGGTTTCAGCAGTAGCAGGCCCTGCTAGTACTTAAATGTGATCCATTTGGTATTTATTGCAGATTTGTGATGATATATTGAGGTTATATTAATCTTATCAGCACAGTGTTTTCCCTCATGTATATTTTCAGTGGTGTTGGGTACAGGAGGTGTAAATAGCTGTAAAATAGGGTCTGACTCATCATGAACCAAATGCAACAGGGCAATGGCCTCTGCAGAAAATAAAACAATTGATTTTATCTAATGGGCGGCTCAGCGGCCTGGAGCTTTGAATCCTGCCCATAGTGTGTGTGTGTGTGTGTGTGTGTGTGTGTGTGTGTGTGTGTGTGTGTGAAGTTTACATGTTCTCAGGTTTTCTACCACAGTCCAAAAAAATGCAGGGAGGCTAAATGACATCCCTAAAGTGTGTGTGTCTATTTTTATAAAAATCTCTGACTACAATCAAAAAACTATAAATGTCAAAAGTCTTGTATTTTGTTTGGTTACTTATGGTTAAGGGTAGGGCTGGGGGGGGGGGGGGTTAAGGTTAGGGTTAAGGGTAGGGCTGGGTAGTGGTTAGGTTCATCACAAAGATATGTTTACAGGTCTGTGTATGTGTGTGTTACTGGATAAGCAAATGGAAGATAGATGGATGATTGGTTTTAGTTTTATTTAATAAAGATTATAACCATAACCAAGTTACCATTACAGAATCAATACAGATAAACAGCACTGAGGCTGGTAAAACTTACCCATGTTCACCCCTTTTTATAATGGTGACTGAGTGAAACCTTTGGAATACAGTCTGACATAATGTCTGTTAATGTACTGATCATGAGTCACAAGCCAGGGCCCAACTCAAAAAACAAGGAGAACATGGGGCCTGGCTGCTGCCAGTCCTGTGACGGCTCGTTTAAAGCCTGCCGAAGATCCTGCCAGAATCCGCAAGGACCAGCATCAGGCAGCGCCACTGTAACCCTGGGCCCGCTCTCTCCCGGCAGGCTCGCCGGACCCCCTGTGGCACTGGGCCCGCTCTCTCCCGGCAAGCTCGCCGGACCCGCTGTGGCCCTGGGCCCGCTCTCTCCCGGCAAGCTCGCCGGACCCACCGTAACATTCTGAACAGGGAGGTCAGCCCGGGTGGCCTCTGGCCCACCTGGCAACCCTGATATTGCTTCCTTTTGGGCCCCCCAGAACAGTTCGCCAGCCATGCCACTGCTGGCCAGTTGTGTGCCAGTCCTATACATAGACCGGGCAATTTCCGAATATGGCCCGCAAGGTACCATCAACTGAGAGAAATACCTTATTAAATCATCACCCACCCATGCCACCCATCTTCATTTTAACTACCATGACATTAGCCTGAGCCTCAAAGCCTGCAGCTCGGTTGGCATAAACAATCTCTGCTCTGCTACACATGTCTGCTTGTGACACAGAGATGTACTTTGGCTGTGTGCGCTACAGATCTGCTGACGATGGCTCTCAGAGCTGTTGTCCCTACTGCTGGACCTGCTGACCTTGGCATTGGAGAGGAGCCAAAGAGTGAGTGAAGGAGATGTGTGCATGTGTATGCATGAGTGTGTGGACAGGCGCAGGTGTTTTATAACCTACAGTAAACATAGTGGCTTGGCTCACCCTCTGGCAGGCATCCAAGACTGTGGGGCACGGAGGACACCGTAGAAACACGTGGATCTGCTGACCAAAACACCCACTGCTCTGGCCTGCAATGTGACTGAGCAGCTCTGGCAGACCGCTATTGGCTAATGTTGCTATCAACTGTGAGCTCACTGACCATAATGGGCTGAACCTTCCTCTCTGCACTCCAAGCTGGCTGATAGATAAGGACTAAGCTTGCTAGTATTACTAACTGTTGCAAGTTCACCGGTGGACAAGCTGTCACAGTAATAAACAGGCAGGGCGTGAAGCGCTACGCACGAGCCCGTCCCCGTGTCTGCTGGAGTCCGGCCACGAGAGTGTAAGGAGGCGCGGCTGCAGATTTGAAAAAGACCTCTTACCTTACCGCTAGACAGTGTTGCTCTCTCTCCTGTAGACCATAGGTTATGAAGCTGTTATGTAATGGTTTCAGGAGAGAGGTCAAAGGTCAGATGTAAGTCTCCATGTCACCCGCTGTTGGTGTCATGTGTGCTTGCTTTCCCTTGTTGTGACAGACCAAGGATTAGTATGATTGTAAGTGAGGTAACTGACAACAATTAAAATCAAATCAGCACATCTTTCAATCCTTTTGTATTTATCGTTTATGAGTGCAAAAAGATAGGGAAATAAAGTAACCTTTCCATAACAGTGGCTGATGGAGTAGTGAGGGTTAGGATTCTGGGCTTGTGATCGGAAGGTTGCCGGTTCAAATCCTGCGGTTGGCAGAGTGATGTCACCATCAGGCCTTTTGAGCGAGGCCCTTAACCCCATTCGCCCCAGGGACTGTCTCATCCTGCTTTCACAACTGTATGTCACTTTGCATAAAAGTGTCTGCTAAATATGACCAAGAAATGCCCATTAGACGATGTATCAATGCTTTAATGTTTCACCCTGACATGCTGCCGTTACTTGAGCCTTCCCCAGCATGCTAAGGCAGGCCTCCACACAGACTGGCCATTGTGAGCCAAAGGCAGCGTCTGCCGCACGTTTGTTTGTTTAACAGCAGGACTGAAGAGGCATATTGTAAATACAGTTGCAGCTACATGAGCCGGTTTTTAAAAGAAAATCACCAGCTGAATGTTGTACATATTTAACTGTTAATTTGACCAGGAGGGAGATGGACTTTGCTTTCACAGTACAAAACATTGTTTGCATTATTGTTGTTTCAGAGCTCTTGGTAAATAGAGATCTTCAAACTCCCTTTGGAAATGGTACCACGACTTAAACACAGCATCTCTACCCTCATCATGGCCATTAGCTGCCCAGCACTGTTGTTGCCGTTGCACACGTGCTATGCAGACATCACTAATCAATCTATACACTGCTGAGCTGTTCATGATATTAGTATAGTGTCCATGAAATAAAAAGCTTTTAGACAACACCATTTCTGAATCATTTTTATGTGACCTTCTATAGAAATAAAGCTTTATCTATTAAAATTGAGCATGTGATGTTACATAAAGTGCGCCTCCAGCAGGCCGTGTGGAGTGTGACGGAATGGGTCCCCTGTAACCAGCCTGGCGACCTGCAGTCACTCCAAATCTGCATTTCCTGCAAGCTCTCATCTGTTTACTCATTTCGCTGCAGATGGAATGTGGATCATCATCTTGGTTACGCTGCTTTTACGATGACGGCCAAAGGCGGCATGTGTGCAGAACGTGAGAAAAATAGAAAACTGCTGACAGTTTAACGTACTGTCTGTAAACTTCCCTCCAAGAACATTTCTGATCTTCTTTGTAGTCTTGCAGAATATTGATTTATTTTTTGTGATAAAGGAATTTAAAAATTACGATTATATACGCTGCTTTAGGGAAACGTGCCATTTTCACCTTGACCTCATGCCTCGAGTTGTACAGGCAATTTCTGTTTCGCTGGATTTCACCACCTACTCTATTTATTGCCATATGTTCTGCCCTGTTTTTATCTCTTACGATGTCCTGTCATGCTGTTGTGTGGCAGCCTTCGGCGGGGGTTGGGGGGGGGGGGCAGAGAGTCTATATAGTCATCTTGCATTTTGCTATTCTGAGTGGGCTGGCTTGTCCCAAAACTGGTTGTTCATAATATTCTTCGTTTCATGTCAGAGACTAAACTGCACAGAGTGCAGGCCCAGATCCAGTGATGATGGTTGTCATTCTCGCACGACACAATGCAGCAGAATTAGGACGAGACGCAGGGGCCATGAAAGTCACCCCCGCTAGACTTGTACAAACAAAAATTGAAAGAAACCCAGTAGGAGCAGGTTTTGCAGAGCTATTGTTGCACATTTGATTTGTGGACGTTCTAGCACTTCAGAGGACTAGAGCATTTGTGGTTTCAGATAATTAGAACTATGCATCTCCAAGCAAGTTTAACCCATGCCTGGAACAACTAATCTCTGTAACTGAAAAACTGATACAGTGAAGATACATACAAAGCAAACAGCTTCTTTTTATGATACTGCTATTCGCAGGTGTATATCTCTTGTCTGATAAAAGAATTTAAGTTACTTTTTTATTGCTTGGACTTGGCACGACTTGTGAATTATTTACAAACATTACATTTAATTACTGGCCCTTACTGCCAAGTCTGGAACAAAGCAGGGGGCCTCAGGTGTCCCATGCAGAAGACTGGAATGGAACATAAAACGAGCACAGTGGTACCTCCCCACCCTGTGTTCCAAGGGATAGCCTGACCGTGGACAAAGTCTTCAGGGTGAGGAAGCAGAATTAGCCTCACAGCTTGGGGTTATACTTCTTCAAGGTGAGATAGAGAGTAAAAGGATCGAGGGATTAGTACCATAGTGATGGCCGTCCTTGTGGCATATTTTACACCAGCAGTAAAAAGACGAGACAAAACAGGATCTCATAAGTATATATAAGGTACATATAAGAAAGTCACGTATAACTACAGACGAAATTTTATCACAAAAGGGGACTGACTACTCCAGGCTTCCTCTTGTAAACAATTCTGGTTCAAAGTGGTCTTAAGGAGTTGTGTCTGAGAACTTCATCAGCATTCTACCACATGTGAGCATCGCATCAGCCAGGATATTTTTGATGTCACGCTACCAACTCAAGAAGATTCTTCCGGATATGTTTTGAAGTCAAGGGTTCTATTACCTTCGGTGCAAACCAAAACAACATCTTCCATGTTTTCCCCCTGGGTTTACAAAATAAAAAGAGAAGCATTTATTCCTACGGTCCATGTCTAACTGTTGTTTTACTTTTCATGTCACAAGGTGGCAGATACATGTTTAGCTATCAACTGTTGATATGTGTTGTCATTCTTGTCAGCTAATTCAGACATCCATGTTATCTTCTAAGCGACTGGATTTTTGTGGGCTGGTTACACATCATCAGAGCATCTTCAATCATTAGGGATTATGAAGTAACCTATTTTGGAATTTTCAGAAGTGATGCCTTGGATTTTTAGCAATCAAGATTAAAACATTCTGATATAACCGTCCACTAAAACCGAACATTGTATCTTCTGTTTAGAAAATATATAAGACCTTTTGCACTATGCAAAAAAGTGAAACAGTAATTAGTGTGTAAGGTTTCCTTTCAAAAGAAAAATGTGCAAGCATTAACTAGTGAGGCGGTGGGGTTGCGTGCCTGGGAAATGAAAATATAGTGGTATCGTTTCCTAAGAGTTTGTTTCAACAGAATTTGTTCTTTTCACGGCCGCAACCACTTCCGGCTAGGCAGATCACTCCACACACACAAACACACACGCACATCGAAAGCAGCCTTAACCACAGGTGTCGTTTAAGTAGTGAAAAGCAGAGAAGAAAATACCATGAAGAGAAGTTACGTTTGGCAGCTTGGCAATTCCACTGGCAGTGCTGCACTAACATCAAAAGGAATAACTGTCGAAATAAGTGCAAGAAACGTCAAGGCCGACCTATTCTTTGTTGCTACTTGTGCATTACCTCTGCAGATATTTGAAGGCGTCACATTCTGGTGTCTGCAGCAAAAAAAAAAAAGAAGGCTTGTAACGGCCTGTCGTTGCCGTAACAAGGTTGCACATTCAAAAATAAACACACCCTGTTTTTTTATTGTAGCCCCTCCCCCCCCCTTGACACAGCAATCGGACAGCTAGAGCATTTCTGTAAGGCTCCCCAGGGGCCCGGGACAGCTGCTGCTGGCCAGAACACAGGAATTGTTGACCTGACATGGCTCCCCTCCCCCCCGGTATATTTCGTAATTAGCGCTTATTGACCAGAAAGGGGTGTGGAGGCTGTCAGCGGGGGCACCTCCAGGAAAACATGGGCAAAACGATCTTACACTGCCGCGCAAACTTAGGAATCCACTTAGAAAATGCTTTATTTTTAGCCACCCGATCTGTGTGGTAAACAAGCGAGCTTGTGGCCCGCGCGTCCAAAGGGGCGAGCCGTGAACCCGGGCAGTGCGGAGGGCCACATGGGCCCCCTGCTCGGCCTTATATGGCTATGAGGGGCGCCGGCGGGCGATCTGCCGCTCGGGTTTCCAGCCCCTGACACCGGGGCGATTCTTAGAAACCCATCCCCTTTACGAATAGAGTCCGGCTATATTTATAATACCTCTCATGGCAATTGTGCTTCCGTGAGAGCTTGGGGCCATAGTGTCAGGCGTTTCATTGGTATACAGCAGCGCTTTTGTCTCCGATTATCTGCCGTTGACACTTTAATCTGGGCGTGCCATACACTGCTTATCGTCGCGGGCCGTTTAACCAAAACACGGACACAGACCCAAACCCAGGCAAGGCAGCGTGCTTTAACCACATCCTGAAACAGCTCATTTATGAAATTAGAGCTTAATCCTCGGAACCAAACCTCACACTGATTTCACACTGAAATGTTAAGTTCGTTTCAAACGACTTATATCAGATTGCACAATTAATCACTACTTCTTAGACCAACGACTACATATGGGCTCCTGCAAGGTTTCCACTAAAACAGCCGGTCTTCATGACCTGCTTTTGTTTCGCTGCCTACGGACGCAGGAGGTCAAGGGCATCCGGTTAAACGTTCAGTCGCTATAACAAAGAGCACAAGATGCTCATGGCCGTTTGTATTTCCATCGATAACACAACATTCCTACATTTATCCATCTCAAACGCCAGATATTTCGGCACTCCGTCTAACTACGACGGCACAGTGGTTACTTGTACAACAGACAGTCTGAACCGAAACCTTTCCATATGAATATTAGATTTTGTACCAATTTCATGGCTTAGATCCTTTTTGTTTCTATAAACAAGACACCCTGCAGTTAAATTATGTAACGCTAGGGCTGACGTTAGATTCTGAAGGACTACGATCTGGCGTCGCAATGGGGGGGATCGGTAAGTCTACAGTCATTGAAAAATAATAAGCAGCATCCAAAATATTGGAATCCTTAATAAGTCGTACTTTCGGGTTATGAAATATGTATTATGTGTGATTCATATACTTTTTTATTAATTACCGTGATAATAATGGGTGTCGTAATTCAGGGCCCATCCCTGCTCAGAATGGTACAATCCGGATTATGCGTCACCCATTGTTTACAAATGAAGCCCGAGGAGTCGCCCTCCGTCGCGCGGCGTGGTCAGAGTAGGGGGGCGCGTTTTTCCACCCCATTCATTTTTAAAAATAAACGGCAGACCCTCGAAAGGACGCCGACATGCCGTATCGGAAGGAGAAGTACATTTTCCTGGAGCAGTCGGTGACGGTGGACTCGAAGGAGGTGGACGCGCTGGTCACGAAGATCGGCGAGGCTTTGCAGCTGCATAACAATGCCGGCGCGAACCCGAAGGCGGCGTCCTGTTTCCACGGACTGAGCGGCACCGGTACCGGCACCGGAAGCGTCACGCAGTCCAACAGCAACAACAACAACAACAACAGCGCGGCGTTGCACAGGCGGACCGGCTGCTGTGTCCGGCTCCGGAACCGGGGACTACGGAGCCGGGCCAGTCCATACACTCTGCCCGGGTCTAGTGATCAGGAGTGGGACCGCTTTAGGACCTGGAACCGTAAGGGGATGGACGTGCCCGGTGAGGAGGATGATCCCCATCGGCTGCTTCAGGAGCTGATTTTGTCTGGGAACCTGATTAAAGAGGCCGTCCGGCGGCTGCAGCTCTCCGCGTCGGAGGGCGTGGATCATGCCAAGTCGGCCGACAGTGTCCACTGCTGACTGGGGCTGCGGGGCCTTTAAAAAATGCCACCTTTTGTTTTGAATGGACCGGATGGCGACGGCAGACGACGTGCTCCCCATTCTGGGGGCTCCGCAGCCTTTTCGCGGAGCAACAGCGGCCGATGTCTGGCTGCCAAGACACACGTGCTATACTCTTAACGAAGTGTAGATTATTTGTACAAGTATGAGATGATGTCCGGAACGGGTCTAAAACAAATGAACTGCCGTTACGGATGGAATGGCGTCCCGTCGCTGTCTGTCTGGGGAGATCGGAGCGACAGCGGTCTTGTTTACACCCCAGCGCAGTCAAGGGCGCCCTCGGGCCGCATAGCCCGTTTGTTTTGGTCCTTTTATATTTAGAAGGGACTGGATCCAAGGTCCTCGTGTCGCCCGTCAAGATGGACTTTAAGGAGCCATGTATTTGTTTCGATGCACGTGGATTTACGGTTTAGACGCCACGCCGTGTCCCGATAGAGAGGACAGGGGAAGTAGTATTTCCACGATTCATCGGATGTTTCTTCGAAATGGGTGGCGCCCGGGGTGGGGGGATCCTGTAAAGCAGGGCTTCTTGGTGCTGACACACTCCGGGTCGGATCCCGTCCTGGGCTTCGGCTGGGTTTGATTCGCACCATGTAAAGTACCGACTGCGTTATGTACGCTTCGCAACGAAGTATATTTTTAAAAACACGTTTCCTGGTTCTTCAGGACCTCGGTGTCTTAAATAAACGGTGTTTTGCAATATCCCCTTGGGCCTTTTTGTTTTGATTTTAAAACGTTTGACTCGGGAGACTTTTTCGATGGTACAAGTAAACTACCAAAGTGTCACGTCAGTAAATAGAGCAGCCACATTTTCCTTAAATATTTTATCTTTCTCGGGTCAAAGTTACCCGTTAAGTTAAGAGCAACCTATATCCATATTTATTGTAATTTCGATTTTTAATTTTTATGCATTCAACACAACTGAAGTCTTGCAAGCAAATATTCTTAAGAAAAGAATATCTCGGTATTCGTTATCCGACGTTGACGGTGTTTGATGAACTTGCAAAAAATGCATATTTATAGTGAAGTGTTTTTCGTCTTACAAATCTACGATTTGATAGTCCACCTTTTTATCCCTAGACGTGAACAGTGTAAAATTTTACCTAGCATCAATTCATTTTAAAATAGTTTAGAAGTAATGACTATCGCACTGTTTAAAAAGTGTATTGGAATAAACACGAACTCCTCTATTTACTATTAGCGTTATGCTCGAGTTACAAGATGCATATATATTTTTGGAATTAACCTCTTCATGCTTTTATGTGAGGTTTCATTAAAGTATAGGGTAGCTTACCCTATTATCACAAATATAAAGACGAGTTTACTTTAAAAATAACACCTGGTGATATATTGCCTTAAAAATATACTCTGCATTCAATTATAGCCAAATATATAATATTAATAACCAGAATCCCAGTTTGTGACCTTGGACTTGACAAATGGCTCAAGGATCAATGGATTAAATGAGGAATATTATGGGAAATGAGACCATTTACAATGATTGAGCAAACACTATTATCCGAAGCCACATACAATTGAAAAAGCAGCGATAACCAATCCCTGGAGCGGCTGGGGTTGAGGGCAAGCTCAAGGACCCAGCTATGCTGGCCGGACATGAACCGTCACCCTTACTAGCACAGTATCCTAACCCCCTGAGCCAGACACTTCCTCACAAACATGGCTTTCGAGACAAGTGGCCAATTAACATTGCATCATGTTTACGGTCCTATGAAAACATGGATCAGAACCACCTGTCCATTATTTTAATTGACAATCTCAGAAGAAGAGATGTCAGCGGCCCGCAGAGAGAGATGGTTGTTAGAGCAGGTGTGGCTGGTGTTTCGGTGGTGATTACTGTTCAGCCTGTGGATGGTTCGCGAGGGTCAGTGAAAGAGACTGTGTTGGCTTGTAAACATAAAGGGAGACAGGGGAGGAAAGTACATACCCTGAGCGTAATATCTGGTGATTGCTTGATGTGCAGAACAGTGAACTACATGATGAGCTTTGAACACGAGTGCACTAAGTTAGGTTAGTCATAAGCTAGTATGAACTGGCAAAAAGGACAAGCTGCACTTCACAAAAAATGTAGTCAAGTACTTGCATGACAAACAAAACGAAGACTGCAGGCTTCATTGCTTGTTTCTGAGAGTGAGGGGATTTGGCAGCTCCGTTACCATATCCATTAAACTTTCTCGACATTATATGATACAGACTCACTCAGCTCCTGAGAGGGCAAAGCAAGTATAAATAAATAGGAATCTATTCTGAGTTATCGTGTTCATTCTGTAATACAGCATTTCTAGGCCAATGGGTGTCCTTCAGGATGACAATGCTGCCACCCATAGGACAGAATTGGTCAATGAATTTTTTGGTGACTCTAAACCAGTGTTTCCCAGCTTGGCTCTCCAGGACGCCCAGACAGTCCACATTTTTGCCAGGATGAGACCAGGATGGGAAACACAGATGTAAACCATGTGCCACAGTCATACAGGTCACTAGACCTCAACGGAGCTGAACACTTCAGATATTGTAGTGTACTGTTTTCCATCACCAAATATTTGACTTTTTCACAGTAGAGCAAGGTCACATCCTTCCAATTTCTGGCACGTGTTGTTTACCAATTTTGCTCTCACCGCCCCTGTTGGCCCAATACCTTGTTATGACACTTTTTGGTTTGGTGTTTCTTTCTCTGACGGATGTTATGTATACATCGCAATAAAGTAGCGGTCTTAAGAAATCCACTGAACATTTTGTGACGATTCTAAAGTCTATCACGTCTAACGGCTTGGTGAAAATTATTCAACTGCATTCTCACCTCACAGAAAAACCAAAAGCATTACTTGTGCAAAATCTACGGTCACATTTGGAAACCCAACGCTGCACTTTTAGTATATAAAACAAAAATATTGCGATGGGTTATCACAGAGTTCCCCAATTTTGATCCTGGAAGCTCGAATCCAGCACAGTTTGCAGATTTCCCTGCTAAAACACACATCAATCAGCTAATTACTGGGGTTAGCAGGTGTGTTTGAGCAGGGAGATCTGCAGACTGTGCTGGATTCTGGCCTCCAGGACATGAATTGGGGAAGCCTGGGCTATTAGTTTGAAGGCATCTAAATTCATCTAATTTATTACTCTTGTGCTTAATTACTGATCAACATAAATGAACACTAAAAATATACAAAGACTCTTCAAGTAATGCTTGTGGTTGGTTGGTTAATGTTGAAATTTAGTGAACAGTACAACTGAAGACATGTGGGGATGAACAGGAATGAGAGACGATGTGCATGATTAAAACGAAGGTCACTGGGATGTTAAAAGGACCAATAAGAAGCTGAGTGGTAATACAGGTGGCTTCATTACACCATTTAACTTTAGACGCTGTAATTGTATATGTAAGTTACATATATTTCATATTGCACAGCGTTTCCTTGGAGCCTTGTCAATGCTTTCTATTTGCGCATGAACATAAGAATATAAGAAATTTACAAACAAGAGGAGGCCATTCGGCCCATCAAGCTTGTTTGGGGAGAACCTAACTAATAGCTCAGAG
>JAODKC010000137.1:7141789-7153098 GCA_026777985.1 Mormyrops attenuatus
GCTACAGCGTAAGCAGCAGTGCAGCTCAGGTGAGCTTCCAGTGAACGCCCAGCTACAGCGTAAGCAGCAGTGCAGCTCAGGTGAGCTTCCAGTGAACGCCCAGCTACAGCGTAAGCAGCAGTGCAGCTGCACAGTATCTTCTAACAAAGCAAGAGTCTAATAAGACTATACTAGGTGTTTACTCAGCCATACAGAACTATACAATTAGAATTTAAAAGATGTTAGATGTGTAGCAAACTACTGAAAAGAGCATCCTCCTCCTGACTTCCATAACATCATTTAGAGACTGTAATTGGCTTTAATAATAATAATAAAATAATAATAATAATGATAATAATAATAATAAGGGACTCCCATGAGCCTTAGAAGCCGTTTTGTTTGACAACACATGTTTAAGACTTATCACTGATGGCTGTCCATGTGTATTATTGAATGTACCACCAGTACATGTGTTTTGAACTGGTGTTTTCCCCACTGCCTAGGGGACTGCTGTTCAGTTGAGAAATATGGCTTCTTGGTTGCATATGAAAGGTTCAGTTGGACTATTGCTACACACAAAACTATTTTTTTAATCTAAAAGAGCAACAATAGTTTTTCTGAGACGCTCTCTGAATTGCCCAGTTGGCTAATAAAATTCCCCACAAAGATCGTGCCCCATCTATACCCTCGAAATCTTTTTTGTTCAGCTTTTCAATTAATTCAAGGTCAGTGACACGTAATTAAATATGTATGGTTGAGTGTGAGGTAACCTGTGTTATTGCCTTATTGCCGCAATAACCAAGGTCTCCCGTTACATTGTCAGTAGTCTTCAGTAACCTGTGGCAACACTTTTAACTTTAGAGTTTAGTTATAATGTGACATCGCACGAATACGATGCAAGGATCTGTTCAGTATCCCGTGCTTTTTTTGATTTGACTGAATGGGGCCGCAGCGTTTAACAGCACATACATAAGCAGAGTCATAAATTGCGCTAATACCGCTTACACAATGCTGAGGTGATTCATTTCTCCAAGAAGCAGAGAGGGGGATGTTATAAACAAAACATTTCCCCCATAAATTTAGGCGCAGACAATCTGGATAAAAAAGGATCATCACCTGTATAAACCTTGGTCATGTTTTTCAAAACCAGCGACGCAAGAATTAAATTCACGTCACATGTGTTTATGTCTGAGAATGAATTGGCTGACGGAATATCAAATCTATTTTGACTTATTAAAGTATTTCATGTTGTGTGTTTTAATAATGCTAAGAGACATGGCAGTATATCTTCTGCAGTTCAAACACAGTGTTGGTCTAAGTCTTCTCGGTGAAGTTTTAATTTCAGTCAAGATTCTTAATTTTCACAGCAATAAGTATGTGTTATGTGCGTAATTAAGCTTCGAGGGAAGCACAGGGAGCTCTGGAAGGTTCTGTGACAAACCTATCAGTGCTGCTGTAAATGCTACTAAAAATATTTTTGGTGTCAAAATTGCACCAGGCACAAGACAGTCTGTTAGATTGGTTCCAGAGGTGGAATATGAACGTCAGATGTCAGGGTGCAGATTCTGCTGACCTTAACAAGCTATGACTTGCTCAGTCAGGCAGGCAGGCAGTGGATTTTGGGGAGGGTGATTATGAGTAGGGTCTCCCAGTGTCGGTGGCAGGGGGAACCAGCAAAATGGAGAAAATGGAATGGAGTTCCAGCCTTGGAAAAGTCTGAAAGCCTCCAGAATGACCTGACCGGACACCGAGGCAAAAACCACCACCCAGTTGCGGTTGGGGGGTGGGGGGCTAGTTAGCCAGTTAGTGAGATTCTCCTGTATGCTTTCCTTTCCGAATATTGTGAACAGCAGAAGGAGTGAGCTAGCAGGGGAACAGCCCCAGACCTCGTTACTCATCATCGTGCTGAATTGCTCTAATTATATCTTAACAAAGAATTAGTTGTTATCTTGTTGCCTGTTTGTTTCAAACCTTTTGTGATTCTAATTTTTTGGTTTTACTTCACTGCTTGAAAAAAAGAGTGATAGAAACATTTCTCTCTTAGACATATTGGATAAAACTTGCGCAAATTACATCTACGAAGTATTCAAATGGTAGTGAAAATAGGCACTGATGTCACGCTTTATTGACAATAGCATGAATATGTATACCCAGTGACAGGTGCTGGCTGCAAGCGGCTTTGGGAAGTAGGTTGTCCTTTGAGTTTTGTTTGGTACCAATGAATCTGAAGCGTTTTCTCATATTCATTCATGAACATTAAGAATGCCTCCGATTTCTCAGACACTGCTGCTACCTGTAAAGGAGGACGCAGTGTTTTAGGGTTTGAGGGTCACATAACCAAGCTGATTTTGGACAGTCCTTCACACACTGTGTTCGAAAGCTTCTCTTTAAGGTTACGCGTCCAGCAAAGAGCCCACAGACACCAGAATCTGCCTCAGGGAGCCGCAAGCATTGGAACTGAATGGGGTCGTTGTTATGGGGTGATTCTCCATCTTGCATAATGGCATGTAAAGTTTCAGATAACTAACTCTCTATGAGACCCTTCATAAGCTAACATGGACATTCATTAATGATTATGTAAATAACCAAAGACATACAGTTACTGGCTCTGTATCAAAATGTTATGACTTTAGAATGACATTATATAAGCATTCATAAGTAACATCCTCTATAGGGCCATTTTCCTAAAGTGTTACTGTGTTATATAAACTTACCCATAATCCCCTTGTGGTCAATCGCCACTCTCTGTACCAATTCACATTAATGTATGTATGTCAAGGATCTGGACAGGTTTGGCACGAGGGCGTGGCATGGTGCAGGCAGGAACAGAAATGTGGACGACCCACTTGCGGCTCATGGGAAGAGAAGAGGTTTATTAACAAAAACAGAAAACATTAGGAACAGTACAAAATAAAAAGGACCATGAGGGGTCAAAACTAAAAAGGGGAAAAACAAAAACTAACTACAAATGGGGCCGGGAAGCAAGGGCCAGGTAACAGCGAACAATGAACCACTAAGGGACTGAACTGAGGCAGGGACTTAAATACTGAGAGGTAACAAGACTTACACAGGGCAGGTGAGACTAATTAACGTGGGTTGGGAAAACAGGTCACAGGTGAAACTAATAAACTAAAACATGAAACTCAAACTAGGAAACAGAATCTAACAATGAGGAGAACAGACTGGTAAAACACAATCAAGGCACGAGGGCAAAAAATCAAAACCAAATACATATCAAAACTCAGGGACTAGAAAACTGATATAATTGAAACACAAGGGAACAAAATCTACAAAACCACAAAAATAGGAGTTGGGATTCGAACACGCGACAAAGGGATTTGTTTGCAGGCTAACAGGGAGCAGGGGAAAACACAAAGGGTGGCAGGAGGGACCAGATGGCCAGCGATGCCTGCTGGCCAAACGGGGAATGGGCACGAAAGACTGGGAACAACAGGAGCTGACCCTGACAATGTAGCTTAAACCACTATTAAACCAACATACAGCAAAATTAAGAGACCACTACATATTTTTTTTTATCTGCATTCTTAAATTCTGGTTTGATCCTGTTTCTGCTGGCAGAAGGCTACACTGTGCAGCAGGCTGCTTCCAGGCTCAAAGTTTCTAAGACAGCAGTACACAAGAACAAGGTGAAGCAGGAGACACTGAGAATGACCAGAAACCAGCCAAATAAAGGGTGGAAGCGACGTTCTAATGCCAAAGATGACCGTCAACTTATCCGGCAGTGCCTCATAAATCAGAGGATGACTTCACGTGATCTTCAAGAAGAATGGGAAACATTTAGTGCAGGTGTGAAGTGCACTGCTAGGACAATTCATAACAGGCTCCTAGAAGCAGGACTGAAGTCCCATAAAGCAAGGAAGAAGCTCTTCATTAATGAGAAGCAGGAAAGAGCCGAGCTACAGTGTGAAAAAATGACATTTTACACAGACACATGTCCATAGATTGAGAAATGAGTGAAACTATAAATGTTGCTGTGGTCTCTTAATTTTTTCCAGAGCTGTGTATCCTGGAATCTGCAGAACACACACCTTCTACACACAGATCTGCAGTGACAGCCCTTTGAAGACCCACTCTCTGCTTCTCCAGGACACTAGCTGTAGAGAAGCTGTACCTCAAACGTCCAGGCGATTATTCAAAGGGGCTGGATGAAGAGCCGTGTGAAGGTGGAACAGGCAGCAGCATGGCCATGTAAGGAAGCACAGCCCCTAGTCTGGAATAGGAACTAAAAAAAGGTTCTGGATCAACCTCTGAGGAACTACGATCAGACCGAGTTCCTGCGGAGGGAACGTGATAGAAGTCCCTGGCTCCTGAAAAAGGTCCTGGTTCCAGAAAAAAGTTCCTGCCTTGGGAAAAAATTGCCTATAATCTCTGTATCATGTCGGGGGTCCGCCCTGGGGCCTCTTCCCAGTGGGACACGCCTAGAACAGCCCCATTGGGAGCCAACCATATAACATCTTTATAAAATGCCAAAATCTAAAGGATGTAAAATCCTACCTCCTCACTCTGAGCTTGGAAACATTGCGGACAAAACTCATTTTGGCAATTTTGCGACTGTCCTTTCAATCATCACCCACAGCTCATGACCCATTGAGCTGACAGGGATGTGGACTGAGCGGTAAACCAGAGGCCTCGGTCTGAAGGTGGCCGTATACTTCAAACTACACCCAGACAAAATGAAATCAAACAAATCGGCGACAGCAGTCTGTCACATACTTAAAACGGGGCCGCCGTCTTCGTTCTGTGTCACGCTGTAACCCTAGAGGGCACAGAATGTTTTGATGCAGCAGACCCACATACAAATCGCAAATGAACGTATTGTGGAGAGTGCCGAGTCATTTTTATAAAGGTGATAACAGCTCATTTAAAATGGAAGTTGTATTAACGGCCACTATTGGTTTAATACTAGCAGCGGTACAGACAGGGCAGCCAAAATTTAAATAACATTCACGGTTAACAAAAAATATGCATTCTATTACAAACATTACCTGGTTACAACATCTACATTAACAGAAATACACGAATACACATATTAATTTACAATATTTAAAATGCAGAGCGGTGCAAAGCATGCTGGTAACTGCATAATTAGTTCTGCTGACCAATCCCGTGGCATCACATTTATGTCAGCCAATCGTGGGCTATGGGTGGATCAGAACAAATGAAAAAGTTCGGCTTGGGGACCCTGCACAGGCAGAACGTCGAAACAGCGATCACCGCTTTGATTACACGTCTTACGACGTCGCATTGCCTAAACGACACTGATTCCGTCGACTTCGCTGAAGTATACGGCCATCTTAAGCCACTTCCCTACCGTGGACCAGCTCAGTGTCCACGAAATAGCAATCATCAGATCAATCCACTCCTGCTCTCTGCATGTCAGGTTAAATGTAACAAACCCAAAATGAAGCATGAAAACCATCAACACCGGAGACTCCAGAAAACAATATTTTATTATTTAGAATCTCAGAAAAAAATTATGGACTACTGTACAGAAAAATGACAATCACCTAAGAGAGTACAACAACCATTCTTACCTTGAGAAATCTGTGCGTAATTTACAAACATATTTTGCCGCACTCTGAATGTATTCTGCCAGTGGTAGGTTAGTTAATGGGGGTGTTTCTATTACCATAATTAAACAGTTTTTTCCATAATGAAAATAAGGTATTTCAAATGGCTTATTAGGAATCTCAAGGTATTCTTGGCAAAGTAATGGCTCATACGCCAGGCTTCCCTCACACCAGTGAATCAGGATGCATAAAAGTGGAGAGTGGAGTTCACCCCCGTCAACGCGCTAATGACACAACCCCACACCCAGGCAGTCTGTCAGCAGCACATTCATTGATTTAACTGAGGCGTCTTGTCCAAAGTACAAGATGTTAAAACAGTCATTGAGTCACACTTGCAAGATACTCAGGCCTGGATGGACTCATTTCTATGTTCATCTAGGTTCAGAAGCCAAGGTCACAGTGACCTTGTGAGACCAGCCCACATCATGTGAGGACACACAAGGCACATCACTTAAATAAGGTCTCACCAGCTTAAAGCACAGAAGGCATGACATCATGATGAAGACCAAAAGAAGGGTATCAACGGACAGAACTCGCAGTAAAAGGGCAGACGATAAGTCACAAAGCATACTGCGGCTTAATACTGCTGTGTAACATTGCAGGTGATAAAATAATATGCTATAAATATTAGCATGGAACTAAGGGTCACCCCCACCCATCGTCTAACAGGGGGGGGGGCGGTGAGGCTCCATCACAGGTCACATACAGTCATAAACCCATACAATGCGGATGATACAGAGACCCCAGTTAGTGTAACTGCATGTCATCTGCCCGCGGGAGGGCACCTGCTGGAACGCCAGCGAGAGAATGCAAACACCACACACACAGAACAGAGGTGAGATTCAAGGCCCCAACACTGCTCAACCCTTTCCAATGGCTTAAACTATGTCTTCTGTACTTAATAATAATAATAATAATAATAATAATAATAATAATAATGAGCTGACAGACTTGCCCAGTACAACATTCCATTCTACCCATTTATACAGCTGAACTTTTTCCTGGAGTAAAGTGGGTTAAGTACATGGCTCAAGGGTACAACTGCCAGCCCCACCTGCAGTGTCCCGGTTACCAGGATGTGTCTGTGTCCTTGACCGCCGTGCGGCACCACAGCTCTGCCCCGCCCCACCGCGTCTCTGTCACCACACTTCGTCGCCTCCGCCGCCGCTGCTGCGCGTGCTGGCCCTCTCGCGGCCCTGCAGCCGCAGCATCTCCACCACGCTGCGGGCATAAGCGTCGCGCAGGTTGAGTCCCGGCGCACTCTCAGAGGCGGAGCTCCGTGCCAGCCTCTTTAGCGCCTCGCTGTGGCGCAGCGCCGCCTCTTTCATCTTCAGCGTGAAGTAGCAGGCCGAAAAGCGGTCATTGATGATGGCGATGGGCAGCGCCAGGATCAGAATGCCAGACAGGATGCAGAGGAACGCGATGACCTTGCCCAGCGTGGTGTCCGGCCGGATGTCCCCGTACCCCACCGTGGTCATGGAGGTGGTGGCCCACCACCAGGCGCAGGGCACATTGGTGAAGGTGGTGCCGGGTGCGTCGTGCTCCACCGCGTACTCCACAGTGGCAAAGATGGAGATCCCCACAGACAGGAAGAGCATGAGCAGGCCGACCTCCTCGTAGCACTGGGCGATGGTCATACCCAAGGACTTCAGGCCTAAGGAGGGGGAGCAGGAACGCGTCACAGATACCAGGTCACTGTCCTTAACATATGCAGGATATTGTTGATAGCAGCAAGTAACACTTTTGTACATTTGTCAGATTCACTCAACACTGCCTGACATTGCCGCTTTGGGGCAGCAAAGCAGGTAAAGTCACTATTAAAAAAATGAAACCAGAGACACATACAAACATATATGTTCAGTGACAGGAGTCAAGTTGGTCGCTATTGGTCCTTGTTGTTCTGAACCACTATTTCCATACTGCAAACTATTGTTCTTTCACCCACAGCCCATAAACACATTTTTGAAGCGAGAATGGTGATTTCTTGGGGGACATTTAATTTCCTTCATCCAATTCAGGGTGGTCCCTTTTAGTGCCCTCCTCTGCTACTGCAATTAGCTGAGGGCACGGTGACCAGTCATTTTGTCGTGGTGTCTTCTAAAGAATGTGTGAAAGTGATGAAATATCAGAGAAAACAAGTTAACAGCAAAGGCAAAGCCATTAACACAGAAATAAGCACATACATCAGGTCAAAATCACCTCCGCCAATTGCTTTTTATAAAAGATAACTGTTATCAAAACATGTTAACAAGAAAAAAAACAGAAAACCAATGTTGCCAAATAAAATGTTTCCATCCATCCATCTGTCCATCCGTCCATCCGTCCATCCATCTTAAACTAAAAAACCCATTATTTCAGAATGCCAGTCCCTGGCTGGGTCTGCAGTATCCAGACTCCCATAAACACATTTTTGCTCCAAAACTTTGAAGATTAAAGCCAGAGCACAGTGTCACTTTTTGGACCAGCTTACTTGGAGATCCACAAGGGAAATGTGAATCAAGGCAAGGCTGATTCTAACATGCTCCAATAAGAAAAGTCAGGAAGGGGACCTCCTGTGACAGGTCTGCAGTCACACTCAGAGGTTTGGGGCTCTATCAAAGGAGTTTGTTATATTGACTTTTATCTTCACACAGACTTCTATCCTCCTGAGATCCAGCAGTTCATTTTTGTCCTCTATAGAGGACATTATGTTTTTGCTCATATCTCCAATATTATACGTTCCACTCTGTTAAGCCCTGTTGTTCCTTATAGAGAACAGTTAGGACTCTAAGATGACATCACACATGGGGGGTGTGACCTTGCCAACATTCTCTTTCAAGATTTTGATCAATATTTTGAAAAAATAAAAACCTTTTTGCCTAGATTTCAGAAGGTACACTGAATTGTGATGTTAATGCACCCTTATACATGTATTTAAATAATTTACTGTAATGATCCTAGATGTTCTGTTATTCACTGTACTTTTTATTATGGGAGAGTACGGTACCTGTCATCTTTTAATTAATGAAACTGATAAGACTTATTGGTCCCTGGTTCTGTGTTTATGTGATGACCTAGAGGGATTCGAATTTAGGGCATTCTGGAGCTGTTTGTCCTGCATTTGGCCGCCTGGCAATAGCCTCTTTCCAAGAATGACTCTCCCATGTTTAGCTGGTGTTACCTGTAGAGTGTCGGCCCAGTTTGAGCATCCGGAATGACCTCATCAGTCGCAGGACCTGCACCACACGCCCCACGTTCTCCAGCTCGGTGGAGCCGCCGTGCAGGTTCTCCACCAACAGCGTCACGTAGAAGGGCAGGATGGCCAGCAGGTCAATGATGTTGATGACGCTCCGGCTAAACCGGCATTTGTCCCTCACGCAGGCGAAGCGCAGCGCCAGCTCCCCAGTGAACCACACGATGCAGATGTACTCCAACGCGTCCAACAGCGGGGGCGCCAGGATGCTGACCTCCAGGGAGACCAACGCCATGTTGACGATGGACACCACCACGAAGAAGATGGACAGCATCCCAAACGTCTTGGCTGCCGCCGAGGAATCTGGCTTCTCCATGAGGTTCCACAGCCTCTGTCTGAGGCTCTCGCACACCACTCCAGAAAAGTCCTCCTCCTTGCTCTCCGTCACCTCAGCGTCCCGGCCAATATCCAGTGTCTCCTTCATCTCCTTCCTGCGGTAGTACTTTTCCCGGCAGCAAGAGTCAATGCTGAGCTCATCTATGCCCCAGTACTCGATCTCCTGCAGGAAGGACATGGCACACAACTCCTCCATCACGTGCAGGCGGCCTGTCTTGTAATAGTTCATGATGTACTGGAAAGTCTGCGAGTTCCTGTCAAAGAAGAACTCGTTCTCCAGGAAGTCGGCGTCATCGCACAGGTCCAGGGCGGAGTCGCGTGTGGACCGGGCCAACTTGCCGAGCCGGGTCTCCGGGAACGAGGAGAGCAGCTCCTGGGACAGGACGTAGCGGCTGCCACCCACATTGATGACGAAGACATCCAGAGGGTCGTCGCCTGCTGGTGGGGGCACTTCGCTGAAGAAGACACTGGACTCGAGGGACAGCAGAGAGTTGTGGTCCCCAAAGAACTCAACGGGCGTGGAGGTGCAATTGGCCATGTTTGACCTGGGGGGGGACACGGACGGACATATTTTATTCAGTGATTAATAAGAGGACGGTTACAGTGTTCAGTATGTTTTTGTCTCATTCAGGTGGTCAGCCTGTAAGATGCAACAACAGGTTTTGTTAATCTATTTTAATTTCCGGACACCTACAAAGAATTTTTGTGTGCAAAATATGTTCGATGTTCTTTTCCTTATTATATTACATAATACCTTTAATAATGAGATTTGGAAACTTGTTAATATAAAACAGCTATGTAAATATTAACCAAAAATTATTATATAATTAAGAAGAAGCTCTCAGAAAATATTTCTGTGAATTAGTGGATAAATGTGGGATCGTTCCCTGTATCTGTGCATGATGACGCTTCTGCTGTAGGGAATCGGTAATAATTCACTTCTGTCGCGTAACAGGATCCCTGGCACCAGGAAGAATACCTGACTGAATGAGCTGGCGTTTTCCCAGCTTTTTGAAAATCGCTCCTCAAACACCAAGCACAGAAGGGGAAAAGCGGGCTTCTGGGCATGTTCCAGTTCTTCAAAACTCTTGTCAAGATTTAAATATTTTAGCTCGTCTACTTAATTAATAGAACAAATGGTACTATTCTTGTGATCATTAATTCCCTTTGGAAAGTTTCACTATATGACGTTGTCATGGTGGTAATTTCAAGCCCTGCATATTTAATAAGATCAGTTGGTGCAGGATAAAGTGGATACCAGTGGTGCCAGAATGAAACTGGAAAGTTGATATGAGGTTGTTTTATATGGTTTTAGTACTTGTGCCTTTGATCCAGGTGCATTCACTCGATGCCAAATTCAATGCACAGTAAAGCTCTTTGCGTTTGTCTTTTACACATTTTTATATCAATGTATGTATCTTTTACAAGCCTGTGTTTGCTTGATCTATGCAGGAGAACAACATGATCAAAACAGAATTGGTGCAAAGTCAAATTAATGAAACTGTGGTTAGTCCAGAAGTGCTTAACATAATCTATTCAAGCAGGTTAATTTAAAATAAATGTACTAAAGTTGGTGGAAATGGAACATAATGATAGTCTTTAGCGTTATATATACTAGACACAGACACTAACAGACACAGACATACACAGACACACAGGTTTGTAATTATCTTTGTGGGGACTCCCCATTCACTTCTATGGGGAAATCTCTAATCCCAACATGATAACCTTAACCCCTACCCAGCCCAGACCTTAACCATAAGTAACCAAATGAAATACAAGACTTTTGGCATTTATAGTTTTTTGATTGCATTCACAGATCTTTGTGGGGACCATTTTTTCCGGTCAACATAATGGGTTTTTAATCACATTGTGAGGTACAATGTAATATAAACCTAATCCACACACACACACACACACACACACACACACACAGGTTTGTAATTATATCTTTGTGGGGCATCTCCATTCATTAATAGGGGGACATCTCTAATCCCAACATGATGACCTTAATGATAATTAACCAAACAGAATACGAGACTATTGGCATTTTTACTTTTTTGATTGCATTCATATACTGCGTACATTGTGTGACCTGAAAGGTGGGGGGGGGGGGGGGGGCGGGGGGCGGGGCGGGGGGGGGGGGGGGGGGGGGGGGGGGGGGGGGGGGG